>KZ108175.1:373130-501725 GCA_002116305.1 Penicillium italicum | reverse complement strand
GGGGGGGAAGCGGATAAGAGTGAGATTAGGAGATTGGGAGATTAGAAGTTTTTGGATTTCTTTTTTATTTGAATATTATAAATTGAGCAATATTGTATTCCTTTATTCCTTTATTCCTTATTCCTTATTACTTATTCTTCCGTATTCAGTTGATACTTTACTTATGTCCGTACTTCTGTATCTATATGGCATGATATAAGTTTTGCTTCAATATCTGAATGTGACTATGCCTGACGATCACTGCATCTATCACATTATGAACGTCATCTCTAGACTTACCCTAGCCTAGGGCAAGAAAACGGAGTAGATCCTTCTATGATGCACACCAGAATCGTTCTCGTATTCGGTCGATTTGACTTACCCGTTTACGTTGATTAAAATCCCGGACTTCCGTTTGTCTTACTTCTTACCTAGGTAGGTCTTGGGCTCTTTGCTTTTTTTCCCCTCCAACCCCTAGACATGAGACATTTAACCTGATCATCCCCATGGTCCGATCTGACATCCTGATCTGACACTCTCAATAGACTTCGTCAACTCCAGGATTATTGTTCCACGATCAACGCTTCCCCGCAGATCCCTATTAAATCGATGCACCCCATGTATTTTGACCCACAAAGGGAAAGAGAGAGAAAGAGAACTAAAGAGAAAAAAAAAAAGCAAAGAGGGGGTGAGCTCTCGAATCTGACTAAAACCTTATTAAGTTCTTTGATGTCCAGGCCGAGAATGAAATCTGGAGAGGCGAACACCCGGGGACATATTTCAAGTAAAGTTGTGTTCTAGTTAAAGTCCCCGCTTTATTATCTGATGTAAATCTATAAAACACATGTTGTATTCATATACTCCGTACTTCTACTTACATATTGTCTTAATCCTATATAACCAACTTTTTTTTACTCAATCAGTATTCTCATTGTGGCGAAAGAGTAGGGCCTCGGCTCTGATCAGGCCCGGAGTGCATTTGTTAGTACTCCGTTGGGGAAAAAAAAAAAAAAAAAAAAAAAAAAAAACATACGAGAAAGATAGAAGAGAGAAACACAGTAAATAAAAGTAAAATAATGTCAGATAAGACAGCTCTAGATCGCCTTAATATCACAAAAACATAGAAAGTACCAAAAAAAAAACCAGTTTGTGTATTAATAGAAACATCTCTCTCTCTTCCTCTCATTTTTAGCTTCGTCCCCCTCTCTGAGCGGCAAAACCCGCCCTTCACAAAGTCCAATTCTTCCTTCCCCATCCTTCTCCATTTTTCCCCCGTCCTCAACTTGCATCTCCTTTTTGGGACATGTCGTGAAAAGAGGACCTGCTTTGCCTTTATCAAATTTGTGGGCAGCATCATGCCCGAGACTGCCATCCCGAGCCGGGCCTGGCAACACCGCTTTGAAGGGAAGCCAATCTCACCGTAAGCCTCTCGATGGATCTTTTGGGAAATGACCGATGACCCCATGATAGTATCGATAGTCTGAACCCTCTAACCCATTATGCTTCCCCTAGGATTCCCGCCATCGCCGAACTCGACATCGAACGGAATGAGTTAGCCCACACTTGGAAACGGTTTATCAGCCTCCTCCTACCCCAGGATCAGGTCCAATGGGAGGAGCGACCACAGACGGTACTTGACGTGCAGACCTTGCTCGGCAATATCAAGACATTCTGGATGTCTCGTCCCCGACCACGAGTGTTTAGCCACTCCATGGACTTGTGCGATCAACTCCTTCCGACTGTGGACACTCACGCGATCCTCCTTTCTACTCTCCCGGACCCTATGGACTATAGCCCCTTATTCTACGGTGTCGTCCAATCAGCGATCAAGGTGTGTGGATGACCTATACACGGTTATCGTCCCATCGCTAACAGACGGGTCAGGCATCGTCGCATTATCCACGGGTAATGGAGGGCTTAGCTACTGCCCTGCTAAAAATTTACGATGCTCTAGGTCTTCCTAGTGATCCTAGCCTAATCTCAAACGCCGGCCAACATATTACGAAAACCTACACCCTAATATTCTTCTTTTTGACCGAATTCATGGACTGGTATGTTCGGAGGTCCACCTGCCAGTTGCTGAACATGCATAGCCAGGATGTTTACTCGGAATTTCATCATCTGGTCATCTATATACAAATGCAAGCACGAAATCTTCCATGGCAACATGCGGTCATGGACGTCGACAACGACGAGGAGGACCCGTATAGCCCTCGGGCACTTTGGGAGGAGTCCCGACTCAGCCAAGTAGGACGCCGGGGAAAGGACCGTCGGATAGCGGCACAAAATACCATCACTCGTCGGCTCATTTGGGAGATTCAACAAGACGCAGAGGAGCGTACCCGGTATAGGGAGGGCCGGGATCTGTTGTTGGCAAAGATATTGAGTTCTGTGCGTGAGCAACTGCAGCCGGTCAGTGAACAGAGCAGTGGCATTGTTTGCATAACCACACCTCCAGCTCCCAATATAGGTAGGAAGGCATACGCATTTTGCAGCTCGATTCACCTGTCTAACACCATTTGATAGACACATCCTCCTTTGAGTGGTCGAGGGGATCCAAGCGCCGTCTCGCACGACTCGAGATTCAAAGCTCATCCAAGCATCTCCAGGACTTCTTTGATAGTGACGATCAGATTTGCGACTACGAACCCGATGTCAAGGTCGTCGCCGAGGGTAGTATTGTTGCATCTCTACAGCAGTGGGCCACCAGTTCACGATCTCAGGCCCTAGCCGTGGGTGGGACTCAACCTACCGCTTCCCTCGACCCAGTGGCTCTAATTTCAGCCTGCTATGCCTCCTTCGCACGTCAGGCCCGATTGCCCGTCGTCTCTCATTTCTGTGCCCTTCCTAGCCAGGAGGTCCAAGGGCTGAATCTACACGAGCAAGGCTTAATTGCCCTCACCTACAGTATAATCCGGCAATTAATCAACTGGCTCCCTCCTGTAGTCGACAGTGACGCCGTACTGGATCTTAGCGCAGAGCGGTTCCGCCAACTAGATGGAACGCTTACCAGCTGGAAAGCCGCTCTATCGCTAGTCGATACCCTCTTACAATCCGCCCCACCTCTGCTGGTCTTTATAATCGACGGTCTAGACGCCATCCACAATCCGTCTACTGACGGAGCAATCCGCGAACTGGTCCGTGTGCTGCTCACCCACACCCGGCGCCAACCCCAAGGCGGCCTTAACGGGCAAGGCCCTACCCTCCTTATGAAAGTCCTCTTCACCGTCACCGGAAGACCGAGTGCGCTGGTCGAGACGATGTCTGAACACACACTCATCCTCGCCGAAGCCAACAAAACCAACCAACCCTCGCCGTCCGAATCGGTTCTCACATCGGATCTCGGAGCGGTTATGATGAATGCATGAATTGCCACGGGTGCCCTGTGCCATGTCACGCACCGTTTACGAAATTCTTTTCTGCTCCTGCTTTTTGGCTAAAAAAGACGTTTTTGAAATTCAAGCATAGATTTGCGTCGGTTGGGAATATTTGGATCTTATGAAACAGGCACAACACGGATGCCACTTATTTTATGCTTGGGGGTTTTTTTGCCTTTCTTACAAAGGAAGGCTTCCCTGCGCTCGGCGTTCTCCTGTTGCTGTTTGGCGTCCGGGAGAACTGAATGGTTTATATGGCTTCTTTTTTGTTTTTGTGCTTCAGTGGTAGCGGTAGACCTGTACTATACTGCTTGATAGCTGTGATACCCATCTAGGTCTAGAACTCTTTTGCTATTCTTTCTCTTATTACGATAAACCTTTTTTTTTTTACGAAACTTCTTAGTTGTAACGGAAACCATGTTTTACTTTTTTTGTTGTATTCTCTGTTCCCCCCCCCCCGCCGGATTTCCGCCCCCAAGGGGGGGGGGGGGGGGGCCGATGGATACTGGTTTCCGCCAAAAAACATTCAAACGATTCACCGAAGGCATCAATTGGGATATACACGCATGAATTCCCCTGATATGTGTTGAATTCCGAATACATGCGATCATGAACGGTCACAGAGTTACATCCCGTCTCTACTCCCTCTCCACCTCCCAACTCTCCGAGTTCAAAGACATCTGCTCGCAAACCACAAACCCAGCAACATACCCACTGGCCTGCGAAGTCCAATCCAACATCCCCATCTACGACCTCGCCGCCATTGAATCCACAGGTCTAACAGCAGACTTGATCAACCGTCTCCAAGATGAATGGCACCACATTCTCCATACAGGCCCAGGCGTCTACGTGCTACGATCAATGTACGCAACCACAAAATACTCCACAACCCTAAACGCCACAAACACCGCCTTCAACGCGATCATCGCCCGTGAAGCTGCACAATCAAATAAGAAAGGCGACCACTTCGCCGTAGGCGGCACAAACGACCGCATCTGGAACTCCTTCTCAAAACACGCCCTTCAAGATCCGTCTTCCTTCATCGACTACTACTCAAATCCATGGCTAGCAGCAGTCGCCGAGTCCTGGCTGGGTCCGGCCTACCGCGTGACTGCCCAAGTCAACGCAGTACACCCCGGCGGCGCGGCACAGGAAGCACACCGTGACTACCACCTCGGCTTCCAGGAAGAAGAAGCTTGCAAGCGCTACCCAGCTGCGACACAGCTGACGTCGCAGTTCCTGACGCTGCAGGGCGCAGTCGCGCATACTGATATGCCAGTCGCGAGTGGGCCAACACGCTTCCTGCCTTGTAGCCAGACGTACAAGTCTGGGTATCTGGCGTGGAGGAAGCCTGAGTTCCGCGCTTTCTTTGCGGAGAGTTATGTGGCACTTCCGTTAAGTTTTGGCGACGGGTTGTTTTTCAATCCGGCGCTTTTCCATGCTGCGGGGGCCAATCAGATGGATCCAGAGAATGGGGGGTTCAGACGAGTTGCGAACTTGCTGCAGATTAGTAGTGCATTTGGGAAGCCTATGGAGACGGTTGATTCGGTGCCGCTTGTTGACGCTACTTGGGATTTACTGGTTGAGCGGTTCCGCGCAGCTGGGGGTGTTTTGCCGGGACAGGAACTTGACCCTGAGACGCATTCATTGCAGCAGAGGGAGAATAGGGCTTTTGTGCAGGCTGTTGCAGAGGGATATCCTTTCCCTACAAATTTGGATCAGAGGCCGCCGGCGTTGAATGGTATGGCGCCTGAGAGTGAGCAGGATATTGTTGTGCGGGGGTTGGAGGGTGGTTGGGATAGGAAGCAGGTTGTTGCTGCGCTGGAGAAGATGCATGTGGATTCGAGGGCGTAATTTTGGTGTTGGGGGGTTTCCATCACCCCCTGCGCAGCATAAATTAAAAAAAAATATTAATAGGTATGATGCATCTAGAATAAACCCTGTACTCTCCTGCCCCGTTGACTAACTGTGTTTGATCTCAAGCCACCCGGTAATGTGAGGTGTTCATTGGACGATCCGACACATCGAGATGTGGGGTGGTAGTGGACCTGCATGTGGGAATTCGCGTTCACGGTCCTATTTGAGGACTGGTCACGTACTTTGTACTTTGTACGAAGTGGAATTGCAGGGAAGTTTGTACTTTGCGTAAGGCGAAATGGAGAAAAGGGTCATAGTCTGGAGTCGGTAATATAAGGACACGGACTGAAAGAAAATAACGAATGAAGAGGCTGGAAGGATTCCACAGGGAGAAGAAGGCGGTCTCACATTTTTGCCTGTTCCCCCCCAACGGGTCCTGCTGAAACACGGCATGTCCATTGGATGTGTCCTTGGCTTCGCGTTTTCTTCTTTTAACACTTGCGTTTCTTTCTTTCTCACTTTGTACACTACTACACTTGACACTCTCTTGCATTCAGTCATTCCTTTACTGTACATATGTACATTTTCGGCTTTTGGTTGATTTCTAACTAACGGACCAAATCGCCGATCCACATCTCCACCTACGTCTTGACCATTGACATTGAACGATCCACTGCCGTCCTACACACACCGGTCCGGCAACCACAGCCACCCATAACCTGGCAGCTATTACGAAGGGGGAAAAAGTGCGGCCGCGGAAGTTTTTGGTTCACCCGGCGAGGGGGAGGCGAAAAACAACAGGGCCACCACCTGTTCGTGTACTATAACGGGACTAATTTTTTTTCGCGAGTCTCCACCATACGCACGAAAGCCTCCGCAATCGAACCCTTTTTATTAGGGGCGGATCTGCATTGACGCAACAAAAGACCCTGCCTGCGCTCCGATCCCGTCGCGATGGGACGTTCGAGTTCTACCAGGCGACTGACGGATCACCGATTCGAGCAGCTACCCGACATGTCAGACCACGGAAATGGGATGTTGAATCCCAACGACGTGACTATTGATATTCCTCTGACGGAGACGACTTCCCGTGGTCAAACGGGCGCCCGTAAATGGAACACCAACACTACCCCCCATGACGGCACTTCACAGAATACGGAGAAGGCACCTATTATTGGCCATCATCGTGGTCCTGGCGGCAGGCGTCGCACGGATACTGATATCAATGAGTTGTCCGGAAAGCCTGCTGAATCGCCCGAGGATGGCACTGTCAACCGCATGGGCCGTGTCTACCAAGCTGTCTTGAATTACTCCCTCATCACTCGTTACCTGATTTATGTTATTCCCATTGCGATTTTGATCGCGATTCCAATCATTGTGGGTGTTACCGTTGCGCCGAATGCCAAAATTGGCGGGGTTCATCTCTACTGGTTCTTTACTTGGATTGAGATCATCTGGTTCAGTCTGTGGGCGGCCAAGATCTTCGCCCGTTACATTCCTTATTTCTTCCAGTTTTTGTGTGGTATCGTCAGCTCCGGTACTCGCAAGTATGCGCTTATTCTGCGCGCCCTCGAGACCCCAATTGCGCTTTTGATCTGGGCTATCATTTCCCTCGTGACCTTCCTGCCCGTTATGACCTTGAATCCTAATAAGCAGGCCTCCGGCGACACGGGTGTTAAGGCGTGGGAGAAGAGTGTCAAGAACATCTTGTTTGCGCTGCTCCTCTGTAGCCTCATCTACTTGGTCGAGAAGGCCATTGTGCAGCTCATCTCGATCAGTTACCACCGCAAACAGTTCGACGCCAAGATCCAGGTCTCTAAGCACAATGTGCACTTGGTCACTCTCCTCTTTGAGGCTTCGCGCAATATGTTCCCCGTGTACTGCCCTGAATTCAAAGAGGAAGATTCGCTCATCTTCGATTCCGCCCTGGCCCAGGCTGGCAACTTGCGTGGTAAGCGGTCATCCGCTATGCCCCTTCGCATGCTCCGTCACGTCGGCAAGAACGTCGGCCGTGTGGGCGACAAGGTCACCGCCGCTTTTGGACACGTCGCATCGGAGCTCACCGGTAAGCAAGTCTTCAACCCGACTTCGACGCACACCATGGTTATCGAGGCCCTTGAGCGTAAGCGCCACGCTGCTGCGCTGGCCCGCCGTATTTGGATGTCGTTTGTCGTCGAGGGCCGTGAAGCTCTGTTCTTGGATGACATCGTTGAGGTCCTGGGTGCCGAACATGAGGCTGAGGCCGAGGAGTGCTTCATGGCCCTCGACAGGGATGGCAACGGTGATATCAGTCTCGACGAGATGGTCCTGACCATCACCGAGTTTGGACGCATGAGAAAGGCCCTGAATCATAGTATGCACGATGTCGACCAGGCTATTCGTGTGCTGGACAACCTGCTCGTTTGTGTTGCTGGTATCATTAGTGTCCTTGTCTTCATTTCTTTCGTCACTACTGGATTCGGTACCGTCATTGCAGCTGGTGCCACGTCACTGCTCTCCCTCAGTTTCGTTTTCTCCGTTACCGCCCAAGAAGTCCTCGGTTCCTGCATCTTCCTTTTCGTCAAGCATCCCTTCGATATCGGCGACCGTGTCGAGGTTAGCGACAAGCCTTTCATCGTTGAGCGTATTTCGCTTCTTTTCACTGTCTTCCGCAGTGTTACCGATTCCCGCATCACGCAGGTGCCTAACAACATTCTGAACAGTCTCTGGGTTGACAACTACACTCGCGCCAATGCTATGCACGAACGACTTGTCATTCCCGTGGCCTTCGACACTAGCTTTGCCGAGGTTCAACTGCTGCGCCAGGAGATGGAGAACTTCGTTCGCGACAAGGAGAACAACCGTGACTTCCAGCCGGATATCGACATCGAGCTCGATGGCGTTGGTGATATGGACAAGCTCCAGCTGCGTGTCGACATCCGTCACAAGTCTAACTGGTCTAACGAGACCATTCGTGGTGCCCGACGATCCAAGTTTCTGTGTGCTTTGGTCCTCGCCGTCCGCAAGATTCAGGTCCGCGGTCCAGGTGTTGCTCTTCCCGAAGCAGATTCTGCCGACGCCACAGATGGCGATGACAAGGGTGATGATGCCGGTGCCGACTCCTCCAAGCCCGATGCCGGTGTCGCTGCAGGCATCATCAACTACGAGAACACAGCCCAATCGACAGGATACGACCAGGCTCGTTCAGGAACAATCACGCACCGTGGCTCCACCCAGACCAACGCAGAGCGCGAAGCCGCCATTGTAGAATTGCTCAACGCCCGCTCCCCAACTGTTGATGCTGGCCGCGACAACTACGACAGCCACGAGAACGCCCTCTACCGCACTGCCACCAACGCCTCCCACCAAGGCAACCAGCTAAACGTGCAAAACGGAAGCGAAGGCATCACCCGCGGCCTATCGACCGGCCACCGCAAGCTCGGCGATCACGTCTCCTACGACGAGCCCGATCACTACCCCGCCCCTCGAAACGCCCCTCTCTCTCCCGTCCCCGCCGGCATGACCCCGTCCTCAAGCCAAGTGCCTATTCTCGAGACCCCTCAGCCAGGCCACCGTAGCAGCACCCGCTACGAGCCCCGTCCCCATTCAGGCCAGGACCAAAACCAGAGCACCGTCCAGATGGTCGGCTCCCCAGACCCCAACCCCTTCACCGGCGGCTACTACGCTCATGACACGGGATACAATCAGATTCCGGTCGGCGGTTACAGCGCTGAGAACACACCTGCACGCGACCGCCGTGATTCGAACCCAAACATCTCCGGCGTGACAGCGGCAAGTAATTACCAGCTCTCAGATCAATATGACCCTGTCTCCCCGCCGTCTATCTACTCCCCACCACAGCAGGCTACAGCCTACAACACTGCTCCGCTGAGAAACAAGGATAAGTCTCCGTACGGGGAGCGTGAGACTTGATTGTTTTTTCTGTGTTTTTGTATCACTGACCCTCTTTGATTGCCCATTCTTGGCTACCTTTTTTTCCCCTTCTTATATTGTCTATATTATGTGTGTGATGTTGATAGATTTTTTCTCTGCGTTTTTGAGCCGCATCAAAATTCTCATCCCTTCGTGATGTGCGGCTATGAAGCTATGCTATCCCTGATTTTTAGAAGTTTAAAATCAAATCTACTCTCTTTTTTTTAGAACTCTTTTAATCCAGGTTTTACTATATGAATATGGTATCTAAATGCCAGAAGATAGGCAAGTGGCCTGAGGATAGAAAAGAAAGCTGTAACTAGACAACCAAGCTTAGAACCATCTGATAGGTGATGCATGCTTTATATTAGAAGAAAGCTGGGGTACAACACTTGATAGCCCCAGAAAACCAATGATAGAAGCACTCACATGAAAACAATGAGTAGAGAGGTGGATAATATTCCCATGATCCAACACATCCAATACAAAAGTGATATAATACAAGTCTGACGGAGCCTAGGTAAAGGGCAAAGCCCATCTAGCCATGCCATCTAATCTGATCTTCTCATCCTATTTACCTCCAGTCTCCTTCCATGGGTATCCAACAGGATCATCCTTCCGCGTCCAGATCTTAGTCTTCCTCTTATTAACCACATGCTCAACAAACACCTCGCGCGTGTACTTGGCCTTGTACTTGCGGATCCAGCGCGGGTCCCACAGTTCACTCGCAATGCCTAGATCCTTGCAGCAACGCACGAGCGCGTTCGATCGACAGCCTTCGGTGGCCGTGGGGATTCCGTCCGGGGAGAAGTAGTCCTGTTCGCCGCGGGCGACGGAGACGAGGCTGGAGTGAGAAGTGTGTTAGATGAGCGTTCTTTTTCTTGTTTCCCAATACGGGCTGGGGGTAAATTGAATGAAATCACGTCTGGTCGACAAGATTGCAAGATCGAAAAAACGAAAAAAAAAGAGCCCAAAGGAGAGTATAAATGTGCTTACCGTCCATTACAGACAAGAGCATACTCCCTCGTCACCGTCTTCGGCGTAACGATACTCTCACTCCGCGGCACAAGACCCCACCCACCAGGCCCAAAAGCGCGGTTAAGAATCCGTCGGTATTTGATCTCCGGTAGGTAGAGGATACCATCGGGCTTGATCTCGACCTCGTCCGGCTCCGTCTCCGCCAGCAGGATATCAGCTGCTTCTTTGGGGAACGGTGCGGCGGACAGACCGTGGAAGGAGCGTGTCCAGTCGATTCGTTCTTCGGCTGGGCTCTCGAGCTCCAGGGGTTTGTCTGATAGGCCTGTTTTGGAGATGTTTTCGGTTGTTGCGCGGCTGGGGGTTGAGCCTGGGACGCGGGATGCGGGGACGCCTGTTGGGATAGGTGTTGAAGACGAAGAGGCGGGCTTTGTGTTGGATGATGAGGGTGATGGTGAGGGTTTGGTGGTGGGTTGATTGTTCTGGTTTTTGGTGGTGTAGCTGATTGCTCTTTTGGTCATCGGGCTGGAGAGCTGGCTGATTCTGGCATTGGGGGCTCCTGAGGAGCGCGAAAGCTGTGTCGCATTCTGGAGGGTCTCAATTGCCCGCCAGGGCCGGATACGGAGAGGAGCAGTCATTGTGGCTTGTATTGTTGATGGGGGAAGGTTGAGGGAGGTCTTGCGACGAGGCGTATATTTGCGATCACGTGATATGGATTTGAGAGCTTCGTTCTTGTTATGCTGGGATTTTCGGGTATAGATTGAGTGGAATTGATTGAAATGGACTATTTGAACATGGCTATTATAGATGAGTAGAGTAAATTATGCGTCTTTGGTCTGCGTTCGCTGGTCGTTGCCCTGTCGCTTCCAGCACTCGCGGAAAGCTTCCATCTGTGTTGAACAGTCAGTATTATTTGGGGTAATGGAAGCTGTTTGCTGTTGCTTCAATTCAGTGGGCTTTGAAGAAGTGGTATTATAATCAATTCAGAACTGGCCCTCCAATGGCTTCCAGGTGGACTGATGTATGTTGAGATTGGTGGAGAGTGTAGCTCACCTCTTTTTTGCATTCGCGCCAGTCCTTCTTTGCGTAGTAGCAGTCATTCATCTTATCCTGCTCAGCTGATATGTATTAGTATGACATCTGTGACTCGAATTGAGTATAACTTACTGTGGCAGCCTGTGCTAAAGATCCGCTTGTCCCTGCCATTGCAGTTAGCACCAAACATAAACCAGACAACTGAAAAAGGCCTCACCAATCATCCGGCTCATCATCGTCCGGGATAACAGCTGTCTTCTCCACGTTGTTCGACATGGCTGAGGTATGGTAACAAGGAAAGTTGGAGAAAGGCGGTTGGCCTCGGCGGAAGATGGAGAACTATCTTATCGCGCTGATTTCCCTTTGCAACGAAGCAACAATGGCGACGCCAACGGGCAACAACGCCAATTTCAGTGGCAAAAAGCTCAATGTCCTAGTTTACTCTGGTTCGCTCACTTTCCTTAGCCTGGCAGCTCTGCCGTTTTCTGACCCGACGACTTCTCAACAGGAAATGGAACCACCGTTGAGTCAGTCCGTCACTGCCTCTACACCCTCCGGCGCCTACTCGCCCACCGCTATGCCGTCATCCCGGTGACGGGCGATATGCTCCTTAACGAGCCATGGATTACCACGTGTGCCATGCTGGTCATGCCCGGCGGCGCGGATATGGGATACTGTCGCACACTCAATGGTGCGGGGAACCGGCGCATCGCGCAATTTGTGCGCAATGGTGGGCGATACCTCGGTCTGTGTGCTGGTGGCTACTACGGATCCAAGAGCTGTGAGTTTGAGGTCGGCGATAAGACAATGGAGGTTGTTGGGGATCGCGAATTGGCTTTCTATCCGGGCATCTGTCGGGGCGGGGCATTCCCGGGCTTCGTTTACCATAGCGAGGCGGGGGCACGCGGTCCGGAGCTCGAAGTGGCTAAGGATGCTTTGAACAGTGGCACGGTGCCAACCAGCTTTCGGTCGTACTACAATGGCGGTGGTGTCTTCGTTGATGCGGCGTCGCTCGCAGGCAAAGGGGTAGAGGTTCTTGCGAATTACACTGAGAAGTTGAATGTCGACGGAGGTGAGGGTACGGCTGCTGTTGTCTACTGTAAAGTCGGCAGTGGAGCAGCAGTCTTGACCGGACCTCATCCTGAGTATGTTTTGGAATTTAATCGACAGGAGAGTAACTAACTCGTGTGAACTAGATTTGCGGCCGCCAATCTGGACCCGAAGGCGGGTGGGCCTGAATATGCCGACATGGTGGCGGCTCTCGCTGCCGATGACAAGGAACGGACTGACTTCCTAAAGGCTTGTCTGTCCAAACTTGGACTTGAGGTCACGCATGACACGACAACAGTGCCTTCACTATCGTCCTTGCACGTGTCTGGAATCGATGCCGATGGTCCTATGGACATTCTGTCAGATCTTGGAGCTACATTCACTCAAGAGGGTCAGACCGAGTATCTCAAGGACGAGCACGATACATTCCGCATTGAACGCCCTGGGACATGGAATCTTGGTGAACTAGAAGAATCGCTCCCCGCAGAATCCTCAGAATCCAGCGATGGTATAATTGATTACCAGGCAATCATCAAGCGACTTGTGTTCCACGATGATATACCATCTTCTAAACTGACCCCATACTTCAATCACCATGCGTTCTATTCCCACCTCCGCCATTACCAATTCGAGTCCAAGGGAGATGCCACAACGTTTGGCTCTAATCTCTTATATGGAGAGGTAGTGACTAGCACGAACACAATTCTCGAAAAGTAAGCACTTCGGTCGATAAGTATGGTCTTGGCTAGCTTTGGCTCTAACGAGAAATAGGAACACGAAGCTGCTTCGTCAGTTACCACAAGGTTTTACGGCTACTGCTACAGCACAAATCGCCGGACGAGGACGCGGATCCAATGTCTGGGTCTCACCAGCAGGTTCTCTAATTTTTTCAACTGTGGTGCGCCACCCAATGGATAAGATTCAGTCAGCACCGGTTGTATTCCTTCAGTACCTCTCAGCCATGGCAGTAGTCAGAGGAATCAAGAACTACGCCAAAGGCTACGAGAAGATCCCGGTCAAACTTAAATGGCCGAACGATATCTGTACGTCTCGGGTGGTTTATTTTATTACTATAGGTTGTTTACTAATAACCATTCTCTACAGATGCACTAGATCCCGATGACCCCGAACAGAAACGGTACACAAAGATCTGCGGCATTCTTATCAACTCCCACTTCATGTCAAACGAGTACATCTCCGTCGTCGGTATCGGTGTCAATGCCACAAACGCCTCCCCGACAACCGCTTTGACCACCCTCGCCGCACGCTACGCCTCCCCGGGCGCTGCTACTGCTTCACCTGTCACGCTTGAGAGGCTTCTAGCTCGTATCTTAACTACCTTTGAAGCCTTGTATACCCGCTTCTTGCGCACAGGCTTTGACCGAGCCTTTGAGGCGATGTATTATGAAGACTGGCTACACATGCACCAGATTGTCACGCTAGAGGAGGAGGGCGGTGCTCGCGCTCGCATTCAGGGTATCACCCGTGATTGGGGTCTTTTGCTGGCCGAAGAGTTGGGGTGGAATGATCGTCCTACGGGACGTGTGTGGCAGCTGCAGAGTGATAGTAACAGTTTCGACTTCTTCCGTGGGTTGGTAAAGCGGAAGGTATAGATCAAACTAAAATAGATAAATAAGTCGAAATCTTCATGTCTATAACTACTAGTCTACTGTGAGTTTTCTCATCAACATCTTAGACAATTTGTTTGGTTAACATTCGGGTTTTCATTTTGATCTCAACATTTGTTCCTTCGGTCTCAGAACTATCTTGTTTGCAGATCAAGTGTCTCAACAGCTAGTATCCTCATTTCAACACAAACCTATCGAGTTGGTAGTCCCTCAGCGGCACTTGCGAGAGCCATACAACTCCATAGCGATGAGGGCGGATTTGTCAGAAATTAGCCAGGCAGAACCACAGTCATCATCGAGTGGCAGTCACAGATCAATATTCTTGAAACGAGAAGGATCAAGCCAAAGATGGTTAGGGTGCAATCTAGGTCGCAGCATCAATATGCCTGGTTGAACCGAAATCATCTGATGCAAACTCTCTCCATTTAAGCACAAAGCTATGGCCGCACAACTCTCGGCAAAGCACGCAGTTTTCGAACCGAATTGGTCATCTTGATGATAGCCAATTCCGATCCCAAAATGCCCCGCATTCGCGTCGGATATATAGAATGGACCTCCGAATGCGCACAGAAGCGCTTATATAAGTAGTCGAAAATAAGCGTGCGAGGTGAGTATATAGGACAGTGTCAAGGAATCGACTCGGCCCAAGAGACCCATCGTCGAATACACTCGTCCACTCTCCTCAGCGACTCCTTTTCGGCCTCGACCTCAAACCATTCCCGATGCTCCTTCCCACACTCAGGACACTGTCCCAAGTCCCGCACACGTAGAGCTGCTAGCTCTAGGTGAATGAGTCGTTCCACGCGATGCACGTGCGGGACTTTCCTCCCCGGTATTAAAAAGGCGGAAGGGGTCCCATTCCGGCTGTTGTGGGATGGTGGTACCCTGGTAGGAGAAGATGACGAGTATGACGATGGCGTATAAGGATAGTAACGGATCAACGTCAAGTCATAAGAGCATTGTTTGCTCCATTCAGCGAGTCGACGGTGCACATTGCTCGTGCGTCCGATTTTCAGCCTGAGCGTTCCAGGCGTGGTTGATGTGGGGTTAGAGGTGAGGGCATTGAGGTCTTGTGCTGCACGGATTGCTTCGCTGACGCTGCGTGGCTGGGTGGGTGGGCGGAGATGGTTGCTACTTTGCGGGGCTCGGGGTAGCAGAGAAGATGCTATGTCTCGCGGTACTGCGGATTCGTCACTCCGTGTTGTGGTAGTTGTTGGGGGTGTCACCCAGAACATATAGATATAGCCTTCGTCGTCAGCGCTAGAGATTGGTTTGGCTAGTTCTGTGGTAAGAATGGATGTTGTCTGTGGGGAAAGCGTAGACGGGATCCACGACAATTGGGATTGTGTTTGCGGGGGGAAAGGCTTCCCCGTGTCTGAGATAGATGGCTGGGATGTTGGAGGAGTGGGTGGCACTTGCGTATGCTGTGGCCTTCCAGCTGAGGCAAGCAGTTTAATCTTTTGGTTTGGATTTGCAGAAGCCGCAACACCACTTGTCGGGCGAGGGGGTTTGGGCCGTTGAACTGAGGTGGGCCTGTCATCCTCACCGCTGTCCTCCACGATCTGGAAGCAACAGAAGATGGTCTTCTTCTTCGGCCGACGCTTCTCACTAGGCCTACTTTGATACGTCCGCCGTTTATGGGGAGGTTTTGGCCCTTGGGAGACTGGATCATCGTTTATTTCGAGGACACCCAGTCGATCCATTAATGTATCGATGCTTGTCCTCGTCTTGACCGGGGTGATGACAGTCGTAGGGGGATTCGCCGAAGAATCTTGATCTTTGTGCTGCCAGCAGTATAAAGATGCCACATCTATAGCTTCTTGGCGAGGATCCTTCTTTCGAGAATTAGAAGCAGGCGATGGATTTGGAGATGCCAAAGAGCGGCGGCAGGGCCGGCCTTGGGCAGTTATGCCTCTACATGTTGTTGCTGGGTTTCGAGAATCCGAGCGAGGAAGCAAAGATTCTGGAGTGTTTGAAATTTGAGGCATGTATGAATGAACTTTAAGTGATCAAGCAAAAGAATGGTATTGATGCGACGTGAACTTATTGAACAGGATTTGGGGCAAAGAGAGACTACCTGATGGACTGCGGTGAACTCTTAGAATGCATTCTCCACTTGGAACTTGGACCACATCAGTGGGACGCAGGAAAAGGGAGTTTTTCGTTTTGATGATTTTGCACTGCCACATCAAGGCGGTGTTAGCAGTGGCTGTGTCCATGCTCGACCGACATTCGTACACTCGATTGATACAACATAGGGTGAGCTTTGCTCCTCTGTAGATAACCCAAATAACCTGGCATAGCAGGAACCCCTTTCTTGGAATGTTTCCTTATTTTCTAATCAGGGACCTTTGTCTACATTTGTTGTATGTATTTCCTAGAGCTCCGAGTAACCTCCGCTTCTTTCACACTGCCTGTTGCCCGGGCGGGAAATTTTGCTGACTCAGAAATATAACAACACCTTCTTTCGACCGCTCAATTACCATCACCTTCAGCAAGGTGACCTCAAAATGTACAACGGATGTCTGGAAAGCAAGCCTTGTTTCCAATGCATCCCTTATTTTTCAGAAAAGGTTGACCAACTTCCAGCTCATCCAGTCCTTGGTATTCTCCATTTTTCCTTTTACCCCGGAGTCGATATCTTAGAGCCTTCACAGCCTGCCTCTCTACTATGGTGGAGGTCTGTGGAGTTCGTGTCGACAATTCCCGGGTTTCAAGGCCTATCTTGGGCACCGGTACACGACGCTTCACCAAATCAGCAGATCATCGTCCTAATCCAGTGGATGAGCCAACATTCCTGGAAGCTATTCCAATCCTCTCTTGGATTTAGTATGATGCTGGGTTATATTTCAACGATATCGAATCGTTGTATACAGCTTGCTCTCCCATCTGATATATCTGGTTTTGCCTGTCACCTCGAGCTGGTTTCGTTTAAATTTTCAACGATGCTATCTACCACCCAACTAGACAAGAAATCAGAGTTCAAAGCTAAATGGGAGATGGCATTCTCGCCCCATTTAAATCACGCCATTACTGAGGCTAATTTGATATCTGACTGTGGAGAATGGCTTGAAAAAGACTCCGATTCCGAGAATCCATTTTTTGCCGGGTTACTCTTCTGGAAATCAGATATGCAAGCGAATTATCCCCAGCTACTTCGAGAGGCTAACGTTTACAACGTCGCAGACCATTCAGAAAGGCTCTTAGGGGATGCAATTGAGGTCACTTCGGTTTATACAAGTCAGCTCAACCATATATCTTCTGATTTCTTTAGGCTACGACCATATGATCCTTATCCGGATCCCGTGCAGTTTCAAACTGAGCACCAACTATTCAAAATACCCGTGAAGCCTCAGTATAACACGAACGAATCGAAAAATCCAGGCGGTAAAGATGGATTCCATTTAGAAAGCATGATACAGGCGAGACTTGCTGAGCGCATTGCCGTTGCGCCTGCAGGTATTTGGTACCCTATGGGAGTCATTTCCCAATATTACTTGCCTCGGCAGCCAAATTCTAGCTCAAATGCCGATATCGAAATGATCTCTTTCTTTGCTCAGACTGGAAATGAACGGGTAGCGACCTCATTTGCGGATCTTCGGAAGAAACTTTGGGGGCTGGGTGATTGCCCCCCGCTGGTCTGTGGAAAGAATCAGAGCAATAAAGAGGGAAATGATAACTTTCTACTTTTCATCAGTATGTTTCCCTTTTTTCCGAGGAGGGGTAAGATTCTAGCGACGCTAATTTCGCCGACATTGAAGATCTCAGGAAGTCCAAGCACCCCGAAGAAGAAACCGAGGCGAAAATTCAAAGATACATCCAGGAATTCTTGAATGACAATGGCGGTATCATACAGAATTTATTCCATAGAAGGATTGTCGGCCCAGAGCGATTGGACTTTCTTCGTAATGTGGAAATAACCACATTTGATGTTTCGGCCAACGACTGGCGTTCGTTTGAATATGCTTATTCTAATTACACGCAGTATGTATACCTTCTTGAGATACGCTTTCTGGCTTCTTTCCTTCTTTTCTCCACCGATGACTGATTTGTTAACGTTCATCGAATAGTACTACACATCAACAATATTCTGAACGAATCATGTTCACCCCTTGGTGCTGCATAATACCAGTTAGCCATGGATGGGTTGCTGGCAAGCAAGCTGGAACTGCGCAATTTGTTTCAATGTTTCGTTGCGAAAAGGACGGAGCCCGGGAAGAATGGTATAGCGATTTCGCCAGGCGGGCTCAAACCGAGTACGATCTCCTGGGTCACATTGTGGATTGGCTGCGGACTCTATCCACGAGTATCAGTGCGCAATATGTGGTATTCGAATTGGAAGACCCTTGGATGACTGCAGACAAGTTGGAAAAAGACAGGTTGGAAAAAGAAGCTTCTCGGATGGCAGCAGAAAAGTTGGAAAAGGAGAGACGCGCACAAGCAGTGATCCCCCCGTCTATATTTGACGTACCCTGGGCTGCGAAACCAAAAACGCTCTGGTCTTCTTAGGCCGTTAAACAGTGAACTAGTTGTTACAGTCTGGCCATTGACAATGCTTTCTTGAGAACGATCCATGAATATTGGATGAATACCCACATCAAGCCAACGATTCAATAGAGTTTTTGACATTTCATTTCAAAGATATCCCTTATGAAGACGGAGCTGGTCCTTCTGAAATGACAGAATCCCGTGCCATAGGTCATACATACATGACACGACACGCGCCGAGAAATATTTGTCGTAAGGCGGTGGTACATATGAATCCAGGAAACATTTCATCGCGACCAATATGTTGACAGTGTGGATATCGTTTCCTTTGTAAGAACTAAAGTACTCCTTCATGTCTTCCGTTACTGCATCAGGGTGAACAGTGCAGGGAACTAAAGCCACGATGATTCTGATTTTATCTCCAAGTCCGGAATCAATGAGTCTTAACGCAACACCAAAAGCAAGGTTGGCGCCTGCCGAGCCTCCCATAAGCACAACGGATGACTTCTATACGAGGCAATACACAGCTTGGAAAATCCATACTCATATTGTGCAATGTACTTCATAACTTCATAGCTTGGTGCCCATGTTCACATGAACCGCCTTGGTCTGGGTATATGCCTCCAGACCCGCCTCTCCCAACTCACGTCCAATGCCACTCTGCTTCACACCACCGAAAGGAATGCGCGGATCACAGTCTTGGCTACTGTTGATCCAGACCATGCCAGACTCAATCTCAGCGGCCACGCGGTGAGCGCGCTCTAAATCGCGCGTAAAGACAGACGCACCTAGGCCGTAAGTGGTATCATTGGCGCGACGAATAGCTTCTTCCTCATCGTCGAAGGGGAAAATCACCACAACAGGACCAAACACTTCTTCACGGGCAATGCGCATAGAATCCGTTGCGTTGACAATAACCGTAGGTTGAATAAAGTACCCATTCTTGTTCTTCTCGTCAGTCGGCGTGTGTGCAGCACCACCAGTGAGAATAGTAGCTCCTTCGCTCTTAGCAGTTTCAAAGTAGGAGAGGATACGGTCATATTGCGCGCGTGTCACCTGGGGCCCGTGGAGGACAGACTCATCCCACTGATCACCAATCTTCACAGCCTCCACTGCTGTCTTGTAACTAGCAGTGAATTTCTCAATGATATCGCGGTGGACGAAGATCCGCGAGGTGGCAGTACAGATCTCGCCCTTGTTGGACATGATTCCGCCGTGTGACCACTTGACAGCCTGGTCCAGATCCGCATCCGGGAAAACCAGCAAAGGGGACTTGCCGCCTGTTTCGAGCGTGATGTTCTTGAGTGTGCCGGCGGCCATCTTCATAATCTCCCGGGCGGTTACTGTTGATCCTGTGAATGCGACCTTGTCGATCAATGGGTGTGAAGCAAGCGCGGCGCCGGCCTCGCGCCCGTAGCCATTGACGATGTTGACCACACCTGGAGGGAATCCGGCCTTCTTGATCAAGGTACCGAGAATGAGAGCGCTGAGTGGGGTCTGTTCGGCCGGCTTCAGGACAACTGTGTTTCCACATGCTAGTGCAGGGCCAAGCTTCCAGGTGGCCATTGAAAGGGGGTAGTTCCATGGAATAATCTGGCCAACAACACCAATAGGCTGGCGGATTGTATAGGCGAATTTTTGCGGAGTTGTGTTAATGGTTTGGCCAAACGTCTTGTCAGCCCACCCACTGTAATAGCGGATTGTCGAGATTGCCTCCGTGAGATCTTCATCAACGGCGACGTGGTAGGGTTTTCCTGACTTGGATGAGCAAATTTTCTTTTTTTAAGTGTTTTTAAGATATACCGTTATCCCAAGCTTCAATCGAAGCGAAAAGCTCTCTGTTCTCCTCGATGAGATCAGCGAGTCGGGCCATTAACTGTCCCCGTTCTGTTGCGGGAAGTAATTTCCACGAGGGGTGGACCAGAGCCGCTTTGGCAGCCTTCACAGCGCGGTCGACATCTTCGGCGCTCGCTGCTTGGACGGTAGCAATGGGTTTATCGGTACTAGAGAACAGTTAGCGAGGTGTAAATAACAATTCCGATAATGACATACGCGGGGTCAAGAGATGTGATGGTCTGGCCTCCTGTGGCGGGTACAATCTCGTTATTGATGAAGAGACCGGTGGGCTGCTTGTAGCTGTGCCCATTAGGGGTGACGATATCAATGAAGAGGTCCATTTTGTTCATGAGTTTAAACGGGTTTCAAAATTTCAACTCTCAAGACGCGTGGGGTATGATAAAGGACAGCCAAAGAGGTTAAGCCCCGTAAGGCAAGTCCTACCGACATACTATCCGCGAATGTTAGCGATGTTAGTGGAGGGAATATAAAATACTTTGTAGATAGAATAGTTATACCAATTTTATCGTCTTAATAATTCTCGATTATATAATTATTCAATAAACACGCCAGACTCTCATGTCACATTAATAACTGTTGTTCATTCTTGCCTTGGTTTTAACCACGTTCTCAGCCTTAACGAGCCACTTAGATGTTGTCGATTTAGCTGAAGAAATTTTTCGTGAAAAGGATTGAATCCTTTACAAATGATTTCGATGCAGCAAGCACAAAATGAAAATAAACTAACGTAGAAGCTCAGTAGACCTGAAAAGCGACGAAGCATATGCAAGATGTCTCTTCGGTCCAGGCCTCCTCTAATGAAGCAAGATGAGTCGTTCTTAAGTATATGCCTACATCCTCTTAAAGAGTATCCGAAATGAATACCAATTGATGTTGAAGTGCTCTATATATGTGTCGGAGATGTAATGACATTCAAAGGCTACATTAAGACCCTGCAGCTAGATCAATGCTGGATATATTCTCAATCAGTCCGAAGTATGATATGCATGTAAAGCCATGGGTGACATCACGGTCAAGTGTGTGAACATTATAGGATAGCCTACATAACATGATCTTAGCTCTATCTATGTACCGTCAAGCGTTCGCAATTCTAAACCACTTGGGCAATCTTCTCGATCTAATGTACCATGTCTATGAAGCAAAATCACAATTGAAAATTATCTTCTTCATTGCTCATAAAAGTGCGTAAGGTAAATCGTAGAATGTAAATTATCAACACGAGAAAAGCCAGCTGGGTCAAAAAAATAAGGACCATGTCTGTCCTTGCTTTACAATATCAACCCACGATGACATCGATTCACCCCGGTTCGCAGTCAGATGCTCATCCTGCTTGTGCCATACTTCATTGATAATATTTCTAGCCGTTCCAAAGCGGAAAAATCCGCATACTGAGCTTGCCCTTTCCAACATGCTCATGATTTCCTCTCGCCTTGCCGTTGAGATTGCCTCCCATCCTGCAATAAACGACGGCCACGCCATTCCAGGTCCGGTGGATACATCTTCGGTCAATGTCGCACTGCACGCTTAAAGCAATGCAATTTTTCTATCAAAATGACCCTGCAGAGCGGCAGGGTGTGTATGTAGGATTCGTTTATATAAAAAAAAGTGCTAGAGCTGCATTCAACGCCTCCACGATACGACCGTGCGTTTTTGGATTAGTGTGGAGCTCCAGGACTCCGGCTCTTGTGCGGCCTAGGCTGAAAGAGCAGACCTTGTTTTCCAGGTGCGTGATAAGCCGCTGTAGTGTTTCCCATGCTTCAAGGTTCATGATCTAACCTGCCTTACGAGCAATGCGGAAGGTCTCCAACACGTTGGCTAGTCTTGTTGTTTGCGAGACAAGACTAAGCCAGGTTTCTGGGATGCTTTAAAGTTACTTGTATAATTTTTCAGAGAAACGCATCAACGAATACTGGAATGAGTACACCATCCCGGATGACTTGTCATGGCCGAATATCCTAAGCCACAGTGGTCGGCAACTAGACGACGTGCCGTCGAAACTAGATGTGACTTGGTATATTTCCCTTCTATTATACATGATCTACAGAGTAAAATCTTTTGGCCTTGCATAAAAGATATGTGCCAATGAGATCCGTTCAAATGTCTTATGCACCAACATTGAAACGTCAATACGATTACCCGTCCAATACGAATTTTCCGTCCGATACAAGCCGCTTGCCAAGACCTTGGCAAGCCTCCCCACAGGGCTGAAAAGTTGATTCCCAAGGTTCTGGGTTTTCAAGTTTCTATGGTCTTTCCTCAAGCTCAAAGAGGCTGTGCAATCCATGGATATCCATGGAGATAGTCTGTGTCTATCCTTAGATTTTACATAGCCACAGTCCCCAGGTCAGAAGTAAATATAGCCGGGAATAGAACAGATCGACGTGCACTGCAAAGCCTCACTGTGTGGACCAGGCAGCATCATTCTGATTAGTCCCAACTATACTTGGCAACACGTACCTCTAGACTCAACAGCTTAGAAAGTGTTGGAATGCGTACGGAGTAAGCGTGTAATTTCCTTCGGCGCTAGTTGTTTCATTTCCCTCATTTCCCTTATTTTCAGCCGATCCTCCGCATTGTTGGGAGGAAAAAACTACATATAGCGCCAGCTTTCTCTTTTCTTTTTTCTCCCTTTCTCTTTGTTCTTTTCTACATCTACTACCTTCCTAAATACCTCTCACTACCTTTCAACCTTGTACCCTACACAATCCTCTACAAATACTACCATGTTCAACTTCAACTTCTTCAAATCCGCTCCGGCCAACGAGCCCGCCACTGACGGCTGGAACGCCAACACCGTCACCATGCAGCCCACTAGCCCCGCTGCCCCTTCAAGCAACCAGAACGTCGTCACTGAGCAGCCCGTATGTTGATATTTACCCTACAAAAATACACTTCATATTTCCAGAATAAATATTAACATTCATCCCATCTAGGCCAGCCAGGAACAAATGCAGCTGCGCGGTGGTGGCGGCGGTGGTGTCTGCTGTGGAGTGTACGTTCCCTTCTATCCCCCGAATCACATTCGGTTATGCGCACTATAATTAGATATGACTAACTCATCCCAGTTGCGCCGGTATCGCTTGCTTCGAGTGCTGTGAGATTTGCTGCTAGACGATCGGATAAGATTGGATTGTGGCCGTCAATGCGCTCATGCGACAACACCTGTCGATGGACTTGGTCTTGTTAGGGTTAACTCTTGGAACCTTCCGAGACGGGATTCGTCGTCTACCGCGTGCGCTCGGCGGTCTTTCATGTGATGCCATTTGATGTGATTTGATGTGATGGACTTCCCTTCTTTTTTTTGCTATACTGGATCTTTCTACGCTATACCCCAGAACAATGCCAGTCATGGAGTTCAATTTCAGATTCTTATGTTCGGTTTGACTCGGTTTCATATATGTAGATCATTATTGTCGTGGCTCATGATGTACTCATTGTATCCATGGAGGGACAGCCTAGTTGTTAGTCTTTGTGTGTGTCGACTAGCCAAAAGGGCGACGGGAGATCGCTGATCGCAATGCAGCGTCTACATCCGATACTCGAAAGCCTGGGGCGCGGCCGAGGATTCTGAGGTTTGCGAGGAGTGCTGCGCTCATGTTAGTGATGTTGACAAAAAAGACAAAAAAAGAAAAAAGAAAAAAGCAAACGCATCACCAGTCAACTCACAGTCAAAGAAACACTCTAAATCCAGACTATACGACGAGGTCGAAGACTCCGACTCTATTTTCTCAACAGGAGTAGTCCCATGAGACGAAGCATAGAGACTAGAAACAGTCTCCCGACCCGGCGAAACCCCATACAAAGCCCTAACCAAAGCCTCAGGAACACCAAGCCTCAGCGCTGATCCATCAAGCACAAGACCCCGATGCTCCAAATACCCCTGGACATCATGACAATCAAACCACTCCCCATCAAGATCCAGCGAACGAATCCTTTCCTCCTCACCCACCTCTCCCTCTAACATACCAACAACCGGCTCGCGCCCCCCACTCCAATCCTCATCCCAATCCTGAATCCCGCCCCGCTGCAAAATCCGCTCCATCCGCCGCAGAATCTTCCCAGGTTTGCGACTGTTCTCCGGGTCCACGGGGTTTCCGTCCCCGTCCAGGCGCGGGAAATGCTTCCCCGCCCCGCCGAGCGTGTAGAACGGCATCTTGGCGGATTCAAGCCCGCTGCCGATCTCGGATTGCAGCGTGCGTCGGAAACTGCGTTTTATGCCGGCCATGTCGTGGATACAGGGGACGAGTCCGAAGAGCGGGCGCGGTTGTATAGTGGGTATGATGAGGAGATGTTGGGCCTGTTCTTCTGGGGATGTGTGTGTGACACTACATAGCCGAATGTGTCCTTGTCTCTCGATGGACGGTTTGTCTGCTCGACTTGGAGGTCATTGTTGTTTTCGGAGATGGATCCGGTCTTGTTTATTTCTGCTAGAATGAGTTCTCTTGTGCGAGCGAAGTAGTCCACGCTTGATTGAACGGTAGTAGCATCGTTGGGATTATCGACTGCGTCGCGGTGAACTCCGTCTAGGAGATTTGATACATTCTCTAATGTCTGCTCTAGTATATTGACGCGATATCTGAGATTCTGAATGGTATTTTCCTTTTTGAGACGATAGGTGCGTTACGCCCTTCGGATCTCTGTAGACGGCGTTCCTGTGAAGCTGGTCAACTATCTTTGAATGTTTCTGTCGCAGGGCCAATCGGGATCTACCTCGATGGCAGAGGCATCTTTAACCTCTAATCTCGGCCGCCCTCTTTTCTGTACGGAATAATTCGGAGCAGCCAAATTCCTGTCGGTCACTTGGCCGGGGATCTTTCGTTGGGATCCCTTTCGGAGTCTTAAATCGCTTTGACTGGTGTTTATTGATATTTCTGCTTCTTGCTCTTGTGACAGTTCCAGGTAGGACCTTGACGATAGCATGTCCATCCCGGGTCTTTGCATCTGTAGTTTTAGGCTGAAATGGTAATAGTCCGAAGTTGACGTTGAAGTTGACTGTAATAAATTGACCACTCATCTTTAATAACCTCGGTCCAAGCATCACGCTAATACAGACAAGGATTCCCTCCAGACTTGCAGATATTTGCTCACCAACTACGTAGATATGCACATACAACGTACATCTGGAAATTATGAAATTATCCAAGTTGTGCACATTCCAAGGCATTTGCTGTAACACATATCTGACACACAGAACTTGGTTTCTTCTCTTCTCCTGTCCTACTAGGACCTCATGTCAGTGATACACTCGGAAGAATCTGGAACTAGAAGAAGAAGACACCTATGATAAAATGATGACACTGTGAAGAATGTGAAGTACAAGGCTACTCCGGCGCAAACTCGGATTTCAGAACACAGCAACCAATACCAAAATCAGATCAGTGCAGAAATTGTATGCAGTGCGAAACCTGATTTTGCCGCCGAATATGACATCCACCACGATGGCCATTGGCTATTTGTCCCAAGCTCAATGATGCTCATCCTTGCTACGGAGAAATTCCCCGCTCCTGCTTGGGCCGAGGCAATCACGTTTGTTATAAAACAACCATGATTTCTTGCATTCCACTAGAAATCCACCCTCTCACAGAATAGGACCATGACTCTGTTATTCGTCTTGAGTTTTGCGGCCGCAGCCGTCGTGCTGCAGGCCATTCGTATGGTATTCAACTCATGGCAACACTCGCGCATTGCTAAGAGCCTGGGTTGTGGCAGCTTGCCAATGTACCCGTGTAAGGATCCTTTGGGAATCAATAACCTCAAACAGTCTTTAGCAGCAGACAAGGCCAAAATCATACCTGAGTTGGCCGAGGAGCGTGTCAAGATCATTAGTGAACAGGAGAATCGCTATGTCACTACATTCTCCATCCGGAACCTTGGTCGCACTCACATTTCCACCATCGACCCTAAGAACATCCAGGCTATTTTAGCTACACAGTTTAAGGACTTCGAGATTGGTTCTGCCCGTCGGGATAGCTTGCATCCACTGCTAGGCAGTGGTATTGTAAGTCACATGCCATACCTTCTTCACACACACACACTCTCTCTCTCTCTCTCTCTCTCTCTCTCTCTCTCTCTCTCTCTCTCTCTCCAAGTCTGGATATTGACTGTCTATAGTTCACCGTCGATGGAGAGGAATGGAGCCGATCCCGTGGCCTACTTCGGCCTCAGTTCACGCGCGAGCAGATCAGTCAATTGGGTTTAGAAGAGGAGCATGTGCAAAAAGCCATGCAGGCTCTGCCCATTGCAGCCAACGGATGGACCGCCCCAACCGACATCCAATCCATCTTCTTCCGCCTGACCATCGACTTTGCAACAGAATTCCTGTTCGGTGAAAGTGTCGAGAGCCAACTCGGCGCTCTAAACGGCCTAAACAGACCCGAAGACTCATTCGCCAACTACTTCGACAAGTCGCAATGGGTCTGCGCGCAGCGAAGCCACTTCGAGAAACTCGCCTTCCTCGCCGAGAACCAGGAAACCAAGTTCTCCGACAAGCAAGTCCACTCCTTCGTCGACAAAGTCGTCTCCAACGCGCTCTCCGCCTCCGAGGCCGAAAAGAAAGCCTCCCCCAACGCAAAATCCTCCTGCGTCTTCCTCAAAGCCCTCCTCGAAGTAATCCGCGACCCAATCGAGCTCCGCTCCCAAGTCCTCCACATCCTCCTCGCAGGCCGCGACACAACAGCCTCCCTGCTCAGCTGGACAACCCTCATGCTAGCCCGCCACCCAGAAGTCTTCACCAAACTCCGCGAAACCATCATCTCCAACTTCGGCTCCTACTCCAATCCCCAGAACATCACCTTCGCCACCCTGAAATCCTGCCAGTACCTGCAGTACGTGATGAACGAAGTGCTCCGTCTGTACCCAGTCGTCCCCTCCAACCGCCGCAACGCAGCCCGCGACACGACCATCCCGCGCGGCGGCGGCCCGGACGGCCAGGACCCAGTCTACCTCCGCAAGGGCCAGTCGGTTATCTACTCGACATATGCTATGCAGCGGCGCAAGGACCTGTGGGGTCCTGACGCTGACCAGTTCAAGCCTGAGCGCTGGATGAATCGGAGGCCTGGTTGGGAGTATATTCCCTTCAATGGCGGTCCGCGGATCTGTATTGGGCAGCAGTTTGCGCTTACGGAGGCTGGTTATGTTATTGTGAGGCTTTTGCAGCGCTTTGATCGGATTGAGGATGTTTATCCGGATCAGAAGATTCGGTGCGGTTTTACTTTGACTAGTGCCCCTGCTGATTTGGTTACTGTGCGTTTGCACCAGGATGAGGATGCTTGAGGTGGTCGTTTTCTAGGATGTTTTTTTTTTTGCTGCGGTTCTTTGGGATCTACTTGGGTTCTTCCAGCTAACACTAAAGATCTGCTTCAGCACGTTAATTTGTATTTTTTTTCTTCCTGACAGAGTTTCTTTTCGGGGTATATGCCTATAACAATGAGAATGACATATTTAGCTATTATTTTTGAGTTATTCTCCCTAGGGATAGTATTCATGAGCTTTTTCACATACTAGGTGTTGACCTAGGGTTTACACCCATAGAAATAATATGCCCTGACATGTTTCACCAAATCAGAGGCAAGGTTCAATGTTTTCAATTTAGCACTGGCCACAGGAAGACGAGTATCCGTCTCTTTCTCCTTTCTATCTTTGGGCTACGTCCATGTTGAGCAAATCAGAATATGACACTCATAATGAAACATTACGGGGAAAGATAGTTGCTCCTAGAATTCTAAAACTACACCAAAAGATGGGGAGGAACACACAATATTTGTGATACATTCAAATGGAA
This sequence comes from Penicillium italicum, assembly GCA_002116305.1. NCBI lineage: Eukaryota > Fungi > Ascomycota > Eurotiomycetes > Eurotiales > Aspergillaceae > Penicillium > Penicillium italicum. The sequence goes on along the minus strand of KZ108175.1, from coordinate 473,787 downwards.
TTGATATAGTGTAATCGAAATAAATCGAGAAGAAAGAAAAAGTAGTGTATAAGAGTGGTGTAATTAACAGTCCACCCTGAAAGAAAACGCTCACACCAATCAAGAAAATCTCCCCTTTTGGCTTAATCAACACGGGATCACTCCTTAGTTGACACACTGGTAGTAGAAAGGGTTCATCTTAACGCAGGTGGTACCAGCCTCGCAGACAGTGGGGCCAGTCCAGTTGATGCCACCACACTGGTAGTAGTGCTTAGCAACTTTTCCGGCATAGGGGCTGGCAGAGGGGCTGGCGGTAGGTACCTGAGAGAAGGGCTTGACAAGGGGGGTGGAGGAAACTGCAGCAGTGGAGAAGGAGGAAGCGGCAGCAGTGAAGGTGGAGGAAGCGGCAGCAGTGGCAGTGACGAGGGTGGTAGGGGCGACAGTGGTGGTGAAGACAACGGGAACAACAGCGGCGGCAGTCTCAGCAGGGGCGGAGGTAGTCGCGCTGGAAGGCTCAATCACGGAGCTGGCGAGGTGCACGTTGCTGATGGGGGTGGAGGTGACCTCGATGGCGGCGGCAGTGGTGGTGGAAGTCTGGGCAGCAGCGGTGGTGGAGGTCTTAGCGGCGGCGGAAGAAGAGCAAGAGGAGGAGGAAGAAGAAGAGGCAGGGGTAGAGGCGGTGCCATCAACGAAGTACTTCTCGAGGATGGGGAGGTAGGTGGAGTAAGCAGGACCGTTGCTGGGCTCCAAGTTGTACATGTAAGATCCCCACATGGGACCGGCGGACCACCACTCGGCGCCCATCCAGACGTCGCTGTTCTCGGACATGTAGGCGAGCATGCCCTCGACGGCAGACTCGCAGGTGGGGTTGACACCACCGGCGAACTCGCCGATGAAACCCTTCTTGTTGTTGTCCTGCAACCAGGTGGTGGCGGACTGGAGGCGCTCCTGGCCGATGGTGGCGCTGGCGCAGGACTCGGAGGTGCCGGAGCTGTCACCATCAAGGTACTGGTGCATCTCGTAGACGATCTTGTCCTCAGAGTCAGTAAGGGCCTTGAGGTTGTCGTTATGGGCGGTCCAGGACCAGGCGCCGGTCCAGGCGTTGCCTTCGACGAAGATGTACTGGCTGGTGGCGCCAGCGGCACGGATGGCATCAATGGCGGCCTGGTTCAGGTCCAGGACGAGGGTCTGGTCCATGTCGTGGTACTCGTTGTCTAGGGAGGACGGTATTAGTGATATTTGATGGTGTGGGTTTGACTACAGGGTGATGGCTTACTGGTGTCGAAGATGACCTTCTCGTCGGAGGCAAACTCGGTAGCAACGGTGGTCCAGAAGGCCTTGAAATCGGAGGTCGAGCTGATGACGTTGCCGTGGCTGTGTGTAGAGCGTTAGTTTCCTATCAATAACGTTCGGCAATGCTGGTGTTGGTTCACTTACTATCTTCCGTAGTTGTGGGGGTCAAGGACGGCGTAGGCACCGCTGTCGGTAATGAACTTGATAGTCTATAGAACGGAACTGTTAGAACTCGTGGGGAGAATCAACGGCCACGACAGGCATATCACATACAGCCTTGAGGTCGGCCAGGTAAGTGGCATCGGGGGCTCCGGTAATGCTGGTAGGCACCAGGCGTTCCATCAAGAAGGGCACACGGAAGATGTTCATTCCGGCATCTCTAAGGATCTGAATCTGGGAAGTCTTGGGCCAGGTGTAGTCTTGGCCCAGAGTACCGGGGATGTTGCTGCCGAATTCGGCACCGGACTCGCTGACACCGACCCAAGTGAATCCATTGGCAGCACGCTTCTTGATCTCAGCGCTCTGCTTGCTGGGAACAACTTCTCTTCCTCGGGGGTAAGCGCAGGCCACGGTGGCGGCGCTGGCAGCCAGAACAATGTTGGTGAACTTCATTGTGAATTGTTTAAAGAGAGTGAGTGTCGAGTTTGACGGTAAAGAATGTGATGGAATAGAAAAGAACGGAAATCAAGAAACCAGTCTTGAAGTTGGAATGAATGTGAATGAATGTATGCAGAAAGGCAAGAGTGAAACCTGCGGAGGCCGTCTGTTATATAGCCATACCCTGCTCGGAGGCGTCAAATAGCGCTTGGTCTACGGGGTAGACTAATAAGACAGAGTGGATTCCCTGTTTAGAGATCTCTCATAGAGAACCACTTGGAAACCCATTCGGCTCAATTACGACCGGGATACCGGTAAACGCTAACCCTGACGGCTGCAGGAGGAGTCCCTTCTAGACGGCCGATCTTCCCCACCACCTAAGGAGCCGGAAAAACGGTCGATTTACCCAAAGGCCACTAGTTCAGGCACAAACGACCAAAAACGGTCCCAGGGCTATGTGAAGTCCTTTGTTATCCTTTGTCCAGCCAATATATCGGAGATTAACAGTCAACATTTAGCTCCATGGCCTGATTACATGTGGAGATGAGATCACTAAAGGGAGTCAAAGCCGGTTCATCTACTATTTCGCTAGTTCAGACGAGTCTCGTCATCGAAAAGGGTGCAATCTAAAAAGAAATTGTTCTGATACACTTGCGGAATCGGCTAACCCGTCTTGGGTGTAGTGGCCGAAGCGAAGCGCCTGGTAAATGAGAGATGCTTAAGATGAAACATCATGTGGCATTAAACTTCACAACTGTTGGTTCCCCGACATAATTTTCTCCAAAATGAACTCGGAAGGTCCTTTACAAACCTATAAAACAGGGAACTTCATTTCGAAACCAAAGTACGGAGTACTCCGTAGGGATTATCCACATTTTTGTTTAGTCTCGGACATAATTTATGACCCGAATAATAGGAGTTCAGGAGATGTTTTGGGACTTTTGAACGATACATGTGTCATGCCCAGAGACACCACCTGGGCAGGGTGTTGGTGATCACTCCTTTCGTATGTTGTACTCATATCCAAAGCAGTGGGAGGTGCTGATATATTTCCAGTGACATGCCCAGAGAATAGTAACTATAAAATGGACAGACCACATGTCTTCGACAGAAGTGGACACCGCGCCTACCACCTTGGAATGTATCAGACTGAACTTTTATCCCGAACTGTCCCACAGATCATCTACAGTACAACGCACATCCTACCCTTTAATTTTTTATGGTTTGGACTTGCTGCAAATAAATTAGACTAGAGGTTCCAATTATTTATCACATTGGCTGGTTGTGGTATGATCTGCAATTGTAGCCACTCCCAAAATCAGTGGTTCGGTCTCCAATCCTCCTGATCATGTCTAAGATGGACATCTTAGATCATGAGACGCTCGACCTGGTTCTTGATAGCACGGATCTGAGCGGTCAGGTCACTAGCCTCGTTGGTGGTGATAGAGGCAGCGATCACGGGGCGGGAAACACCAGTAGCACGGCCGAGAGCCATCTTGCTGGGAACGTAAACGTAGGGAACCTAATTGGAAATGATTAGTCTAGATCCTCAACATATAGGTCTAAGGTATTTAACTCACGTTCTTGTCCTCAGCCAAAAGAGGCAAGTGAAGGACAATAGCGAGGGGGCTAGTATCCGCGGCCATGATCACAAGCTCACTAGTACCCCGGTTAAGGGACTTGGTGCACTCGTTAGCGCCCTAGGATAACGGTTAGCTTAGGTATAGAAACCGGCGAAAGCATACACAAACCTTCTTCAGTTGGCGGTAGTGAGCGGCCTGCTGCACAAGGTCGAGGAGGCTCTGGGCAAGGGCCTCATCGGCGATGGGCCAGGCGGCGCTAGTATCTTCAGCCATTGTTTATGTTGTAGTTGAGAAATTAAACACCAAATCTTAAGAAATGGCTCACTCGGTGGATCACGGCCGTGTAATTGCAACGGAAAATATAAGAGGTTTATAGATTAAAGTTGTGTTGAAGACGATCGTGAGAATTTTTCTGAGCAGACCGTTCGCATACACCGCCTACTAAATTTGCACATTTTCTGTCAGGTGGATGCTTACCGCTCTTATTCTATTGGCCACCCTTTGGCAATCAGATTGGGTCCGCCACCCATAACCTCAAGGGCTTTGAAAAAAAAAAAAGGTGGGTGAGCCCTGGAGTCTAGAGTAATTCCATTGTGGATTTAATGAAAGTTGTGCGTTTTGATGAAGCAGTACCGGCAGAACATAGGGAGAGTGTCTGACCCTGCGAAAACATTAGACCAGGGGTCTGTACATGTTTATATAAATGGGTTCGTTGACAACTTCTTTCACCATGAAACTGAGAAGGCGGGCAAAATGTCCATATGGTTTTTTTTTTTTTTGAAAAGACATTTAACAAGACCACCCAAAAAGATATCCCAAGGCCGCATCAGCGGTCAACTATTATTATAGCCACATATACGGAGGAAATCAGTGGATTATACCACCATATCTCTGTGGCACTGTATCTCGATCAATTAGGCAATATAACGAGCAATAAAAATACTTAGTAAGAGTAGATCTGTATTAGCTAACCTTTAGAAAGGTAAACACTACCACTCAATCATCTAGAAATATCCTTTATACTTCGTCTAGTTACAGTGTATTTTCTCTTCCTTTTTTACAATACATGAAGGTACAGATGCTTGAGGGTATTGAGAGGAGCTCTCACTGATTTGGGTAAACTGCATTCGCGTGACACGGGGTTCGAACTCCGGCAGGAGCCCATGTGACTTCCCAAAAGCGTAGTATCCAAAATGAGGGTTAAAAACAAGCCCACCCTAATACTCTAATTCAGGATCTCGAAGAAGAAAAAAAAATTGGTAGCTTCTCTTTGATTGAGCGTGTCATCCTTAGTGCAGGGGCCATGCTAATCTTCTCTGTATATTTTCATTTGACCATATGCCCCGAAGGGCGAAAAGACATCCTTAAAGTTCAACATATCCTCCTGTTTTGGCAGAAATCTACCGCCTACTTGTTTCGTCAATAGATTCCTCGAGTTGTGATAGGCCAAGCTTACTTGTCACGTGGAGGGACAGGTTTTGGACTGAAGTTCTCAAATAGGATGCATTCATTAATCAATTATGGGGTTTAGGCGTATTCGCTAAGCTAATAAGAAGCTACTCTGTGATGTTGAATTCAAACGAATGATCGCCTTGCCCAATCGGCACAGCCTTCGCATCATTGTCATACAACGTTCTTTCAAAATATCGGACCCGTCCATCCGGTTGTGCTAGGAGAACAGTTTGTCTCTGTGTCCCATATGATCCACAGGTATAGCTCTGGTCAGGGGGTCCATTTGTTGGGGTCTCATCCTCTACCCGAGCTGCAGCGATTTTCTCTGCGGCTTGATCTCGATCACTTGAAGCGCCGATGACAGGAACGAAGATGGTCTTGTGCAGATGATGGATGTATGTCTCAATTGTGGCATTCTCCTCTGGCAGTCGTGGCAGACTATCAGTGTTGAGAACCTGCAGTAGACGATCAATCAACGCATCCTCGTCTTTCCCGTCTCCCCTTTTCACATGCTCGTCAATAGCTGCTTCCATCAACTGCTCTCCATCAATGATCTTTGGCCAGGTCCTGTCATCAAAGCTTGTGTTGCTAAGCCCACGCGTCTGATTCTTCTCCGTTGCCACCCAGGTGATCTGGTCCATGTCTGTGGAACGGTTGGAGACAATGGCCAAGGGCTCGTTGATATGTCCACACACCAGACTGAAACCCCCCACCTGCTTTGCTTCTGGGCTGGCCACGATGCCTTGTACAAACTCCCTGGTATCCTCTCGCTTTTCGGTGGACCCGATCAACCAGCTGTTGACGATGACGCCCCGGCTGTAGACTCCGATAGCTGCGGTGGTCGTGTCCTCGCGGTAGTTGGTAAGCACTGCCACCTTGCCATGCTTGGTGACCCCCATCCAAGTGCCATGTGTAGATCGGGCTAGGTCTCGTGAGCCAAGGACATGTGAGGCTGGCTCCGGCCACCAGTCTGGCGCTGATGTGGGACGGTGGAGGAATTCCTAGATATGTTAAGCTTGAGATTCTGCTGCTCAGAATGAGAATATACTCACATCTCTGTTGTTGATTATGATCAACGAGTATTTCGGGTGGGCAGTTGAGATCAATGCGATACACATGGTTTGAGTTTCCGAGGTCCACCGGGTGAATGTGCGGGGGAATAACAATGCAGAATTCACGAATTTTTTTAGCGGTGTATATAAGATAGAGTAGAAATAGGGTATCTAGAGAAAGGGAAATCCTGGAAGAGAAAGAGGAACGGCTCATCATACGTAGAAGGAAACTAGTTAAGGCATCTCGGGTGATTGGGCCACTTGTTAGCGACGTGTGCCTTGTCGGGCTTGTACCTCCTGTGCCATATCCAAGATAATAACATGATTCTTAAAAAAAAAACCGAGATACTTCAAAAGACATGCATCTAAGATATATGTTGTCTCCAAATGCATGAATGACTGTATCATCAACAATGCGAAGTAAAAAAAGTGTCTCGCGTGACGTCAACACATCCATTGATTCTTTGTCCAGATGGGAAGTATAAGTTCTCTTTAAGGGAGGTATCGTGAAGTGATTTAATTGTACTATTTTTACTGTTACTAGTTATTTGATTACTTTTTTAATTCATATACCCCTGAACTATCTTTGTTGTCCTTGTTCTCCTCCTTTTTTTTTGTCCAACTTCGGTGTTCGTCTCAGATCAGCGGGGCTGACTGAAGACTCAAAATCCCCAAGGATTTTCTTTTTTTTTTCACATCTTCAATTCACCCAGGCTTCATCATGTTTGGAATCTTTGCGGACTTGTTGTCGTAGGTTCAAATCATCACATACCCCAAAACGGGTCTACAAGCTAACACAGATCTATCTCCAAAGCTCGGTTATCACAATCCTCTTCCCCGTTTTCGCTTCTTACAAAGCTCTCCGTTCCTCTGACCCCTCACAACTTGCACCATGGCTGATGTACTGGGTGGTGCTTTCAGTCATTCTACTGGCTGAGTCCTGGACAGTGTTTATCATAGGATGGTATAGTTCAACCTGCTACGTTTAAGAGAATCACAAGCTAATCGGGACTCGATAATTATCTAGGTTCCCATTCTATAGCTGGATCCGCCTCGGTTTCATGTCCTATCTCGTCCTCCCCCAAACACAAGGCGCTCGCTTACTGTACCAAGACTATGTGGACCCGTTCTTGACACACCATGAGCGGGAGATCGAAGAGATGATCGGCCGCACCCATGAGCGGGCCAAGGCACTGGGTCTTCAATACTTTTACCAAGCCATCGATTTGATCCGGCAGAAAGTTTTGGGTCTGCCCCCGCAGCGCCCCACGACACCGCCTCAGCCAGGTGCCGCTTCCTACGCGCAGTCGCTACTATCGCGATTCAACATCCCCGTTGCTGGAACTGCCGGGGCATCCGCCAACACAAATGACTGGTATTCTGTTCTCAGTGCCGCCGTGGGCACAGTCACGTCTGGAAAGACTCGGGAAGCGCGAGACGAGGAGCTTTCGGCCAGTGGCAATCTCCTCCAGCGCCAGATGCAGTCTATGTCTGGAGCCGAGAAAGCTCACTTTATTTCCTCCCAGCGAGAGCTGCTAGATCATCTCCGATCAACCCTAGCACAGGAAGAGCAGAGCACCCCTCGAGGTGGGCTTGAGGCTGATGATCTTGCCTACGGCGTGCCGTTGCGCAAGAATCGCAGCGAGAACTCCTTTGAGGTGGTTGATGATGAGGATCTAGGACGTCGTCCGGAACGAAAGACTAGTAGTGGATGGACATCTGGGTGGTTCAACAACGAGCAAGATTCCTCGGCCTCATCTGGCGCTGAATTTGCGGCGCGGGCAGTCGACGAGATTGCCCGGTCGCGCGCAACCGGACACGATTGATCTTGACTCTATCCGCGGAGATGTTCCGCTTTTAACAGGGGGGTTTAGAGTAGAACAGGAAACCCAAAATAGAACTTGAACACTTTCCTCTTGCTGGATGAGAGATAAGGATGGGAGACACGCTGGGAGGAGGGGTTTCTTTTTCCATTGCTAAACAACCGTTAAATCGAATTTGAATTGAAAGCTAGCTGAAATATCACTGAGAACAACCGAGGATGTCAAGCCGAATCCCTCCGATCGGAGGAATAGCCTTGCATAAAAGAGTTCACGCAGATGCACTGCAAGGACGGGAAGGGGATATAGGGAAGTATTTGATATCCCTGTGCCTTGATGGGTTAATATTGTGTTTTATTGAGTTAGGGGTGTAATTAGGAGATAAAGAGAGATCTAGGATTCATTATTTATGACATATATACATTGTAGTGTATAGTGTACTTTAAATACCTATCTTGTATCTTGTATAGATGTAGATGTAGATGTAGTGTAGATATGGGGTCACCAGTGGCAAACGGGGCAAATGGGGCATTTGAGGACATAGGGTCTATCAGGTTCCAGATGAATAAAGAGTGCTTAACACTCCTAATACGAGTCATACTTATTGTTTAATAGTATTCTAGTATTCCATGGATAAAGATCGTCTTATAGACTCTAATTCTATGTACTAGTACTCTTATGTACATATGTAGTTAAACTAGATTCTTTGTATCATTGTGGGTGGCGTTGTAGACATAGTCACTCTCGACCATTTTTTTCTAATTTACTTTCACTTCTCTTTCTGAAATTTCATCAGTTTCATTGTTTCTAGAGATTCTCAAGAGAATCCATTCCATAAAACACATTCAAAGGTACGTTGGTCGACATTGGATACCCAACTCTCTCTTGTGCCTTTTCGTTTTCCACAAACCCAAATATTTTTTTTCACCTGGAATTTTTTCCCTCCCACCATCCTCTACCCTTTGAAACAACCCTTTAAAACCCACACTGTCGACCAAAACGCTGCTCTTGCTGCGTACCTGGTCTTCTGTGTATTTCGGAAACTCGTTTCCCTTTTTTTCCCCATCAAGTTTCATCCCTTTAACGACCTGCAGTTAGGTTTGGATGTGGCCTTGTTACGCCTCCGCGTACTGACATCACCTACGTCTTTTTCTTTCCTCGAACTATCCTCCCTTTTCGCGCGTTTAGACGTACAACCTGTCTAATGAGCTCGAACCCTCCTCAGTCGGGCAACCAAGGACAAAGCACCGCTACTCCCGCCGCTTCGACCCAGCCCGCACCCTCTACCCCCCTGCCTGCCACCCAGGCGCCAGCCAGATCTTACGCCAACGCAACTAAGAAGTCCGCGACGGACTCTACCGCCGCACCCGTCACCGTGGGCGGTTCAGCGCAACATGGGCAGTCGAGCTCCGTATCTGTGAACGGCAAACCCATGCAAAATCAATCTCAACAGTCGGCCTCTTCTGGCGTGACCATTGTCAATGGAGCTCCCACTGCTTCGGCTGCTTCCTCCGGCGATCACTCTCGCAAGCCATCTGTGACCATCACTTCGAGCGGTACCTCCGGCTACATGCCCAACGGCGGTGGCCCGGCCAGTCGGCCCAACAGTCTTCAGTTCGGATTCCAACAGAGTTCTCCCAACATGGGTGCTCCCGCTGTGCCTGCCTCCAACCAGGCCCAAGCTGGACTTGGTGCCCCTTCGACAAACCCCCGGGTGACTTCTCCTCAGACTTCTCCCTCGCCTATTCCTCAGCCCGCGTCCAGCGGCGGTCGCCCACCCCCATCGACTTACCAGGCGCAAGGAAATGTGCCGAACTTTGGTAGCTTTGGAGAATCTGTTGATGCCAACGTAAGTGTCTCGACTCCTTCCCTTTTGGGCCATCTTGGGTGCGCAAAATGTGCAAAAAGCGTGGCACCACCCGTGCGCGACTTTCCCAAGTCCTCCTTGTTTTTGAACTTGTCTTGCTCACATAGATGCGTTCGATTTCACAGGCTTCTCTCGCACACGGTGCTCAGCACTTGCGTCGCGAGTCCTCCCAATCCACCCACAGTGATATGAGCAACCACATGAGCAACGGCCCCGGACGTTCAAGCTACCAGGGTGGTCGCGGTCGCGGATACTCCCAAACCGGCTACCAGGGACAGCAGATGCCCTACTCTCCTAACCCCGGTTTCCGTCAGACCCCCAACCAGCCGCGAGGCGGTCCTAACATGGGTCCCCAGTTCCACGGCTCGAACCAGGGCCGTCCTCTGGCTCCCTACCCGAACTCGCCTCACCAAGCTAACCGCAGCCCCGCCCTGGCCAACGTTCTCCCTACCACTCCTCAGATGAACCAGGTTCCGATGGCACACCCCCAGATGCCTCAGCAACCTTACGGTTACGGTCAACACATGGGCCCCCAAGCTGTGAGATCCCCCCCTTCTCGTACTTCCCAGGATTCCCGGCGTCGTCCCCAAAGAAACCTTACCAGCTCTTGGAGGCGCAAAGATAACCCTAAAGACTCACCCGAGTGCCCCGTGGATCTTGCGCCTGAAAGTGGCCAGTTCGAACAGATTCTAACAATGGTTAAATTTCAACAGTCATTCCCCAACGCCTACGATCCCAACTACGCTGCTTATTACAACCCGAATGGTGGTTACTACATGGGCCCGCCGTCTCCCCAGCCTCGTACTGCTGGCATGCCCTACAACCCTCAATACATGGGACAGCAATTCCCTAACCCCATGCCTCAGGCGACCCCACTTTCGCGTACTCCCTCCCAGGTGTCTACTGATCGTCCAGGTTCGAGCCTTGGCCAAGGACCGGCACCCACTGGCCCTGCCGTCGCAAGCCACACCCACACTGGCAGCCGCGCATCCAACAGCCCCGCTCCCAAGCCTCACTTCATCATCCCCTCAGCTAAGAAGAGCCCAATCATCATCAAGGACCCCAACAGCGGCTCAGTTAAGACCTTCGAAAAGAACCCCGCATCCCCTGCTCGTGCCACTCCTTCGCCCGTGAAGTTTACTCCTCCTCCCACATCCACTCCTCCCCCTCGCACTGCCAGCGCGTCTGAGCACACTCGCACCGAGAGCAAGCCGAATGCCACGAAGACCGACGAGGAGAAGAAACAGGAGCTGAAGGACGCCGTTCGCCTCAAGATCCAGCAGGACGAGGCTGCTCAGAAGCAGCGTCTGGCTGATGAGGCCTCTCGCAAGACCACCGAAGCCGCGTCGACCGATGCCAAGAAGGATGATACTGAGTCTGTCCGGGCTGCTGTTGAAGATCTTAGCATCAAAGAAAAGGCCGCTCCCGCCGAGGAGCCCAAGAAGGTGGTTGCTGTTGAAGAGTCGAAGGAGGTTGCTGCCCCTGCTGAAGAGCCCAAGAAGGCTCCAGCTCCAGCTCCCGCCCCCGCGGATGACGATGAGATCGACTTTGATGCCATCGAGCGTGAAATGGCCGAGATTGAAGCTAAGGAGCGCGCCGCCGAGGAAGACTACAACCGCGCCAAGCAAGCCAAGAAGGAAGAAGCTGCACGCAAGGAGCGCGAGGAACTTGAGAACTACGAAGCCAACATGAAAAAGGCCGAGGCTGAGGCCGAGGCCCGCGAGATTGCCCGCGAGAACGCCGCTCGTGCCGGAGGCGGCGAAGCGGCCCAGGACGATGCTAAGGATGCGTTTGCCTCTCTCAAGAAGGGTGGATACAGTGCAACTGAGTCTTCCACCCCTGGCGATAGTGGTGCTGCCACTCCTGTTTCATCTGACATGGGCCCACCAGCCAAGCCTGCCAGCGCTATTCCTAAGAAGCCCGCTGCTCTCAAACTCGATACCCCCAAGCCCACTGAGCCCCAGCAAGCAACCGCAGGCATGAAGTCCTTGCAGAATGCCAAGTACTTGGAAGACCTCAGCAAGGTCACTTACCCATCGACCATCACCCCTCCTAGCACCGAGATGAACGCTGCTGCGCCCGAAGGCCGCAAGTTCCACTACGACCGGGACTTCCTGCTGCAATTCCAGGCCGTATTCAAGGACAAGATCTCCATCGACTGGGACTCCCGTCTGCGGGACACAGTTGGTGATCCCACCGACTCTTCCCGTCCCCAGTCTGCCCGCACTCCTAGCATGGGTAGCCGTGCTGGCTCTCGCAGCGGCACCACGGGTCCACCAGGTGCCTTCTCCGGCATGGGCAACTTCAACACCGGCCGACCTGGTCAGATGCCCCCTATGGGCAGCGGGCCGATGGGCAGCCGCAACGCGTCCTTCCAATTCGGACGGGGCGGCCCTGGTGGCATGGGTCCTATTGGAAATATTCGCCAAAACTCTGCCGGTGTTCCTCCTCGTGGCAACTCGAGCAAGGGTCCCCGCAACGATAGCCGACCTAAGAAGCACGGTGGCCGAGGGGACGAGTCACAAAACAAGGCGATGCCACTTACCGCTGGCATGGATCTGAAGGCAATTCAAACCACTGCAACTGGCTGGAAGCCTCGCAGTGTTGGCCAAGGTGCTGCTGGTCCCGCCCCTGGTGGCGATACCGGCTACTTGGCACCCGATGTTGTGCAGCGCAAGGTCAAGTCTGCTCTCAACAAGATGACCCCGGAGAACTTCGACCGTATCTCTGCTCAGATTCTTGCGATTGTCTCCCAGTCCAAGGATGAGACCGACGGTCGTACCCTGCGTCAAGTCATCCAACTCACATTCGAGAAGGCTACTGATGAGGCTCACTGGGCCCCTATGTACGCCAAGTTCTGTAAGAGCATGCTGGAGAGCATGAGCCCAGAAATCAAGGATGAGAACATTCGTGACCGAAATGGCACCGTTGTCGCTGGTGGAAGCCTGTTCCGCAAGTACTTGCTCAACCGCTGCCAAGAAGAGTTCGAGCGTGGCTGGAAAACTAACCTGCCTGAGAAGCCCGAGGGCACTACTGAAGAGGTATGTTGATCTGCAGCTAAACTTTCTTCTCTCCATGTACTAATAATCGATCACAGATTGCAATGATGTCTGATGAATACTACATCGCTGCTGCCGCTAAGCGTCGCGGTCTTGGTCTCGTCAAGTTCATTGGTGAACTGTACAAGCTTGGCATGCTTACAGAGCGTATCATGCACGAGTGTGTTAAGAAGCTTGTGGACTACGAGGGTATTCCCGATGAAGCCGAGGTCGAGAGTTTGACCAGTCTGCTGCGCACCATCGGTGCCAGCCTCGATGCCTCTGAGAAGGGACCTGCCATGATGGACGCCTACTTTGCTCGCATCCACCTGATGGTTGAGACACCTAACTTGCCCAGCCGTCTTCGTTTCATGCTTCTGGTAAGTTTCTCCTCAATTATTGGTCTTGTGGGGGTAAAAGAATGAAAATTAACTTGGTTTCCAGGATATCATTGATCTGCGTACCGCACGCTGGGCCTCCAAGGATGCCGATAAGGGTCCTCAGACCATCATTGAGATTCGCGAGGCTGTAAGTAACCCGCATCGCCGTAATCCACCATATCTCAACTCTAACTCTTGAAACAGGCTGCCCGTGCCGCACAAGCCGCTGAAGCCGAACGCCAGCGCCAGTCCAGCAACCGTGGAGGCGGTGGCCGCATCCCCATGGGTCGCGGTGACGCCCGCGGCTTCGGATACGGAAACCAGGCCCCTCCCCCTGATTACGCCTCCAGCAAGGTTGGCACTGACGATCTCCGCCGCCTGCGTGCGACTCGCAACACCAACCAGCCCATGTCATTCGGTCCTTCCAGCCTTCTCGGCTCCCGTACCAACAGCGGCCGCAAGAACCTCGGTCCCGGCGGTAGCCTAGTCCGTGGTAGCGACGACAGCGCCGCCAGCAGCCGCACCGGCACTCCTACCGGCAGCAAAAAGGAAGACAACTCTTCCATGAATGCTTTCAGGTACGCAACCACCCCCAACGCTTTTCTCCTCCGGATCTCCCCATGCTAATACCCTCCCCAGCGCGCTTGCTGCCCTTGAAGATCGGGATAACATGGCTACCTCGCCACCGTCAAACCCCACTTCCCCGATGCTCACCAAGTCGCAGCCCGCGGCCGCGGAGCGTCGTCCCTCAAAAACCCCGTCTATCAAGGATGGCGAATCCCCAGCATAGAAAGTCCTTAGGAGTTAATGATCAACGTTTTCCATTTTCTTGGTTCACAAAAAGATTTCTTCATTTTCGTCATTTTCCATTGTTTTTTTTTTCCCGTGAGGAAAAATCCATGCGCCTTTTGTTTTTAATCGGTCATCCCTTTGCATTTTCCGACTGGTCGGTTTACCCCTAGGACTTCCTTTTTTTCACTTTATCACGGCTGGTTTTACTTTTTTGAACTTCTTTCGAAAAAGAGACCCGATTCATAGTGTACAATTTTGACATCTTTCTCAATTCTTATTGTTTCTTCTTTTTCCCCCTTTTCTTTTCCTTCTTTCCTTTTCATTGAACTGGGAAATGGCTGTCGAGCCGTGGTTGAGAGTAGGACTTTGCTTGCAATTGGACTTGCTGAATCACTTTCTACTTCATATTCATGTCTTCCATTCTCCCCATGTGCACATCTAGTAGGGGGGTTTGACTGTGGAAGTGGAAACTGGCATGGAGAGGTTGATGATGGGGGGTGATGAAGGGGTTGCTGATGTTTCCTTTGCTCTTTTTCTCTTTCTCCGTTCTCGTGCTTTGCATATTTTCCCTTTTGCTCTTGCTCTTGCTTTTCTCACGTCCTTGTCCTTGTCCTTTTTTCTCAATACCCGGAGCAACACTCAGCTTTAACGTGATTGAATGAATGCTTCGCCTTCTGGCTACTTATAATATATTTCTTCTTAAGAAACAAGGTCCTCTTCCATTGTAAGTAGATGTTCAAATGTAAGAAACGAGACTATGGATTTGTTATAGCATGAAACAGTGTCCAAGGTAGAGCAGGACTTAGGTATACTACCTAGCTACGACTAGAATAGTGGCTAGGAGTAAACAAACAGTTACAGGAGAGCAGCATGTCTGTGGGAGGCTAAGCAATCAATGTCTATGGATTCATTCGGTGGGTTCTCACTGTAGGCACAAGAGGGGGAAGGAATACACATGACCAAAACATGTCAAACGTTTAACCAGGTTAGGACATCTCAGAGAACAATAAACGATGAGGGTATTGGGCTGGAGTATAACTATCAGTCCCGTCGCGAGGCGACGTGATTCCTGACAGTTCTTCTGTTCGATAGAAAGAGGCTAGAAGCAGCAGGAGGTGTGAAATCGGATGGTTCGTATGAATCGTGGGTATGTGAGCAAGCGCAATGTTGTATTGTATAGCGCAACACGAGCATAATGGCAGAAATAGAGATAAAGAGTCCGTACAGACCAGGCAAGCCATGCTTTCAAGATTCAGATTCTTTGGTGTTGTCGTTTTTGTCATTGTTATCTGACACCTCAATCATAGGGATCGACACGGGATTCTTGGTTGAATCGGAAGGCTCATTCACCTCATCTGGTTTGTCAACATCGCTAGAGTCTGGCTTGGGAGGGTCGGGTTGATCGGACGGAGAAGGCGAGACCACAGCACTGTCCAGCAAAGAAGATGCCAGGACACTATTGGTGGTAACGACGCTCTCCTGAGAGCTATCTGCTGGACTTCTAAACCCCGGACTCGCCATGACCACTGCATCCAGTGAGTTCCGAATAGCGAACGTCGAGTCAGAGTCATCGTGGCTAATGCTACTACGTTCAGAGACCGACAAAGAACTGCGCGAGGCCGTATTCGCGTATGACGCGGGAAGTCCAAGTGCCTCCGCCACTGCAGCCTCCTCGTCTGGCAGCATCGAAGTGCTGCTATCGTTACTGGCGCTGGCGCCGAATATCTGACTGCCACGCTGCTCACTCATTTCCAGGATATGGTTGTAGCTGCGCCGTGTTGGGTCTGCACGGCGCTTTTTCTTTTTCTTTTCACGCTTCGGAGAAGGCCGAACGACTATGACCGGGATAGGTGATTGCTGGAGGCAGTATTTGGAGACGGAGCCTGGAAGCAGACTGTGCACTCCTTTCAGGTTGCGTCCTCGTGTACCGACTACAAGCATTGCAGGCTCATATATGCGGATCTAGGGGATGTTAGATTGGTAGGATGTAACAATGGGGTTCTTGGAGATGTTACCATGCGTTGGATGATGCTCTCAACCTTGCCCACCGCAAGTTCCAGGACCAAGCTGATGGCCTTCTCATCCTGGCTATTCTTCTGGATTACCTGCTCAAAAAGCTTTTCGGCCTCCTCACGGTACTTTCGCTCTTCGATTCCGACATCGCTGGCTATGCGGGAATCCTTCTCCACCGCTCGAAGACAGACGATCTCGTCCCCGTCATCCACCAGCTCGTCGATGAGCCATTCGAGGGCAAATTCGGAGTAGTCGTTCTGGTCGGTTCCGCACAAAAAGGTCCTGCTGCGACGTGTGCTCTGGTAGCCTTTGTGTTTGTAGTTTAATGTGAGGGAAAAATCGGTAGCATCGAAATTGTCGAAAGTGTCGAAAGAGACACCTCGCTCGTAGGTTCTGCTGTATATATTAGCACACACCGTTACACACACACACGCAGTCTTTGGGCAGAGCATACTTCGGCGGTGGTGGAGATGGCCCTCGGTTCAATTGGGCAGCTTTTTGTTCCCGTTCCTTTTCTTCCAAGAATTCCCTCGTGGGGGTATCCCCGTATGACAGTCGCTTTTCCTTGAAGCTTGACGAGCGAGTGGGAAGCCGGGCCTCTGCAGCATCGACGCTAAATTGGATGGACCTCCGTTGGCTTCTCGGCTTGACCTCACCGGAAAGGCTGCGGGTATGGCCGGACCCCGCAACAGGGATCGTATGATGTCCGAATCCGGCTCGTCCTGCAGGATCTGATGAGGATTTGGGAGAAGTCGGTACAGACATTATGAGGTTAATCTTCGGTGATGATGCAAATGAGCAGGGGTATAATGGGTCTGTTGGTTTTCGTGGACCGTATGTTGACGTAAATGAGGTAGTAGCACGTATCAGCGGCCACGGGGTTGTTGAGGGTTCCACAGGACCAAGCGGGGTTTTGGTATCATGTTTTGAGAGAGTCCTTTCAATGGAAATCACGAAGATTAATGGTCACGAGTCATCTTGCTTGGAGAGTGACGGATGCAGCGAGGGGTCAGGACGGTTGATCAGGGCGGTGCTTCACTTATCGATAACGGCCCCGGAGCTTAACTGTGCTTATGTAATACCAGGGGTCGGGTCCACGGGTCCGGTGATTGATGATGAAGAAGCTATTAAAATGCATACATGTGTTTATCGATGAAGAAACCTTTACTCCGTAGTTTGGATACTCATGATACTAGCATAGTATTTCAGCAGAGTCAGACGTCCGGAACTACGTGAGGGCAAGGATAGAAGAGAAAGGACCTCAATAATATACTCATAAGGGGATATTAGGAGTACCACGTCAACGTATATATTATATTGTACTATAACATCAATTTATAAATCGATAGTAACAATATGTGATATACAGAGTTCGGAGGACGGAGTACGGAGTACAGATTAGCATATTACGACATCTCGGGCAATGTATTCCGTACTAAGCCACAATAAAAAGGACCCACGTAGTTTATGGTGTTTATACATATAGCACGAAGTACTCCGAACAGTCAGTGGACATAAGTTTTTGCACCCCCTATGGCCCCACACAGTTCACCGCCACTACAGTTCCATACCGCCTACCTAAAACGCATTGTATCCATGTAAATAATCGCCATAAAATAGCATATAACGATAATTTTTCGCGAATAAACGGTGTATTCTTCATTCCAAGACCTTGGAGTTGAATGCATTTATTATATGCTATTATTAGTAAAGACAATTATAACATATGCTTTTTTTTTGGCTGGCAGAATATTATATAATCACAGTGGTGTGCCCAGGGCTAGGGGGGATGTAAAAACTTATGTCCAGTCACTGTATCCTCCGACCTCCGTACGGATACGGAGTGTCCGAGGTAGGGGAAGATCTCTTGCATTAAACCCAGCCGAATTAATAACACAACCAGCCCAAAACGCCCAACATCGAAGAGCATACCCAAAACACCTGAGCCCAGCCCCCCAGCCTCTAGATTTTTTCACTCACTAGCCTAATCTACTAGCCCAATATGGATCCCGACCTACCTTACTCCGTACTTCTAACAAAGCCGTATCCATTCGAAGGAAAAGGAGACGAAAAAAAAATAACCCCCTTCCTCCACCCACTCCGCGGAGTGTCCGCACACGTAGAGAATGAACTACTAAATTCTCTTCAGCTGACTATCAACCCTTAGCGGCGCCCTATGCCGACCTAGCCGCGATGATTTCACACTATCTACCCTTGGCTCTGATCTATCTATCTTATCCGACGGTGAAGATCATGGCGTGCTGGCGAGCTGCACTTCCATTAGGGATTCTGCGCGCTCGGGCCCGCTGATCGACGAGGTCACATGCGCGATTCTGCCGGTTTGAGTGGAACTATTTACTGTGCTATGTATTATTGACTACGGAGTACTTACTACGGAGTGGATGGAAAATTGTTGAGGAATTTTTGAATTTTTAGTGAATTTTCTTTTCTGCGAGGGAAGTAAAAGACATTTTTGTGTAATGTATATTGGTTGGGATCACGTCTTCCCCGTGTTTTGCAACGCTCCAATGCACAGTCTCGACCTTTTGTAGGGAGAGCTGAATGTTGGGCCGCTATCACAGATAGCCAAAGAGATGAGAGAGGTATATAATAAAATGTCCACAAGACATGAAAAGTATGAAATGTCCAAAGTGGAGATTCGCCCAATGTGACCGAGCCAAAAACGCCAGAAAACAGAAGATGAGAGAGGGTAAATATAAGCTCGCTCCAAAGAACATCGTCATTAAAGCATCAGGGTATCACGCATGTATCGCTTGATTATGGCGCACAAGGCAGAGAGAGAGGTGGGAGGTATGGTCGGAATCGTAACGAAGTAGGGGGTGATCGAGCTTAATCAGTAAGCTTCGATCATGGTTTGCTCTTGTGTATCAAAATACCCTTGCTCAAAGAGATGGGGTTGATCGGAGCCTGCCAAGGCAATAGCCGTAGTAGCAGGCTCCTTTTCATCAAATGCCTCCAGCGTAGGCTGGGGCGGAGAGGGCGGGGTCGCCTCGTCCTCTGACTCTCCATCCGAGTCAGCAAGGAGCTCAGGTGGAGACTGTCGTGAGGGTGAGCGAGTCAAGCTCAGCTCGTCCAGATCCTCTGAATCGTCATATTCAAAGTCCGAATCTGTTTCGTCGCCGTCGTCATCCTCCTCCAGCAGGTCCTCTTGGAAGTGAGCCACCGGTGATGGGGCGCGGCGGCGGACGTGAGGTGTGTTGATAGCGAATTCAGACTCGTCGTAGTCGGAGTCATCGCTGTCGCTGAGCTCAGAGTCCAGATCGGACGCATCCTCCGGATCCCAGTCCTCCTGGGGCTCTTCAACCACGGACGAAGCCCATTGGATATGTTGACGAGAGGAGGAAGAAGTAGAAGAAGAAGCCTTGGTGGCTCCGCTGACGGTTTGGTTGAACCAGCGTTCTTGTTCACGCTCGGCATCGGCGAGGTCGTACATCAGGGAGTCGAGGAGGTTTGCGTGTCCAACGAGCAGGCGCAGGTCGTGGTCTGCCCGGGAAGCTTCACGAGTGAGCTTCTTCCGGGCGGTATGGGCGAGGTAGTATGTTTGAGTGATGCTCATTTTCATTTGTTGGCGGCGACGGGCGAGAGAGTCGAAATAGGGGGAGGGTTTGGAGGTTTTAGAGGTCATAGATGAGGAGTCCATGGTGGGCCAGACGAGCTTTTGAAGGATTATTGGGTATGACTCTTTGGTGGTGACTCAATTAGGCGTCATCCAGTCACAGTGGATCGTTGTGGAGGCGGTGTAATAGAAGGGATAAGGGAGTAGATGAACTTTGCTGTACATGAAAGTATACTGTGATAGATCAAGTTTATTTTCCGGGGGGGCCAAGATCGATAGTGTAACAGGTTTAAAAAAAGTAGATCTTGAAATATCAGAACCAATTCCAGGACAAGAGGTTTATATTTTAATCTTGACAAGGCAGGCTGTTTTTTTTTTTTGTTTTTTTTTTTTTTTTTTTTTTTTTTTTTTTCTCTTTTTTTCTTCAGTCCGATCAACCCGAAACGGACTTTACGGATGATGAGAGATCCACCGGAAATAAAAATGGAGAAAGGTTTTACGCCGAGCCCCCGAGATATGAATAATGCATTCACTTTCAAGGTTCCCATTTTCTAGATCTTCACCGCTACGTTACACATTGTGCTTAGATACTTCAAGGACTTACTTACTCACATAAAAAGTACATCTTCTACTCTGTACAATGTACTCAATTCATTTCCAATTTTTAAGACGATGCAAGTGAGTCTCACAACGGCGCTCGGATGACCAATCCGCCGTGCCGTGGTCCGTAACGGAGGATGAAAAACCGATCGGAACATCGGTCGCACTTTTGGCCGTTTCTTTTCTTTTGGGGGTTTTTTTGCCTTAATTCCTTAAATCCTAATTCCATTATTTCCTTTTATGGTTAGTTTTGATTACTGATAAAAAATTTTAAGTTCCCCATGGAACCTTGGAGCTTAGGTTTGGATTACATAGCAGTTCGATTTCCAATCATAGTGTGCCAAATCACATCATCTATAAGATATAGAATGTCTCCGTAGCTGACAATTGCTTTGACCACATGTCGACGTGTCGGGATCCTATCTAGGTATCCAAGTTGACAAATTTCCAATGAGTTGGCATGTCAGCATGGAGGCGGCTCTTGGAACATTGAACCTTGGAAGCCAAGCCACCTTGCTCCGTATACATCTTGTGTATTATGCAACACTACCCCTCGCTTGTACTCTGCCTCCCTAGACGAGTACGACCAGTGCACAGCCTTGGCGGTATTGACAGACTAGCATTCCCCAGAAATTCGAGATTGCAGTAGGCTGTGCGGTGGAAAACGCCTAAGAAGGTACTTACTGACGCAGTGTGAACAGATCCTAATGAGGCCATGAGGCAGCATAATTCCAACACCCCAGAACGATTTGCTCATCGCACAGCTCTACAGCGTTGCCTACGGACGTACAAAATAGGTTATAGGTTGTGCATTCCACATGTGACACACAATGCGGCATTGGCGGATCTCATTGGTCCCCACATGAAATCTGCTCAAAACAGAGAAAGAAGCCTGACACTGCGCCCTGCGAGGGGGTTAGATTAGGTGTTTCTCGCTTCATGATACAGGTACTCCGTACAATGTGCTCTGTATCGCCCTTACTACATACGTGACCATGATAGCGTGTTTGGCATGCGTCACATAACTTCAAACCTGCCAAGATGAGGTCCTGTTTTTCAGATGTCTTAGACCTTGATCTTGGCATCTTAGGTAAGGCAAGGACCATGCGGAAATCACCGAGCCAGGCAAAGGTCCACGGGTGCGGCTTTTATGCTGACTTAAGCACTTAAAATGCCCACCTGGGCAGGTGGTTCGCTCGCATGGCTTACCCTTTTGAAACACTTTGAATCTCCACTGCATAGCCCTATGGAACACCCGAACACAAAATGTCTCAATTTTAATTTTTCACGGTCGATTTTTTAGGCTTTAGGCTTCTCTCATTGTCGAAGACGTTCTACAACATACTTTGTACGGAGTACTCCGTATGTGATCTTCTTATCTTCGATCAATAATAACAATACCGAATACGAAGAATTCCCCAATTAGGAAATGATGAGGTCAACAGGTAAATCCAGCCACAGTCCAGAACAATTGAATTCAGGGTCTATGTTGTGGAGATAGTATAATAATCATCGGGTAAAGACGCCATGGCTGGTTATCAACCACTTTATTGATCGCCCAATAATCGACCTCGGATTTTCGGGTTTTAGCTACTGAATTTCCCGAGATCCACTGTGACAGGTATGACATCAAGGACTTTCGGCTTCGGACATTTGTCATGAGCTACCGTTGGCTGAGTGACGGATTCTCTTGATTCTAGAAGCGGTGGATTACAAGGTTGCCAATTGCCTCGTCGGGGAAAGATGATGTGAGCGACAACACACATGTATTGCATGATGAGCTGAGATTGAGGAAGAATACGGAGTGAGACGAGAATCATTTATTGACCCTCATTTGTCAAAATAAGCGACATGGTTTAAGGCTGATAATTATCGATACATAGCTTGTGCATTAAATTCCTTAATAACCAGCATAACCAGCATAACACCTGTCCATCACCAGGCGTGGACTGACTAAACCGCCTACTTAGGTAAGTAGCTTGCAAGCCCTGCAGACACATTCCTCCGGTCCTCGGCTGAAAAATCACCTCCGTATCCGAGCTCCGTGTCCGCGTGGATCGTGCACTGTGCACACTTTACGCTATGGTATGCATTCTCAATCCACGTTAGGCCCGTTACAGCTTTTGGCTTTTATTCACATGGGTTGTCACTAATCAGTCACGGGTGATCGACACGTGCAAACGAGGAATGTGACTCAACCTCGGGACTTCGTTGCCGGTGCTCGGAACTGATCGTCCTTTACCGCCAGATCGAGGTTAGTCGCGGGCTGCTGGCTATGCGGCACATGGCTACGGGGCTGGTCAGATAAAATCATCCGTGTACTTTGATGCCCCATAAAATGTAGTTCCTCGTGACTCATGATTATGGAGGCGTTTTTTTTTTCATGTTGCAGTTGGGTTCCTCACGGCGCCTGTGTGGATTTATTGAGATATATTCAAGTTGAGCTGTTGGCTGCTAATATATACCT
The DNA here is from genome assembly GCA_002116305.1 of Penicillium italicum. Taxonomy (NCBI): domain Eukaryota; kingdom Fungi; phylum Ascomycota; class Eurotiomycetes; order Eurotiales; family Aspergillaceae; genus Penicillium; species Penicillium italicum. Next base: position 451,277 of record KZ108175.1, on the reverse strand, counting down.
CATACTTAAGTGCTATCTAAGAAATCACTTACAGATTGTGGCCCTGATTATCCTCAGCGTGCAAGCAGAGCACTGCGTATGGTTCATCAGAACAAAAACCCAGGCAAGGGGTGAAAACAAAGCCAGGAAACAAACTTCCAGGGCAAGATCGGCGCTTTGATCAATCTCCGGTCTCTTGGTCCCCGTGGAGACTTTGTCTGTCCACTGATGTGATACAAATCAAGCCACGTGATAGCGTCAATCTATATCGACAAGATCCATGTCGCATTGGCTAGCATCGTCAACGTGAATACAAAGATACACACAGACCACGAGCTTAAAAGAAAGATAATTGATTCATGCTCAATGAGCCACGTTCAGATTAACAAACAGTTGATGGTCAAGTGACGCCCAAGACGCCCAGCCAACACCAGTCACCAGGAACTCCAGCAAAACACAACCCTTCAAGATTCAGCAATAAAAGCGCATCCCGTCAAGACATTTCTCACTCCACATATGGCCTGTAAAACAGTTCATTGCCAAGGTGGTCGATAACAGCGACAGAATTGTCCGGGTCCAGCAGCCGAAGATCAGCATAAGCGAGAGCACGATCAATGGTCATCTCAATGCTGTGCAAGTCACGGGCATAGCCATGGAACCGGAGCTTGTGCAGCACAGCCCTGATCCAGTTGACGCAGTTCTGGGGAGGACAGGCATCCTTGATCGGCAGCGGAACAGACTGAAGGAGGAGCTTGATAGTGTCCGGGCCGATACCGTCGTTGACTTTTCCGATTGCCATTCTGATGAGAAGAGAGTCGCACGCCTCCGGGTTGACGTTGGTCTTGACGCGGTAGGTCCATTTGAAGTCGGGGTTGAGGTCGCGTCGCATCACCGGGTCCGGCGAGGATCCGTCAGTCACGTCGTAGGCGTGGTAGCGTTCTTGATGGGCATCCATGACGAGGATGGCCCAGTGGTAGGCCGAGAAGCCGAGGCGCTTTCGGTAGTCTCCAAGAGACAGCTCGCCGCGGTGGTACACGGCCAGGAACAGCTGGTAGATGTCGGTAGGTGGGGAAGCCGAGATGGCTCCGCGATCCGGGGGCGCATCGCTGGCCTATTTGTGTATACTCTGGTTAATTACTCTTCTGTGGGCTTCAATTTCGAAGGATTAGACTCACAGAAAGCTCAATCGGAAACATAGTCATGATGCCTCAGAATTTGCGCGCGTGGGGGTTGGGATTGGTAGAGGTTTTGTTTACTTGCTTTTCTCCGGTCGAGCTCTTGAGCGGAAGCCCTCAGCGGCTTTTTTGCCTTTTCTACGCTACCGCCTGAAGGGAATTTTCAATGGTAATTCAGTAGTTGGTGCCTGCCTAATATGCTTTTATGAGACCGACAGCGAATTGACGATAGAAACGGATAGAAACGGGGCTTTTATATTCTCGGTTTTATAGATATTTGAAGCTATACAAATCCTTGCGCACGGACCACCCTGGCGAACAGTTCGAAGCTGGCCATCCACCCCCCCCTTCCTCGATTTTCGGCCATCAAAGACCGAAGCTAAGTATAAGTAACAGTAAATTAGACTAAACTGATACATAAGAGAAAAATGAGAAACAAGTCAGAGGAATTGGATCAATCGAAATTGGAGCCTGTCTCTAGCTACTTGGTGGACTAGGGGGATAGTATGATATTTAGGGCACTTTAGCATAAACACATAGTAACACTTAGGAACTGTATGATTTTTGACGAGCTTTTTTATGGGAAAGACAATTGATAACTCGTACATTTCAAATTTTCAATCATACGTATGGTGATATATCTGTGTTTGGTGAACAAGCACGATAAACATATTTTGTTGAAATCCCAGTCGACAAGAACGCTGATAGGAGTTGGCGGACATTTTCCACCTCTGAAGAGTGTCCAAATATTTTTCCCATGGCTTTATAAACTGAAAATTACACTGTTTGTAGGCTACGTTTAGGCTAATTCAAACTCTATCGGCTTCGGTGATATTTCAAAACCCTTGTCGGCTCTGGTACCATGCTATTAAATATACCCTAGAGGACATAAAGAGGCCCCAGCTAGTTAGGGTGAATACATTTTGTCTGCTTTCTTTGTCCTAAACGAAGCACAATAACCCTGACGGCAGCCTGCCGCAAAGCTGTAGTCTATGCGTAGCTGCCGGTCTATAATCATTTATTTGATTGTGAGAACGTGGGACGAACAGAGCTAGGATATACAAAAGATTCACTTAAGCATCTCATTTTGCACTTGGTGGTCCAAGTGCTCCATAAAGCGATCTTACATTGAATATACACATAAGTAACAAAAATAACAAAAGGAGGCATAGGCTGGGCATGAAAATCATAGAGAAACCCCAATACAACAGCGGCCCAGAGTAACTTGACACTTGATGTTCAGCAAGGTGACCCTTGATAACACTCGGTATGTAATTCTGTTACACAAGTTCTGCCCTTATTTATCTCAAGGCAGAGACAAGAACAGCTTCTTCAACTCAGGGAAGTTAGGTGTACCCAATCCGGTAGCGGGATCCCATCTGTGTGGTATATTAGTAAAAAGCCTGTATCCAATATAGAATAGGCTGTACTCACCCTGGAACAGCACTGAAGCCCTGCGAATCACATCCAGCATTGGTGCCGTTGGTGATATCGTTGAGAACATGAGGGTGAGCGTAAAGCACAGGGTTCACGAAACCAATCGGGCCCTTGCCAATGTGAATACGTTCCTCGTTGATCTACCAAGAGGAGAGCGATTAGCACAGTCAACAGGAAAAATTCTCCAAGTCTCGACCTACCAAGTTGAGCACCGAAGCAACCAATGGCGACGCCAAGCTAGTGCCGTAGTAGTGCTGCAACTGTCCACTAGTGTAAGCAGGGAACAGGGCACCGTTGGCCGAAATATCAGGATAAGCACGACCAATGCGGTTGTAGAGACCCTTGGTCGTGTTAAGGTCGACCTCCAGCTCGGAGTAGTATGGGTAAGTCAGCTCAGCCTTCTTGAAGTACTCCTCCACGGCCTTCTTCTGGTACTCAGGCTGCGGGAAGTAGTTGGAGAAGCCGCCAGAACTGCTAAAGTTGGCTGCAGTACCACCCAAGTCAGCGTGCATCACGCTCTCAGCATCCTCGACGGTCTGGTCGGCGTAGAGCATGGTGCCTCCGACCGAGGTCACGTAGGGGCAGTTTGAAGGGTATTGCGGGTTGAAAATCTTTCCCTCGGGTCCGAGGCATCCGCTGGCTGATCCGTCACCGTGGGAGGAGGCGACACCATAGTCACCGGAGGCGAAGAGAATGGAGTGGCCCTGCAGGCCGAGCTTCAGGAATTCATTGCATTGGCGCTTGGTGTAGGCGACGGGGAGATCGGCTTCGGCTTGGCCATAGGAGGCGCTGATGACGTTTGTGGGCTTGTAGACTCCGCATTGGAGTTGGCCTGTTGTTGTGTGAGTGAGTGATTGGATCAGATCAATTGGTGGAAATGGTATGTTACCTTTGTAGCCACCGGGGTTGGGGTTGGGGTAGACTGCATCGATCTCAGGGTTGTCGCCTGTTTCACCGTACGCACTGTATGTGCAGTAAGACTGGGGTTGTTAGCAAGATACTTTGGATTTTTGAAAGAACACGACATACACCATCGAGAGCATCAAGGAAAGTGTTGAACAGGTTGGTGGTCGCAACTTCCTTTGGCTCGTAAATCTGGTCATCGACCTGGTAGAGAGTCACGGTCTGGGGGTAGATAAGCGAAAAGCTGGCATCGTTAGCAGGGAACAGGGAACAGAGAAGTAAGTAGGGGAAAAAATTGTACTTACGCCATGTCAATATCAATATCCGATTCACCAGTATTCAGCGGGCTGTAATCAGGCACCGAGAAGTTGGCACCATCAATCAAGGCAGGGATGGGGTAAGTGCCCTGGGGAATCCAAGGAGCATAGGCCTTGAAGTAGAGATCAATATCTGACTTGGCGAAGTAGTCACCCTGCTCGTAGAGACCAAGCGAGTTGCCCTCGGCTGCCTTTTTGGCTTCTGGGATGTGGTACAAGGCCTTGATGCAGGCCGGAGTAATTTCAGTTCCACATCTCTGGAGATCCGCAGGAAGCGACTTCGCCTTCTCAGAGATGGCGGCTGTGGTGGAGTCATCGGTAGCCTTGATATGAGCCAAGTGCGACATCCGCTTCGAGATGGTGCTCTTCTTGTTAATGGTGCTGAGCTTCTTCTTGACAATGGGGCTGAGCTTGACACCAGGAGTAATATAGTCAATGTGTGCCTGGATGTGCTCAGGGACGTGGTACCTAACACTGTTAACAGAGTCCCAAAGTAGTTTGAAAGCAGTGACAAGACTTACTCCTCACAGCCAATCTTCATGCTGGAAGTGCTGGCATGCTCATGTTCATAGAACTCAGTCTTGAACAACTCCTCTACTTCATGCGCATAGGCATCAAAGGCCAACCATCCCTTGTTATCGGTGTGGACAATCCGGGATCCGTGAATCCCAGAAGCTTCAAGCCAGCGACGAACAGATTCAACCGATTCCTTTGAAGGAGCGAACAGGTCATGAACCTCCTCTGAAGTCCAATACTGTCCGTACTTGGGAGAGCTCGGGTCAGAACTATACAAGGGTTAGTGACCACGCATCCTTATGTAAACACACATGGAAACAACTCACACAGCCATGAGATACTCATCACCCTTGTCCAAGTTGTTCTGAGTAAGACCAATGCGCACAGGCAGCACGGAATCACGCTTAATGCGCTCGCCCTTCACCCAATCCACGTGCTCACTTCGCTTTTCATGCAAAACATGCTTCACTGGTGCTGGGACAGCTCCAGAAAGAGCAGCGATCGCCAAAGCGACACAAACCTGACGTACCAACATCTCGATAGATAATAGAGCTGTGATGGTACCTGGCCATCCTGCATGGACAGGGGGATTTCCTCCTTCATATAGACGCGGGAGCAGCTAATCACGATGGTATGATTGCCACCCCGATTTCCCCCATTTGAGATGACGAAAAGGTACTAATTAAATTAGGCAGGTTTGATTGGATACAGTTTGTAGTATCTGCATGATATTTGAGACACCAAAAAGCGGGTGTCAGCCTCCGATTCGGAGTACTAGAGACCAGTATCCCCAGTAGGGATATTGGTTTCGATATCGCCGGATTAGCCGAGTGGAAGATAATCGCAAATTCTGGTTTATTCTGCTAGTTTTTGTGTGTCATTGCTTAATTTGGCTTGGCTATTGCTTGATCTTGGGGGTTTTGTTTTGGTCTTATCTTAGAGGCGCGTGCTAGTCTGATGAACACCAACTCACTACTGCGGAGCTCCGACGGAGAAATCCGTCGATGTTGCAATGCTCCATTTTGGGCTGAACTAGCGTGAGGGGAACCTGTGAGATTCCTGCAGAATTTACTCCGAGGGTATTCGTCAATAAAGAAAACAAGCATCGGGTCTCCGCATCAAACTCTAACTGCGACATTTTAGGGCCAATGTCGTGAGAGTGGAAAATAGGGCAATCTCGTACTGGTTGAGATAACAAACTACTATATAGCACCGTTGTACTCCGTACGGAGTACTCCGTACTACGCATTCAAATATATGTATAAATTTATTTATTTAAAAAGGAAAAACCTGACATCATCATCATATCGAATATCCATCAGTGGAGACCACAGAGATGGCATCACTTTTTTTTACGAGAGAAAAAGGGAAAGGGGAATGGAGGAAAAGAGACCGAAGGACGACAACCAGTAAAACAATCTAGTGGTGGAAGAGACGGACACCCTGCTCGACGAAGGTGATGCCCAGCTTCTCGGCAGTCTCGAAGACGGGGGTGTCATTCTGGCTGCCAGTGGGAGCGGCGATGTACTTGACACCTGAGCGGGCGGCGCGGAAGACGTTATCGATGAAGGGGAACTAGTGTAGACAATTAGCATTTACCACGGAAGAGAAATTGGGGGATTACTTACGAAGGCATCGGACGAGACAGCGACCTCGCCGAGCTTCTGGAGCCAAGCCTCACGCTCCTCCTGGGTGAAGGGAGCGGGGACCTCCTCGAAGACACGTTCGTACTCGACGGTCTCGGCGTCGGTGCGGGGAGTCTGGCCGGAGCAGAGCAAGTCAATGGCGTTGGACTTGTCAGCACGCTTGGTGCCCTGCTTCCACTTGATGCCGATGACGCGGTCGTGGAAGCGCATCCACCAGTTGTCGGCCTTGTCACCAGCCAGACGGGTGCAGTGGATACGACTCTGCTGGCCAGCGCCCAGACCGATGATTTGGCCGTTCAGGGCGTAGCAGACAGAGTTGGACTGGGTGTACTTGAGGGCAATGGTGGCGACGGTCAAGTCACGGAGAGCAGCCTCGGGGAGGGAGGTGGTGTTCTTGGGGGTGATGACGGTGTTGAAGGTCTTGCTGGGGGAGATGACAACGTCGTTGCGGTGCTGGGTCAGCTGAACACCGTACAGAGTGCGGGTCTCCTCGGGGGCCGGGGTGTAGTCCTCGTCCATCTGGAGAACAAGGTACTTGCCGCCCTTCTTCTTGGAGAGGATGGCCAAAGCCTCGGGCTCGTAGCCGGCGGCGATGACACCGTCGGACACCTCACGCGAGATGATCTTGGCTGTGGGGACATCGACAATGTCACTGAGCGCCAGAATGTCACCGAAGCTGGACATGCGGTCGGCACCACGGGCACGAGCGTAAGCCTGAGCCAGACCGGAGGTCTCGATATCCTTGATATCGTCGACCATGTACACCTTGCGCTCCTTCTCGTTCAGGGGCACACCGATAGCGGCACCAGCGGGGGAAACGTGCTTGAAGCTGGCAGCAGCGGGGAAGCCAAGAGCCTGCTTGAGCTCCTTAACCAAGGGCCAGGCGTTCAGGGCATCGAGCAGGTTAACGTAGCCAGGAGATCCGTTGAGGACCTTGAAGGGCAGCTTGTCCTGCACCATGTAGGCAGAGGCGGGCTTCTGGTGGGGGTTGGTACCGTAGCGCAGAGAGAGCTGCTGCAGACCGTTGCCAGCATACTCCTTGCGGAAGAAGGCTGAGATAGCGGAGTCGTAGTCGGCAGTCTGTTCGAATGCCTTGAGGGCGTACTGCTTGCGGCTAGCCTCGGTGATGGCACCGGCCTCGAGCTCCTTGAGGAAATCGGAGTAGTCGCGGGGGTCTGACAGGATGGTCACACGCTTGTGGTTCTTGGCCGCAGCCCGGAGCAGAGTCACACCGCCAATATCGACCTCCTCAACGGCCTCATCGATGGTGACGTTGACTTTGGCGACGGTCTCCTTGAAGGGGTACAGGTTGCAGACGACGTAGTCGACCTTGGAGATCTTCTGCTCGGCGAGATCCTTCTCGTCGGACTCAATATCACGGGCAAGGATACCACCGTGCACGGCGGGGTGGAGGGTCTTGACACGGCCACCGAGCATCTCGGGGGCGTTGGTGATGGCAGAGACATCCCTGAAATTAAATGTCAGTTCCTGGGCTTTTTATTGATCAAAACGCTTCGTCTTGTATTTCGTTGAATCATTGACGACAGAGATAACTCACTCGACAGGGAATCCAGCCTCACGGATCATCTTAGCGGTACCGCCAGATGCGAGAAGACGGACTTCCTGCTTGACCAGACCCTTGGCCAGGTCAAGCAGACCAGTCTTGTCATAGACGGAAATGATAGCTATTCAATTCCAAGATGATTGTATTAGAATTGATCCTGAACTGCTTGGAATGAATAATATCATAGTCCGGGGAACTATGAAGTCCAAGAGTACGTACCAGTCTTTTGTTGAGACATGATGGATCCGGCGGTCGACACTAGATCTGTTAGAGAATGATTTCCCAAATCCAACTCACAATTGAAAGCAATTGATATCAGGAATCGAATAACATACCTAAAACAAGCGAAGAGGGTATAACAAATGACTAACAGAAGAAAAAGAAGAAAATATGACTCGCGGGGTTGGACCGATTGCGGCGGCGGGGCTCGATAGCAAAAAGATGTATTACGTGATCGATCTCAGCCCACTGTGGCACCAGCCAATCAGAGGCCGGCATTTGAAGGATAGCCTTAGCGTGACACGTGATCTTGGGATACATAAGAGATTTTCCACCGGCGCCATCTTCTCTTTCTTTTTTTCTTCTTCATGAACAACGCAAAACTCACATTCTACTCAAAAAGCGTTCCTACGAAGACTCGTCTGATGAAGTACGGAAATCGTATAGAGAATGGAGACCAAGTGCCAACTGGCAAAGGTGTCGATCTTGGGTGCAGTGCCTGCTTGACCTCTGGTCATGTAGTGGGGATTGCAATGATTGATTCTACATACCGATCAAAAACCTTAATAAAATTGAACCTTTTGAAAAAACTTCACTCAATTGTAATCATCGTAAAATCATTGTTGTAGACCTCGAGGGTTCTATACTTTCCTACGGAAAGCAGCCTTCTGCCCAGTGAATAAAGTTGGAGAGCCGATTTCTATTAAAATTCCCTTTTATTAGAGCCATAGATTATTTCAAATGTATATTAAACGTTTCGTGCCCTCCATGTAAGCCCGTTCCCTAGCGAAGCTCGAATCGATCCTGAGCCAGGAAAACTCAACCGCTTTTCGAGCCTCATGGCTTCATGACATCTCTGACGCCAGCTCCGTTGGCAAGCTGACGGCCAACATTTCCAAAGCACACGCACGCGCAGAAAATGACACTGGCAACCCAAGTGCGGACCGCAATGCTCTCCTGTGTAATACCTGCACCCAGCACATTCTCCAGTCCTGTTCCATTCAGAAGACTAGCGCCGAATGATGGGCCGGTCGACGTGGGCACAAGCTCTGGCTTGAGGCCGAGAATCACTCCCATGCCGGTCAATCCAACGGTGGTCGCGAGAACGAAGCCAGTCGTGGTGCGGTCAATCAGGTACCAGAGAACAGGGTTCGCGAGCGCGAGGGTCAACGATGCTTGTGTGGTGGATTCCCAAGGGAGTCTCCGCTGTTTAAAAAAAATCGAGATGTCAGCATTTTCCATAGAATTTTTTTTTTTTGAAAAAAACAGGAATTGTGGAAAACAACACCTGACCACTTACCATAGCAAATGCAATTCCAACGAATGCTCCAACACTGCGGGCAACACTAACCCAAGACGGGGTGCGCTCCTCACTCTCCTCAGTACTGGCGAGCTTCGAATCAGACTCGCCCTCACGCCAGCTATCCAACCAAGGAAGCAGATTGCCCAGAGCAATGCCAGCCAACCCCCAGAAGCCCAAGTAATGCCATGAGTCGTAGTAATGAATATTCTCCAGCTTGACGGGCGTAATCCAATGGTTCTCATGAAGGTGAACCGTGATCACACCGTAAGCAAGACCAAAGCCAAAGAGCAGCACGCTGCTCAATGCCTGCGGCAAGATCACGCCCCGGAACAACCCATGGCTCAACCGAGACCGAGTCCTCCGCAACGCCATCCGCCGCGGCTCGATGGCTGATTTCTCTGCTGCGCGCTGCAATGGCTCGGGTGGGAACTCTGCCGTTGGGCTGTTGGCTTCCGTGCCCCAGGGGCTGGACTCGTCGCGGAATCCGTCAAACGCCGTCGGCGAGTAGATCCCGTATAGCGTCGAGGAGGTCAGGTTCATCACTGATCCTGTGCGACTCACGCCCGTTGAGTTCGATGCGTCTGCTTGCGGGTTCAGATGCTCGATGCCTGTAGACTCGGCTGGTGTTGGGGGTCCTGAGGACTCCGTGGAAGCGGGCGTCAGGTCGAATGGTCGTCTCGGGCGCGGGCGCAGGATGCGAGGCTGTTCAGTCATGATGGGTAAATGGGTTCTGGGTTATGTCGTGAGTCGATTTTTTTAAGGCTCCTCGTGGGGGGGGGGGGGGGGGGGGGGGGGGGAACAGAGTCTCCGATGGCCGCAACAAAAAGCAAACTCTGTGGTTTGTTTGGCCCACGCGTTTGGATAACCCCAATGTTGCAGGTAGAGCTGTAATTGTACAAGATGCTTTTGCGCGTCTGGGAATGTGTCAGAGGTGACATGTGTAAATGTGAGAGAATCGAGACTGGAGAATGGGGCAGCTAAGCGGGATATGACGCTTACCGGAAATTTAAACTTCCTCGGAGCAATTGGACAACAAGGGTCACCTTGCTATTTACCTCAACGCTAACTCGGGTGAATTCAAGGAAGAGGGAAAAAGTACAAATCTGAAGAGTCTCAACAGTTTTGCCTTGGCAATCCGTTTCGTATTGTTGGCCACACCACTCTGCACTTGTATCCACTCTGAGACCGGATTCCCGTACTGGTATGATTTACATATGTAGCTTGTGGGTGGAATAAGAATAAAATCGTTGAGAATGTGTGATGAACCTATCCAAAGCTACATAAATATATGGAAGTGGGCAGATGTATGAGGAGACGAGAAAGAGGGGGAGAAGTATCACATGCAGTGCACATCAGATGTCAAGGTGGTACTGGCCACTTACATCGAGGGCTTGGATGAAATTGACATGAAATACAACCATTCCGAAAGGGAGTGATACGCCTAGAACACAGAAGAGACAAAAGAAACAGTACTAGTAGATCGTGATACACAAGATTTCAAAACAAAACGCCAACCGTATTAGTCTTCCATCGCGTCGTCTCCATAACCTTCCCCGCGTGGGCCAGCTGGACCTCTCGGGGCAGGGGACGAAGCTTCATGTCGTGCGTAACCATTGGCGCCTTCATAGGTAGAGGAATTTTCGTCACCGTCCACGTCGTCTTCGTCGTCCTGATCGTCAGAGAAGTCCCCTTCCTCATCGGCTCGGAGAGGGACACCTCCATCATCTTCTTCGCCGGAAACTTCGCCAAGAAGTTCACGGTCGAGATCGTCCAGCTCTCCCTCCATGTAGTCATCAGGTCCGTGCTCCGGGTCCCAGGTTGGGGTACCCAAAGCTGAGGGCACGGCCCCCAAACCATCAGGATGGCCGTGACTGCCCTTGGCATGTGACGCTGGAGCTTTCTTGGTAGTGCCAGGTGTACCTGTTACACCCGTAGACTTGCGCTTGGCAGCAGCACTAGGGCGAGGACGCGGACGGGATCGGTTGTTGGAGCTTCGCACATCGGCTTCCAGGGCCGCCTTAGCCTGGTATCGCTCCTCGCGCTCCCTCTTGCGATCCTTCTTGGGGCCATTGGCTTCGGTGTAATCCCAGCGATCGAGTCGGCGGGCAGCTTTCCGCACTACAGAGAGAAAGACGCTGGCACATTCTCCAAAGTCATCCTCTTCTTCCGGGTTCGGGAAGAGACCACCCTTGCCCCACGAGGTTTCGTCGTCATCTGTATCGTAGCCCTCGGGTAGACCCTGAAGCAAGCGACCATAGCGCGCGAAAGGAATCTCACTCTCCCGTTTAGCACGGAGAACGCGGTATGCGTTTGATTTACGTTTGGCAAGCAGATAGTCAATCCTCTGCCGACGATTTTGCTCAACGGCTATCTGGTGCTGTGTAAGTGGCCGCATCCGACGCATAGTAGGTGCTGAAGAAAGCGAAGGCTCGGCAATGAAGCGGTTAAGGACCGGATGGTTTGGGCCCGGAGGAGCGGGGGAAGCATCAGGAGTATGTTCCATCCTCGTTTTTAAGATGAGTCGCTGTTGGCCCACGGTTCGATTAAGTGATGACTCCCGCTTGGCCTGTTTGGGGCGGGGACGAGAGTGACCAGGTGTCATTTCATCGTCCTCGTCATCCAAGCTGCGCTTAGCAGAAGGGTGGAGAGGGGTGGACATAGCAGAGCCACGACCCCCCATACCAGAGTAGTCTCCTGCGAAAGATTCTTCGTCAAAGCCATATTCTGCGGTTAGGGAAGGTTAGCATTCCGAGGACGTGTATTTGCGATTGCCATTCAGACTGCCGTGCTCACCTTTCTTGGGTCGCTTGGGAATGCGCGGTAGTGGTTCCTCTTCTTCTAGGATGCCTGCATCAAATGTCAGTGAAGCTCCATTTTCAACAGCAGTCGGAGCTAGGCACACGTACGTTTGCGTTCTAGTCTTTTGGACTCCCCGTATTCCTGTTCCTCTGGTGTATCCAAATTCTCCTCACCGGCTTGTTCCTCTGTCAGGATATCAAAGGCAGGTACTTTTAAAGGAAGGCCCTCGGCACCCTCGCCTTCCACACCTGGACCGAACGGATTGTTCAGAGCAGCCTCGCGACTGAAATCACTCTCTAGATACCACCACATCAGCCAGAGGAATGCCCTAGCGCGACTGTGGCTGCTGAGTGTAGATCTCATGACCAGGTCAAAGAAGTCTCGTGGGGGGAAAAAGTGTGTTTCCGACACTTTGGGGGCATACTGCGCCAGAACAAAGATCAAGTTCACTGGATTAGTCCGAGGTATATTCTGTCGCTTAATCTTTTCCAGGGTATTCGGTTGGTCGACATCCTCTGAGGCGCCCTTGAGAATGGACTTGAGACGAGGGGCATCCTGCAGCTGCTTGTAGGCATTGGAATCCTGATGCGCTTGTAGTGAGGGGATCGAGTGGTAGGTGCGGAGTTGAGCACGCATTTCGGGGAAGACTAGAAACCAGGAGAATGGCAATTAGCACGGAGGGAAATCATGTTACGGCATAGCTGCAAGCGTACAGTTCAGGGTAGTGTTCATGCGACCGAAGTTAACCAGCAGACAGACCATAGCCATATTAATAGCTGCGGGCTTGTCGTTCTGAAGTTTATCCTTCAGGATCTTGCTGGTCTTGCTGCTCCGGGCCATTGCATTGATGTAGATATCCGCGAAGTCCATTCCCTTCTGTCCGTCGGGATACCGCGTAAAAACGGGTGTCTTATCCTCAAAGACCAGCTTCAGGAATTGGTACTGGATATCCTTGCGCCATAGAGGTATGCCATCATCTTTCTTCAGGTGTCGAATCTTGTTGCCGGAGTAGACAGAGCCAATTGTGCCGTTCGCTTGCCGCCTTGTACCGACCGTTGCGCTGGCGGTCATGCCGTGGGACTGATCATCCGCAGCTTCGGAAGCCGCGAAGGACTCGTCCATCATGCTATTTTCGAAATCGGCCATCTTGGGCTATTTGAACTGGTAACAGGTCCGCGATCGGATTCTAGGAGAATCGCGGGTTGTAATATGAAGTGCCCCCTAGGAGGCGGCCGATGAAAGAGGCAGAAGTAGTAGAAGAGAAAAGAAACAAAAAGAGAACAGATTAAAGTGAAAAGGAGTGCCAAGTAAAAAAAGGAAAAAGGAAAAATGAAGTTCAAAAGCCGGAAAAAGAGGAAGAAAGCAGAGCCGAGTGGCCCATGAAGGTATAGCTGGTGTGATATCTACCCGTATCAGAGACCTCACGCGTTTAGTGTGCTGCTACGCCTATTGCCACGCATTGGATTTGCAATTTATAGAGTAAGCAACGTAATAAAAGTACGATTGAACTAGTTAGTTAATAGTTGGCTGATTTATATTAATAAGAGATTCATCTAGCCTCTTAGGACTTGGAATAACTGCCAATTATATGGTTAATATACTGGAGTAGTTGTATATACTTTTGAATCCTACTTCGATCCTACATCCTACTGGAATCCTACACAGACCAAAAATAATTGGAACCACTTTTTTGAAATTGCATTGAATAAGAGAACTTTCCTTCTCGTGGCCGTTGGTTTGTTTTCCCCCATCCCAACTCGAACCCGAGAATCCATAAGTATACCCATTATTCCAGCGGCGACAGCATCCTGTCCCCCGATGCAGGTCAAGCCAACGCCATACAGAATGCAAAGAATACCCATTTTTGGTTTCGAAAAAAACACCAGCCGCGCCGTGAGGTGTAACGACGAGATGATCAGGATTCGAAAAAGCCCGGAGAAAGAAAGCGCACGTTTTTATTTTCGAAAGAAAATCGACTGCAGAACGCACGAGGGCAGCAACAGAAACAAATGTCCGCCATGAGATACCGACGCTGTAAAAAGTCTATGCTGCACATGATGAATGCAGCCATAACAACACCGAAGATGAATGCGAAGAGAAAAAGAGAACTTTTCGAGATGATAAAAAGTCATCAATCTCCGCTCGGCGCACGCGCGTCACTCGAACGTGTCCCCAGTAGGGACGCTCGAACATAAGGGGTATCTGACGAGAGCGGACATAGGAAAAAAAGACAACGCATTCTATGATGTTCATGCAAATTCGATCATAGGTTGCCCGAAGAGAGGAGTAGTATCTCCCAGGAGCAAGAAAAGATGACCGGACTGCGCGAATGCCTCGTATCCATACAAAGCAATATTGAAAAGCCATGAATAGAATCAGCGAAGAGAGACATGAGGGGAACAACAAAGGAAACCAGATTAAAGAATACGCAAACGTGGGAAAAATGAATCTAAAACAAGCATAAGAAAGTCGTGCAGTCATGACAAAGCCGTCCCTGAGAGATAGCACAGGTAGAAAAGAACTCAGGGACTCAATCTGATCGTATCCGTCAACGAGAGACAAAAGAAAATAAAGCAAGGGAGCCAATCAGACCCGAGGGCATCGTCAAAAGACCACGACTGATTTACCACCAGGAGGAAGGACCGGAGGAGCCGGAGGGGTTGCCGTAGCTACCACCACCGCCGCCGTAGCCAGCACCACCACCACCTCCACCGTAGGAGGGAGCGGCAGCACCGCCGTAGCCGCTACCGTAAGAGGGGGCAGCACCACCGGAGCCGCCGTAGCCACCGGCACCGCCGAAGCCACCGCCCATGCCACCAGGGGTACGACGCACATCACGAGTGGCAGTAGCACCACGACCACGGCCACCACCACCACGGCCACGACCGCTAAATCCGCTACCTTCACGGGCAATGCTCTCCAGGAAAGCGGGAACCTCCTGGTGGGCCTCCTTCAGGAGCTCGAGCAAGTCACGAACAACACCACGGTTGCCACGGTTGAAGAAAGCAGTGGCGATACCGGTGTTACCGGCACGACCAGTACGACCAATGCGGTGGACGTAGTCATCAATATCGGTGGGAAGATCGTAGTTGATGACGTGGGTCACGTTAGGAATATCGAGACCACGGGCAGCAACAGCAGTGGCAACCAGAATAGGGCAGCGACCGTTACGGAAGAGCTCCAGAGCACGCTCACGCTCGCGCTGGGTGCGATCACCGTGAATAGCGGTCGCAGGGAAGCGCTGGTTAATGAGGAAGTCGGAGAGCGAGTCGGCCATACGCTTGGTCTCAACGAAAATAAGAGTAAGACCAGTGCTGCCGTGGGTGTGAAGAATGTCCAGCAGGACGGAGCGCTTGTCGGCATCCTCGACATACTCGACCTTCTGGGTGATGTTCTCCGAAGTACTTCCAACACGACCAACGGACAAGAAGATGTAGTCCTTGAGGAAATCACGAGCAAGCATTTGGATATCACGGGGGAAGGTGGCCGAGAACATGAGTGTTTGGCGATCATCAACACCGGGCATATCCTCACCCTCGACAATTCGGCGAATTTGGGGCTCGAAACCCATGTCCAGCATGCGATCAGCCTCGTCAAGAACAAGGTACTTGATGTTAGCCAGGGAAATACGGCCACGCTCAATCAGATCAACCAGACGACCGGGAGTGGCAACGAGGAGATCGCAACCACGCTCGATCTGACGAAGCTGGGAGCCGATGTCTGCACCACCGTACACAACGCAGGGGCGAACCCACGAGCGGTAAGCGAACTTGCGGGCCTCCTCGAAGATCTGAGAGACCAGCTCACGGGTGGGAGCAAGAATGAGAGAGGTGGGGTAAGCCTTGCGCTGACGGCCGTAGCTGAACTGACCACCACCACCACCCTGGGCAGGGGCGGCAGAGGGACCGCTCTGGAAAGCCTGGGAGAGAATAGGGAAAAGGAAACCACCAGTCTTTCCGGAACCAGTCTGGGCACAGGCCATGAGATCACGGCCGTTCATGACGATGGGGACCGAGTACTTCTGAACGGGAGTAGGGATGACATAGCTGGCAAGCTTGATGTTGGCAATCAGGTGGTCGTCCAGGGGGGGGTTAGTGAACTGGGTGACAGGCTCTGGAACATCATTTCCGGAGGCCTCGACGGGGATATCATCGTAGTTGGCGAAGTTGATTCCAGTCTGCTGCTTAGAGGGGTCGTTGGGAACTCCGAACAGCTCGCGCTCCAAGCGAGCATTGGCGGGGCCGGGAACGTGCTTGCCGTCGCGCCATTGGCCATCGCCTGAGCCACGAGCTTGCTGGGAGCCACCACCACCGCTGTAGCTGCCGCTGCCGCTGCTACCACCACCACCATAAGAAGATCCTGGGTTTCCGTAAGCATTGGGATTGAAGGGTCGGAGTTTTCCATCGGGAGTCCAGCTGGTCATACCGTTCGCGGGGCCACGAGGGCTGAAGTTGGGAGCGTTAGCGTTAGCCCAGTTGCCACCACCGTCACTAGAAAAAATTAAAAAAATCAGTTGTCGCTCCATCAGGTTCAGTCTTTTGGGTACCGTACCGAGGACCACCGAAGCCAGGTCCAGAAGGGGCGGCGTCAGCGTTAGCACTGGGGCCGGGAGCGGGACCAGGACCGGGACCACGCTGGCGAAGGTGAGGAGGAATGTAGGCGGCACGGCCCACAGGGGCGTTACCCTGGGGGGCGTGCTGAGACTCGTTGAGGGAAAGGTTTCCCATTTGCAAACCGTCGGCCATTTTTGCGGTTGGAAGTGTCTATTGTAAAGTGAGAGTTAGAAGCTGTTCGACGTCGACCGAAGCAGGTGAAGGCTATGGCGTACAGTTTTTTTCTGCTTCACCGTTCGTTGGTCGTAGATAAAGCGCAAGTGGTCTGGAAAAGATACTTGCAAAGAATAAGAAATCCACGTAAAGTGTACCTTTAGAGAGAGAAGATAGAGAGAGAGACGGTGAAAAGATCAAGTCGCTTTTCTGTTTCAACTCGATAAGAAAAAAAAGATCGAGTGGCAAACAAAAAAAGCTCAGTAAAACCACAGAGAATATGTTAAATGCAAATCTCCCGAATCTAAGAACTCTAGAGAGAAGAGAAAGAGAGAGAGAGCGTAGTGAGAAAAGGGATGATGGAGGGGGGTTGAATCAAGAGAAGAGAACGGGTGGATGAAGTCTGTGGGAAGGAGGCAACAAAAGTTGGAGAGTTTGGGGCGCTGTGTGGCTATTGGAGGTACTTAGCAGGAACCTAAATTTACGTTGTAATCACCCGCTTAGCAGAAGTACCGATCAGGTACTCACCGCCACTGAAGAAATTTCTACTCGCCAGTTGCTGCTTGCGGGCGGTCTGGACGCCTTGTCTGACTAAGACAAGAGGCGAAAGATCTGAGTGGATGATATTCCACAAAGTATATCACCACCTACGTGATCTATCAAGTTTATTTTGAGAGCCATAGGACATTGAAATTCAGGGGTTTAGGGGTCGGATGAAGGTCCAAAAATAATGCTTAATTGATCTAACATTATCTCTTATGCATCATACTGTTCTTTCTCTTGCTGTTGCTGCTGGCTTCGTCGACGGGCAATCCAGATACCCACAAGGGCAACCAGAACGAAGAAAATAAGGGCCGGCTGGAGGAATGAGGATGGCGTGGCGGCCTCGGGAGCATCGGGAGCTTTGTCGGTGACACCCGGCTCTTGGTCGAGTTCTTAAGATATCCAAGATCATCAGCCACTTCCGACCAGCAGCAGAGGAAACATCACGCAGACAGTCACCTGTCTAGAGCTCATCGCGGCTACCTTTGTCCTCAGTCTTGTCCTCAGTCTCGGGCTCGAGCTCGAGCTCGCCGCTCTTCACGACCTTAACAGCCAGCTTGGGCTTGTCGCCGGATCCCTTGGGAACGTTTTGGATCTTGTCGACAACCTCGTAGCCCTCGAGGACCTCGCCGAAGACGACGTGGCGGCCATCGAGCCAACTGCGTAGTTTCAGTCAGTTATTGTACCAAAGGAATCTCTGCAAGGGATACGAACGAGGTGACAGCGGTGGTGATGAAGAACTGAGAGCCGTTGGTGTCCTTGCCGGCGTTGGCCATGCCTAATAAAGGTCAGATGTCTGTGAGATCAAATCAAAGGAGTGTAAATTCCTACTCAGTTGGCCCTTCTTGGTGTGACGCAGCTTGAAGTTCTCATCCTTGAACTTGGTGCCGTAGATCGACTTTCCGCCGGTGCCTGTGCCCACTTAGTATCACGCAATTTAACCTGCTCGGAGTTTCACAAACCATCTCCCCTGGTGAAATCACCACCCTGAATCATGAAATCCTTGATAACACGGTGGAAGGTAGAGTCCTGGTAACCAAAGCCCTTCTCGCCAGTAGCCAGAGCACTAGAAGTGGGTTAGCATATGCAGTATAAACTTTGGAGACTTTGGCATAGCAAGTTCATCATACCGGAAGTTCTCAGCGGTCTATAGGAATAACAATGTCAGCAATGAATCTCAATTGTCGATTCCATGGGAATATAGTTCTGCGAACCTCAGGGACGGTCTTGCCGTACAAGCCCATCACAATGCGACCGAGGGACTCATCTCCATGCTGAATATCGAAGTAGACCTGTCACCAAAAATCAGTACGGCTTGCATATAGACCGAGCCAGAACATCAATGTCAATGACCTTGGAGGTAATCTTAGGGCCACGAGGCTCCTTGGCCTCTTCAGCCTGAACCAGCGCAAAGCCGACGGCGAAGACAAAGAAAAGGGACACGAAAAGATTCCGGAAATACATGCTTGCTAATTGCCACTGCTCTGGTCGGATACAGTGAAAGGGGAAGATGGAGCAATTGGGAGGGGAAGAAGGCCAGCTTGCAATGGCGTGCGGAGAATGGACGTGTTGATGCCGAGAAATTCAGGCATCAAACAGCTACGGAAAAACGTTAACGTTGACGGAGGATTTCTCCCGGAGTTCAACGAGAGCAACAAGTGACGGCTCCATACAATTGTCAGGACACCAGCCAGCCAACATAGTTCAAGATGGTATGATAGCCACTGTCAAAATGCAAGATATTCTCCAAAGAAGCCCCGCTAATAACCGTTAGGTTTTCATCCTTGGTGTCAATTTCCCCGAGCGGAACCTGCTCAAGGCAAGCCAACCCTCACGATTGCGCCCGCAACCTCGATACACCAACTAACATGGATTGAGCGCAACAGAAATCCCTCGAGACCTTCTTCGGAATCGGTAGCAACAGCTCCGGCCGCCTCATGTCCCGCTTCAATATCCACCCGACCTGCCGTGTCGGCGAGCTGGCCAACAAGCAGGTCCTCGACCTCACAGCCGTGTTGTCCGATATGAAAATCGAGAACGATCTGCGCAGAGAAGTTCTGAACGATATCAAGCGCATGAAAGAGACCGGAACTTACCGCGGCCGACGTCATGCGCTGGGCTTGCCTGTGAGGGGACAGCGGACACGGACTCAAGTGGGTTTCCCTTTTCCCTCCCGTGCTCTCTTGATATTTCAGCCTGTGCTGTTATATCTCAAAGATGCTATGTGAACTAATTGCTAACGAAATCTCAATAGATCAAAACTCCTGTCAAGCTGAACCGTATGGAGCGTAGACTATAAAGTTGGTGGTGTCATGCTCGATTGTTACTTTTATGGGATTGTCTCACTATTTTGCGCGAGAGGCATGGATTCGGCGTTTTTGATTCCTGGCACTTGACTTTTGCCAGTTTGTATGTGAATGGAACCCCTCTGTGTATGTATTATAGGCTAGACATAAACCTGGGGTGAATGGAAGCTTCAAAAGAAAACCACATGTACGTAGTGACTGTCAAGTAGCAGTGTGATATATATCCAATTCCGAGCTAAAGATATACGCGAAGATGAAAAGCAAGGAGAAAAAATATGTGTAAGTCTAAACTTTTGCCCTCAACCAAGTGTTAAACGCCAGGCCCATATGTGCACTCATGCCTTCGAAGACAGCACGCCTTCACCGCGGTTGATCTGGATCCGCTTATCCTCACCCGCACTGACAATGCCCACCGTCTTGTCCCAGCACACGCTGAACACCTTGACACCTTCACCGCCAACCCGCTTGCTATCCGACTTGCCCTCTTCCTCGAGGCTCTTCCGGGTAATCGAGTAAACACTCTCGCCAACGACACCTTCCTTGTCGGTCTTGGTGGACCGGATATCCCAAATTCTGCACGTGCCGTCGTGGCTACCGCTAATGAGACCATATGTGCTGTGGGGGTCACGGGCCAAGCTGACAACAGCGTTGGTGTGGCCTCGGAGAGTCATGGCAGCCACAGTCGTGGCAGATGCACGGGGGTCAATCAGAGTGATGTGACGGGCGGCAGTACCGGCAGCCAAAAGGCTGAGCTCGGGGAGGTGCTCGAGTGAGAGGAGCGAGTGTGATGTGGTGCGAGTGTCAACCAGAGCGCCAGTGACTAAATCCCAGGTCCGCAGGGAGTGATCCCATGAGGCCGAGTAACCAACGGTAGCATCTTTTCCGTCGAAAATAGCAGCAGAAACAGGTGCCGTGTGAGCTGACAGAAGAGTCAGAGGACCACGGTGAGGTGTGGTGACGGATGTGTTCAGCTTGCGGCGCTTGGTGTTTCGAGCATTGCTAGAAGGAAGCAAGTTCTCAGGTGCTGCCGGAGCATCAGCCTTCTTGGTTGACCAGAATCCAACGGTGTTGTCTGCAGAACCAGTCAACAGACGGTTGGACTTGGCATGAACAGCTAGTGACTCAATTCCAGCTTTGTGACCGTACAGCTCCAGCTGAGGAGAAATCTTTCCAGTGAAACCACCTTCACCCTCGGTATATTTCCACAGGCGGACCGTGCGATCAAGACCTGCGGATGCGATCTGGTTCGGGGAAACGAACTTGGCAGCTCTGATAGAAGCGGTGTGGCCACCATCCGCGGCGGCAGGGGAGGTCGCAATAGTCTCAGACGACATATTCCAGATGCGAAGCAGACCATCATAGCTTCCAGATAAGATTCTTTCTTGGCCCTTGGTGAAAGTTGCACCTGAGGCCCAGGATGCAGCAGGTGAAGTCGTGGAAAGGACGTCTGTCGCGCTGACCCAGTCATCGTGCTGGAACGAGGCGATGTGAAGGGGCGGGATCAGAGCTCGAACATATTCAATCTCGAGGGTCGTCTCAGCAGAGATACCGTTGTCGACCAAATATTCATCAATCGAGGTCCGCAGAAAGGTTCCATTGATCAAAAACTCAAATGGAATGGGCTTTTCGCTTGAGAGAAGGTTGTTCACAAGTGTCGACAGCGCATATCGGCGAAGGCCTTTTTTTTAAAAAAAAAAGAGTCAGCACTTGATACTACCATGTATCATTTTTGATTGGCAATTGATATCTCACCAGTAGGAACAAGAATTGGGCCGGTGCTTTCAGGCAGAGCAATATCCTCCTGCTGGCTAATGAGCTGCACTCGAACTTGTCTCAGCGCAGACTCTGCAGCAGCAGAAGTGACTAAATCTTCACTCATTGTAAAATCGTTCAAATTGCTGCGGATGTTGCAGATGGAATCTTTTTTGGTGGCTGTCGCATTTTCGGCGGGTGAGGAAAAAATACGGTGACCCGTGCGGCACACTTGCGCAGAGCGCGGAGATGGCTCCACTCACTCTACGTTGATTTCAATACACTGCAGCTTTACTATATATCTGGTGAATAAATTGAGTCTCTATTGCGTGGGTGTGATTTATCCTCTGGGCGCTCTTCGAATCTCTGAAATAGCACGTCGCCGGTAATCAGACTCTGCAAACAAGGCCTTGATCAGGTCAATCACTTCATCAGCAGAGAACTCCAAGCCCAGCTCGCCTTCTATCCAAAGGAATTTGATGTCGGCAAGGGAGCTCTCCAAGATATTGATCATATACTGGAAGCGGAGCCAGCTCGGAACGTAGATGGCAGTAACGGGCAATGCCTCGGCATCACCATTTGTCTCAGGCATGAAGAGGTCCTCCAATTTTGAGAGTTGATTACAGAAGGAGACCAACTGCCGTGACTGATCTTCCGAAATATCACCCAAATCTTCGATGTCAATGACCACCTTATTGATCACGGTAGACAAGAGAGATCCAACTGATTGGAGCAGCGCGGAATGAGACAGTATAGGTTGCCATTCCTTGTAAACATCGCGAACTCGATCGACAGTTGCACCAACAGAATTCTCACAGTCCGCTTGGAATGGCTGCTCGGAGCATTGTCCAAATCCCTGGGCCCCGTCAAGCAGATCTGTGACAATCGTGCGCTGCGTCTGCATCTCTTTGCTATATGCAAGCTTGCCAAATTTCTCCAAAGCTTCAACATCGGACTGAAGTCTGGAAAGTTCATGTTCTTCGATCAGTTTCCGAATTTCATCGGCAAGGTAAAGACTATCATTATACAGGTACATCTGCCCTGAAGTAAGTTTGAGTGAGTAGAATGTAGATGATGTAGCTTTGAACATAGCCAGGATCAAGGTTGGCAATGCAAGAAGACCAGCACCAGAAGAAGCGACGCGGGAATTGGCATAGCTGAGCTCCAGTTAGTTTGATGCGAATTGAAAAAAAAGTTTGAAACAGGCATGACTTACGCAGGCTGCGAAATATCCTTTGAATCGGTGATTTGCTGCTGAACGACCCCAAGAACAGACTCCGGGATATCGGTGATCGTGAAGACTTCCTTCAGTGTGACCTCTTTTGGTGATGCAGATCCAGTTATATTCGTCTTGTTGGTTGGGTTTGTCGCTGCTGTGTTCTGGGACTGCGAAGGCTTATTATCGACTTTATGGTCATCTTCATCTTCATCCCCCCAGCCCCAGGCATCATCGGCGTCATCATCTTCTGTAGAAGCAGCTGCCTCTGGTTTGACCTGATCGGGAGTCTCCTCGACGTCCTCGTCATCAAGACCCCACGCACTAACATCTTCCTCTTCTTCCTCGGGCTTTGCTGTTTCTGCTTTATTGGGCTCATCTTCTTTATCATCATCCCAGTCCGCGTCCCAGTCATCATTGCCGGCATTCTCCAATAGAGCACCCTCGGCCTGAGAAACCTTTTCCTTTTCAATTCGTTCGACCTGTTTTGTGGTCCCCTGGCTGGCGGCAAGGACTTTGCGAACGCTATCGAGCGAGTCGACTCTACGCCGAGTCAACCACAGGCGTGGAGCTTGGTTGACCCACGAGACGAGTTCTTCTTGGCCAGTCCAACCCCAAGACTCTATCTGCTTGGTGAACTGTAAAACATGGTCCAGGACGTTCTCAAACTCAGCAAGACCACCTAGATCGGTGGGAATGGCAGAGGATAGCCACTCGGAGATCGTCCTCGAGGAAATAGTTGCAATAAACGATTCGGAGAAAGTTGCGGACACCGATAAGGGTAAGTTCTGTCGCAAGTAGCCCAAAATGCTGGAAAGTCGATCCAAGGTCTCCAGTGCGGTTGCTTTTGAGGCCTCAGGCTCAATACGAATGCTGGTCTCCGTCACCACCACACCATGGCTGGTTCCATCAGGGTGGGGTAGCAAGATCGGATTTACGATCTTAGACAATAGATCCCTTTGTAGCTTCTCAATGGCAGATGTGAGGATATCCAATCGGGCCAACGATGTAATAGTGTTCTCAAGAGAACCCGCATCTGCATCTCCACTAGGGACATGGAATTCGCCTTGTTGTCGGTCAACTTTTAATTGATCAGCCCATCGCGAACGAAGCGCCTCGACAATCTCCGATCGCAGCAGTGAGACCTCATCAGAGAGTATACCCATCACATTTGTGTTGGTGAAGAAAGCATCCTTTCCAACAGCTGCATCGGTAGACTCCAATTGCTCAATGGCGGTGGTGATCTGGCCACTTCTGAGAGCAGCTCGCCCTGCTTCCAGCTGTTGACACAAACGGTGCACCTCATCCAAGGTACCCGCTACGGCCTGATTGAAAGCAATCTCCGTCTCAACCAATGCGACTTTGGCCCTCGCATCTTCAACCTTCGCCTGCAGGGGTTCGGTATGCTCATGCTGCGCGACTATTTCTCGCGCAGTCAATCTAGAGCGTTCTATGTCGGCGTGAAGTTGTTTCGCTTGGATAATCCAGTCGTCGGCATCGAAGGTGTTCTCGCGACTCAAGGAGCTAATCTCATTCTAATAAAGTAAAGCAGCGCTGGTCAGTGGTCGTGGACGTGTGTAGATGGACATTAGAATTGCGTACCTCTACCTGCTCACGCGCCTTCGATATAAGCTCAAGTTCCCTGGCGAGAGCAGCTGCTGGGAACTTACCAGCAACTACGCTCTCCTCGGGATACGTGCCCTCGGCGACGAAGCCTAGCACTGCCTGGCACAGCTCCTCGCTATTTCCTGTCATGAGATCAACTTTTTTTTTCAGAATTAAGCACCAGTTGTCAATGAACACGAGCGAGGAGCTTTGGAGATACAAAGTGTAGATGTCTATGTAAAGGAAGAGTTGAGCTGTCAACAACTCGTGACTTCCAAGGTTTGGGCGTCACCGCCCCACGTGGTGTATATGTGTCTGCTTTCACTTTAGATCTATAAATTCACTAGAATTATTAATAAGACTATATGTCCTTTGAATGTGACTGGTTACAAATAATTGGAAATCTAATATTTCTCTCTTTGTTATAATAAATTCTTTCAGTTGCCCGCTTTGTAAGAAAAACCGGAGACTGAGGTCTCCCCCAAACTTGGAAAATTCCGGGTCCAACACCCTTTTGAAGACATCTCAGACTCACCGTGTCTCGAATTCTCCACTTGAGTCGGAGACCGTGTTTTCTGTAAGTCAATGTGAATTGCGTTCTTGGTCCTTCATTGCCTATGAAGGGATATCAAGTGCATCAACTTTCTATCCCCAAATTTCTCCTCGCCACCCCACCTATGTCACTTATCCTTGTCGATATGTCGCAGGTCTGCGACAGGTCCTTTCGGGATATGTTTTGGAAAAGATGTTCTTGTTGCCGCTTTTGTTCCTACTCTACTCGAACTCAGCTTGGAGTGAATATTCTTCTCTCATCCGAGTTGTGGTTGTCTTACTTGTTATCAGACTATTCCTTGGGTATCCGTCCATTGTGAATGTGTTTACCCTCACGACTGTAGTGGATTTCTGACTAATGGACAAGAGTTGCTAACGAGAAAAAAACCAGACTGTCAAGCTTACGGCGAAATATCTTCACTGGGTCTATCCCATTGATCAAAATGTCGCCCTCGGTGCAGAAAAGTCACTTCAAGCTGCTCCAGCAGTTCAAGCCTGATTACTCGCCGAGCGAGTTCACTCAGTATGAATCACAGCGCACCGGCATGAGAGTGGTCGTTATCGACCAGCCGGGTCCCAAAGTGAACGGTTACTTTGTGCTTGCTACCGAAATTCACGATGATTCGGGTGCTCCTCATACTCTGGAGCATTTGTGCTTCATGGGTTCCCGCAATTACCGCTACAAGGGCTTCCTGGATAAGCTGGCTACTCGCGTGTACTCCAGTACCAATGCCTGGACCGCAACTGACCACACTGCCTACACGCTGGATACCGCAGGCTGGGAAGGCTTTGCTCGTATCCTGCCAGTCTACCTGGAGCATGTGATTGCTCCTACCCTGACTGACGAAGGCTGCTACACTGAAGTTCACCACGTCGATGGCTCTGGAAATGATGCCGGTGTCGTGTATTCTGAGATGCAGGGTGTACAGAACAATGCCGCTGAGCTGATCGACCTAGCAGCCCGGCGATTGACCTACCCACCTGGTGTGGGCTTCCGCTATGAGACAGGAGGTATGATGGAACAGCTTCGTGTCTTGCCCGCGGAACGAATTCGCGAGTTCCACCGTGAGATGTATCAGCCCAAGAACCTGTGCCTGATCCTCACCGGAGAAGTCGACCAGGACAATATGCTGGATATCCTGGATAAGTTCGAAGACACCATCTTGGATGTCATTCCTAGCCCAGATGCACCATTTAAGAGACCTTGGGTGGATTCCAAGCAGGCTCCCTACTTGGAGAAGTCCGCTCTTCAGAAGGTCGAGTTCCCCGAAGAGGATGAATCATTCGGTGAAATCGAAATTCGATTCATGGGACCCGACTGCACTGATACCGTTCTATGTAAGATTCAAACCCCCAACGTTGAGATAAATACTTACAGAATCACAGCCGGGGCTCTTAATGTGTCCCTTTTGTACCTGGCCGGTTCATCTGCAGCTCTGCTAGAGAACATCATGGTTGAGAAAGAACAGCTCGCCAGTGCCATTTACTACGCAACTGAGGACCACCCTAGCATGGAGGTTCGTTTCACATTGACCAGCGTGGAAACAGAGAAGTTGGAGAGCGTTGAGAAGAGATTCTTTGAGATCCTCCAAGATGCAATGGCCAAGGAGTTGGATTTGAAGTACTTGAAAGAGTGTATCGCCCGACAGCGCCGTACTTGGAAGTTCTCGACTGAGTCTTCTGCCTCTTCATTCGCAGAGTACGTTATCTCTGATTTCCTGTTCGGAAAGCGCGATGGCTCGACCTTGATGGATGTCGCAACTCTGAAGGAGTATGATGTCCTTGAGACCTGGTCCGAGGACCAATGGCGCTCTTTCATCAAGAAATGGATCTCGGATGCGGCCCACGTCACCATCCTGGGTATCCCATCCAAGAAGATGTCCGCCACACTGAAAAAGGACGAGGAGGACCGGGCCGCTGCGCAGAAGGAGCGTCTCGGCGAGAAGGGCCTGAAGGAGCTTGCAGAAAAACTCGAAAAGGCCAAGGCGGAGAACGACAAGGAGATTCCACAGGAACTCCTGGAAAAGTTTGCTATCCCCGGAACCGAGTCAATCCACTTTATGGAGACCAGCACGGCTCGTTCAGGTGCTGCCCTGAAGGCTGGACGCCCCGACAACAAGATCCAATCCCTTGTGGATGCCGACAAGTCTGACCAGTCCCTCTTCATCCACTTCGAGCACATCCCTAGTAGCTTTGTCCAGCTTTCAGTTCTTATCTCAGCTGATTCTGTGCCCGTTCAGTTGCGTCCATTGCTGTCCATCTACACCGAGGCGTTTTTCAACATTCCAGTGCAGCGTGATGGCAAGACAATTGACTTTGAGCAAGTCGTAGTGGAATTAGAGAGAGATACTGTCGGATACTCGATGGAGACTGCTCGCGGTCTTGGAAACTCGGAGATGCTCCGTATCTCCTTCCAGGTGGAGCTGGAGAGGTATGCCAACGCCGTCACCTGGCTGCAGGAGCTGTGCTGGAAGTCCGTCTTCGACGTGGAGAGACTCCGCGCCATCAACTCACGCCTCTTGGCCGATGTGCCCGACTCCAAGCGTAGTGGCGACGACATGCTTGCTGCTGTACAGGTGATGGTTCATTACGCAGAGGAGTCGGTCACCCGTGCTCGTTCGACTTTGGTAAAGGCTCGCTACCTCAAGCGCGTCAAGCGTCTGCTCGCTGAGAAGCCCGAAGAAATCGTGAGCCGCATGGAGGAGATCCGCAAGTCTCTCTTCCAACCCGACAACGTACGCATCATTGTCATTGCCGATCTCGAGAAACTCCAGAACCCCGTCTCGGCCTGGAAGCCCTTTGCCGAGACACTCGGCACCAGCACTGAGTTGCGGCCTATCACTGACCGACGATCCCGCCTGAGCGATGCTGGCAAGAAAATTGGCGGCAAGTCTTACATCGTCCCCATGCCCACTATCGACTCGTCCTTCGCCTACGCTACCGCCCGCGGTCTGGACTCGTACGATTCCCCGGATCTGCCCGCACTACTGGTCGCGATTTCGTACATGAACGCTGTCGAGGGCCCCCTCTGGGTCGCAGTCCGCGGTACTGGTCTGGCATACGGTACTAACTTCAGTTACAACATTGACACTGGGTTTGTCAACTTCGATGTGTACCGGTCCCCGAACTCCCACAAGGCGTTCGAGTCTAGCAAGCAGATTGTCGAGAACTATCTGTCCGGCGCTACGCCTTTCGATCCTTTGATGCTGGAGGGTGCTATCAGCAGCATCGTGGTCAACTACGCCAATGAGCAGATGACTGCCGCCAATGCTGCCCAGGGCAGCTTCATCCGCCAGGTCGTGCGCAACCTGCCCAGCGACTATAAGGAGAAGATGCTCAAGAACGTGCGCGCTATCACTACCGACCAGATCAAGGGTGCTCTGCGTTTTTCCGGTGTTTTTTCCCCCAACGCTAAAAGTTTGGTTCCCCCCCCCCCGGGTGTTTGAGAGGGGGGTTTTTCCCCCCCCCCCCCCCCCGGTCCTTACTTTGGGGATATAGATTGCTTACTTTTGATTTCGAACAGACCATCAAGCAGGGCTTCGAAGCTTCCGGCTTCACTCCTACAGTTCAGCCTCTTAAGGAATTCGAGGATGACTATGGTCTGAAGGTTGGCGACGAGGAAGAAGATGAGGACGATGACGAGGACGATGACGAGGACGATGACGATGACGATGATGAGGACTCTGAGACCGGATCGGAGGATAGCGACGACGAAAGCGATGACGAGTGATATGTTTGATGAACAATCTATTCATCGGTAGGAGGTAGATCACATAGACGGAATTGTAGTGTCAAAAGACTCTACGCAACCTAAGACAGTGATGAATCTACTCTTTTACTTGCTCCAAACAAACTGCAACTCATTAACATCTCGATCTCGACTGAAACAAACAAAGCTGAAAAAATTCGCACTATATATGAAATGTAGTCACACACATCCTCCGGAGAGGTAAATATGGTACACGCCAGAACAAGACCCGCCAGCAACTGTCTTGCCTGAACCCGGATCCAATCTTAAAGGCTGCAATAGTCTCAAGAATGGATAAATCCGCAATTGCCCCCCCCCTGATTTCTTCCCATCATCGCCGTGAGCCGGTATGTGTTTCAATCAATCCAACCGACCTCCATTGACCTCTATGGTATAAATCCCGTCATCTTCCATGACAACCCCCCGAACGAGCCAGAGGTGATAAATTACCAACTCAACTCCTTTCGGCCCTTAAGAGTCCTCCGGATAAGGGTCTTACGTCCATTCCTATCCTTCTTGCGCGCCAGGTATCCATGGCGGCGCTTCTGGACCCGTCGTGACGGGCGGAAGGTCACACGGCGCACGCCTAGGGAGGCACTTGCGGAGAATGAGCGGCTCTGCGAGGGTGCCTTCTGGGAGAGGAGTGATGAGAGGGGCGAGAAGGCGGAGGCGGTTGCGGGTGTGATTGGCGAGGAGAGGCGGGCACCGAATGTTCGCGAGGGTTGGAAGCGGGTTGGCGTGGAGAGGAGGGAGGAGAAGGATCGGGATGAGAGCATTGTGGAGGGTGTGCTTGGTTGTTGCTGGATTTGGGCGAATCTGTTGTCGGGTGGAGTAGAGATGTTAGCTGTCTGGTTGGTTTCGAGGCTGGAAAGGTTGTTGGCTGCTCTTCGTACCTGTTCATCGGGGTTCGCATGGCCGAGGTGGTGGCCCGGAAAGTTGAGGGCACGGCCCTAGCGCGGAGGCAGAACATTTTGAGGGCCCTGGGTTTGTTTGAAGGGCGATTGAGGTGGGGTGGGAGCTTTTGGAGTTGGAGATCGAGTGAGGCCTGGTGGACAAGACGCGGCGTCGGAAGACAGAAAATTAAGCGCGGAGCCGCTGGCACGGACCCGCCTAGAGATGTATTGCTGTAACAATGTACAGTTAATTACTTGGGATATACGGAGGATAGAATTGGGATGCCTTTGAGTTCAAATATCTACTTATATCCCATAACTACTACATAGCTGCGTTCGTTTAGCTGTCAATAAATATTCAAACTATAGTTGCAGCGCATCCCGTTAAGAACATCTACCCGATCGGGACTAGCGTCACCGAACTTTTTTGATCTCGAGATGCGAAATGCTCAACGTCGCTCGTGCAACTCTCCGTCCTGCTCCCAAGTCATACTGAACTCGAGAGGAACTTTACTCCCAGCTGCCAAAGCACTCCATAATCACCGCCACCACCGCAATTCAATCTCAAAAAAACCCACACTTTAACCCCGGCGAAGAATACCAATTCCACCAAAATGGCAACCCAAGGTCCCCAGGCCCTCCCTCCAGTCACAGTGCAAAACACACAGACCATCAGCCAGTCTGCAGCACAGGAATTCCTAGCCGCCTACCTGGACCGCGCCGCAACAGACCCATCCTTGCAACCCAACGCCAGCATCAGCGAGCACGGCCCCGTCTCACGGACAACCGCCGCAGCACCGAATCTGATCCTCCACAACCTGAAGCGCGTGCAAGCGGGTCTAGCTGGCGAGCTTCTCGGTCGCGATCTGACTGTCGCGAAGCAGAACCCCGGAGAAGATTATTTGGATGTTGCTGCGGGTATTCCGCAGACCAACAACCACGATCAGCTGGATGACAGCAACGATCTCATCATGAATGACGCTGAGTTTGGTATGGAGGCTGAGGCTTTCGCGGATCAGGAAGCCGGCATTGACAAGGAAGAGCGCAAGCGCAAGAAGAAGGAGAGACGGTTGGCGGAGAAGAAGAGTAAGGCCCAGGCGAAGGCTGAGGAATCCGATTGAGTGTGGTGTGGGTATATATTTGGTTCTGGGCGTTGCTGCATTGGGTCGGAGTCTCTTGTCTTTCGTTCGTTCTATTGCTCCATCACTCTGGGCTGGGTTTGGGTTTTGGACGTACAAAAAAGTACTGCATTTCATGTCTGGACAAAAAGTGTCATTTAGAGTTTAGACGGATTGCTACAATCCAATCAATACATAATGGAACATTTCCAAGCCTCGCTTTTTCTCCTCGAGATTGGTGCTCCAACATGTCACTGGCACAAAAAAAATATCCACATCATATGAAACTCGCCAACAACGCAGGCATCCAGTTTACAGCTCGCGGTCCGCGGCCTTGACAGGCTTTTCACTGTCTTCCTCCTTGCTGCTGGTAACCTTGCCGCCCTTCCAGCCAAGCGCAGCGAGACGCTCGGTGAGAATGGGGTGGGAGTAGTGGTAGCTGGCATAAATCGGATCGGCGTCCATAGTGCTGAGATTTTGGATCTGGAGCTTCAGGAGCGAGGAAGCGAGCTTGTCAGAGTAACCAAGTTTCTGGGCAAATTCGTCTGGGGGACAATGTTAGTACAACTGAGCGTGTATTTGATAGATCAAACGGAACATACCGGCCTGGAACTCGAACTTCCGGCTGAGGATGTTCATAAGAAGCTTCACGACAGCATCCATAGGGGCCAGGGCGTCAGAGAAGAGCAGAAAACCAATCATGATAGGCTGCTCCTTGACGAACCCGAAGGACTGGTACAGCGACTTGTTGTTGACAAAGACAGAGAAGAGAGCGAAGATGTAGAACATGTGGGCCTAACTCATAGTTAGTGATGGTTCGCTGAATGCGCAACTGGGCAAATTCGTACCTGGGCAATACCGAACAGCTTGGTGGTGTGGCTGAGACTCCAGTGGCCAAGCTCGTGGCCCAACACAGCAACAACCTCCTCAGGTTCGGTCTTCTCAATCAGAGTATCGTAGATGACAATGTGCTTCTTCCATGGCAGACCGTAGAAGTATGCATTGCTGTGGGCACTACGCTTGCTGCCGTCGATGACATGCAACTCGGAGAGAGGGAACTCGAGTCTCTTGGCCAGATTCTCAACACCGGTCTTGAGTTCACCGGGCTGAAGAGGCGAGAGCTTGTTGAACAGGGGCAGAATTGCAATGGGGTAGATAGTAATGGCGAAGACCTGGAGGAAGACACCGAAGAGCCAGAGGTAGTAGTAGAACGAGCTGTCAAACTTCTGCACAATCTTAAGAATGGCACTGATAATGGGAGCTCCCAAAACAATTCCAAGCATTTGACCCTTCAGCATATCCGTAATCCAGAGCTTGAGCGTCTGCTTGTTGAAACCGAACTTCTCCTCGAGCACAAACGTGTTGTAGTACGAGACGGGCAGCGAGAGGATAGTGCTTAGAATGTTAAAACCGAAAAAGAATACCAAAGTTTGGCAAATTTCGCCTTGGAATCGACCAGGGAGGTACCGAGCCAGCAGCAGGCCGCTGAGGCCCCAGATCTTAGGGAGGACATCGCCGTAGATGAATGCAAGGTTTTGAATTTGACCGTAAAGACCGGAAACGAAGCTGAACTTGGCCTTTGCGCGACCGTATGCCTGTAATGATATTCCAATGAGCCTCTGTATAGGGCATGATGCTGCATCATCGGGTTCATACCTGACTCTGGTCGAAGACCTTCTGGGTAACCTCCCCTGCGAGTACTTGGGGAGGCTTTGTCCGTTGCAAAAACTTGTACTGGCGAAGTGAGAGGAAGCCTTCAAGGACAAACTGGCCCAGTGAAAATCCCACGAGCACGTTCTTCCATGGGAAGAGCGGGCGATCGAGCAAGCGCGCCAATTGCTAGAGGGAGATAGTTATAAGCGACGTGTCCACGGTAGAAAGGAAATTCACCATGTGAACATGACGGTGTATCAATAAAATGAACTTACCTCGAGGATATACATGATTGAAATCGCGCAACTAGGCGAGGAAAGAGGACGTTGCTCAAGTCAGAAGATGATACTTTGTTATTATCGGCAGCCTTAGTCAGATCTCATGCATGACGGGCATTCTATGGGGCCTAACGCAACGTCGATCTCAGGAATTAAAACCTATTAATTATCTACCTAGAGTCTTATTTATTTTTGGCCGAATATCTAAGGTGCAAGAGAATGGATTAAATAGGAGTTAATTCGATTTTGTCTACTAACATTCAAATATAAATAACTTATGCTGATGCTATTGATAAAGTCTGAAGGGCTACTCTACCGATTGAGCAGGACAATACTCAAAGATAGTCTATCATCTTTATTTGCGTTCTCTTGACATCACTTGGGTCTCTTTAAGTATAACAACACCAAGTACAAATGTAGTTTATGGCGCATGGTCATTCGTTTGCAAGGTGAGCGGTCATGCTCCAAGGTGGTGTTATATATACATCCGACATGCGGTCTGAAAACTGGGAGCATCTACCCTTTTATACAAATGTTCTCATTAATATTTTCACTAGACGAAAAGAACCCCGTAAATCGATTAAACATACAGAAGCTCTTGAATTGTGCCGGCCCTAATTTCCCTGCATTTTAAACCACAGACCTGAATAGGCCTATCTACATAAGATCTGATGATGCAGATAAAAAATAAGCAATGAACAGGAAACCTCTTGAAAACAACTCCCTCGTACGATGGAAATAAAAAGCACATATCTTATTCGCCGACTTCACCTGCATCCCGTTCGTCGTCCGTCCCTTAGATCAAACCCTAGCATGCAGTCACGGACCAAACAAGGTGGTCGCTGATATGCATAAAGCAGGGAAACCGATCAAGGTGGCGACAATACAGGATTGCATGTCTCCTCCATCTTCTCTATTCAGCCGGGGGAATCAGTTAAATCACGTCTTTAATTTTCCGACTCGTCATGACCATAAACTTTTTTGCAACCATAGATTGCAAGACTCGTGTTCGAGGGTTGGTGGGGTGAAATTGTTGTCCGGGGATATAGCAAGATTTATGTGCAAATCAAATTCTCCCACTTAACAAACCTCATTTCCCAAGCTCCCCATTTCGAACTGGGAAATCGTTCAAAGGGTTGCTTTACTGCTGCACAGGCTCGAGGGTGTTACCACTGTGAATCGAAACAGTCAGCATTTTGTTATCAGGAGTAACAACACATTAGTAGACTTACGCAACAATGTTGGCCCATCCAATCAGACGCCAGTGCTTCTCGATTCTGCGACTGATGGCGATCTTCTCGCCAACCTCAGTACAGGCGGGACTGGTCAAGCTCAACTTGGCGGCATCGGCCTTGACACCGAGGACCTTAGCACCAGTGGCGGTGGAACCGATGTTGACCATCAGGACCTCGTTCTTAGCAAGCTTGGCAACCTTGGCCTGCTTGCCGTCGGCGGTCTTGACACCAAGAAGGCGGCGGAGCAGGAAGTAGTTGACCTCAATCTCGGTGTAGATGGCGGGAAGACGGCCACGGTGACCGAGAACGAAACCAACGAGACGATCGGCACGGCAAAGCGTGGGGTCGACACGGGTACCAACACCAATCAAACCACCAGGAACGGCAAACTTGAGGTCATTGTGCTCAGCGAAGAGAGACACAATGCGGGAGAAAATGGGTCGGCACTGGATCTTGCCCTGCTCGTCCTTAGTGACAAGACCGGGGCGGATCTCGATCTCGTCGTTCAGCTTTACAACACCGGTAAGGATAGAACCACCGGCAACACCACCCTTGAGCTCGTCGATCTCGGCACCGGGCTTGTTGACATCGAAGGAACGAATGATCATCATGTGCGGCGTAGCCTCGAAGTTGCGGAGGGGAATAGGGATCGTCTGGACAAGCGCTTCGTTGACGGCATCGATGTTGTACTTCAGCTGGGCGGAAATGGGGATAACGGGCGAGCCATCAGCAACGGTACCACGGATGAACTTGAGAATGGACTGGTAATGCTCGAGGGCGTTATCGCTTCGCATGAGGTCAACTGTTTAATTTTCAAATGTCAGTGCTTCGTTTCATAGATGGTTTGTAAGAACTGTGATTTTACCCTTATTTTGGAGGATGACAATGTGGTTGAGCTTCATGATCTCAATGGCAGCCAAGTGCTCCGAGGTCTGGGGTTGGGGGCAAGTTTCGTTTCCAGCAATCAAGAGAAGAGCGGCATCCTAGTAAAACAATGTAAGATTAGTACCAATTCCTTGAAATCCCAATTGCTGCAGCGAGGGATGTAACCTACCATGACCGCGGCTCCTGAAAGCATAGTGCTCATCTGTGCAAAGCTGATTAGCATCAACTCTCAAAAGAGAAGTCGAATTTCCCAATATGCACAAGGGAATGAATACTAACCAGAATATCGTGACCTATGATTGAAGATTAGCAGTGTTCCAACTTTGGACGGAGACGGATCTAGGGAACATACCAGGGCAATCGACGAAACTTTTTTTTGTGAATCAAGGGTTAGCTTATACTTAATAGATAAAAAAGGAACCTCTATGTTGGAGGGAGACTGGGGATTGATAATACCTGAGGTGACGCTGTATGATGTGTTAGATTAGGACCACTTGAGGAGGAAGGCTCTGAGATTGGACTTCAGAGGGGAAGGAGCATGAGTACATACAAGCAACTGGTAACGGCCGGAACATCCTTCACGCTCACATGGCGGGTCGACTTCCTTCTCACTCTTGAAACTCTTGTAACATGTGGGCCGGGGGCACTCGGGACTGTCACACTTGTAAATCTTCGCGTTGGCGTAACCAAGCTTAATGGTAATGTTGCGCTCAAGCTCGTTCTTGAAGCGGACGGTTTGAACCTCAGAAATGGCCTTGACGACGGTGGATTTGCCGCTGGGATTATATTAGTATGCGCACAGGAAGAAAAAGGCGAGAGAGGGTGTCTAACTGAGCGACATGTCCGATCGTGCCTGATAATCACATCAGTAAATTTTGTTATCTAGAAAAATGGAATCCAATAGGTGGTGTGCATTTCTGAGCGCAGAAGCTTTCAAAACCTAACAGTCACGTACCAATGTTCTGAGTAGCTTGACGGGCAATGATCTCAGGCGAAAGAGGCGTCAATTTTGACAGGTCGAGGGTTTCCGGGTTAGGCTGCTCGGGCAGTTCTGGGCGCTTCGGTTGAGGAGCAAAGTCGGCCTTCTTCATGGCAGACTTGAGAGGCTTCTCCTCCTGCTCAAGGGGCTCCTGGTCCTCAACCTCGCCGCGAGCGTTGTGGGCATCGAGTAAAGGTGAGCCGGGCTGGGATCCCTCGTCGGAGAAATCGCCGTTGGAAGCCATATTTGCAAAGTAGAATAGAAAATCAACTCGCGATCAGCAGCGACGTCGAATGAAAGCACAAAGTGGTTAAGCAAAGCTGGTGGATAGAAGGTGGAAGGTCGGATGAAAATTGCTTCCCGCGGGCGATATGATAATGAAAGAATGTAGGTGGGGGATTGTGTGTAGTGGAGAGCCGGGCGGTGTCTGGAAGGCAACTCTACATTTCCTCTACGTTTTAACGGTTTGAGTAATTAGATCAGATAAACAATTCAATTGGGCGTTTGTTTCAGTTATTCTATACGATTTTGAAGTGTTGTGTCTCGGTTTATTGTGGGTGATTCACTTATCTTTGTAAGAAAATCCCTGACGAGCTACAACATACACCATCAGGTGCGCTACACGGGGTTTATAGAGTAGTGATGGTAGTAACATACTAAAACATTATTAGTTAAGTTGAACTTTCAGTTATAAAAAGAAGAAATACTTCGAAGCATAATCATAAATTATTTTCTAGGGCAATAGACTCAGGCTTTTTTTTCATACTCATGATACAATGGTTGCCACTGGGGATCTATTTGACGGTACAAAGGGTATAACAGTTGAGAGCAATGAAATGTTACTCATCGTCACTATCACTCGATGACTCCACCTCATCTTGAGAGTCGTCTTCGGAGTCTATCAGTGTAGACGGATCCTCCGCAGGCAACATGACGAAGGCAGCCAAGCATGTGATGCGGTTACCAGTTTCATTGGTGGCCAAGAGCTTCCCAATCTGAGTCGTATCCTTCTTTTCTTGCTTCGCTGCGGAAACATCTTTCCCAGCTACCTTCCAAACACGGACGACTCCGTCGCTGTTGCCGGTGACGACCAAAAAGTCGTTGCGGAGTTCCTTTGCTTGACCTTCAAGGGCGAGGATTTCAAAATCCTTGATGCGGCCAGGGAACCCAGCTTCCTTTCCACCAACCTGAGCAACAGGGGTAGCATGGGGAATAGAGCATTCAGTATCATCCTCCGCTTCTTTCAGTTCTTTGGTCGAATAGAAGATCACTCGGCCATCCTCTGTAGAGACAGCCAAAAAATCTTCCTTTTCACCACCCTTCAAAGGCAAAGAAACATACTTCATCTGGTGAAGTTTGCTCCGTGGGCTAGGAAGAACTCTGCATCTTGGAATCGAGTCCTGTGCTAATAGTCAGAAATTTGATCAACAGTATACCATCCACATAACTTACGATTCCGAACACAACTGCACCCCATTCGAACGCAACAGCGAACTCCTCTCCCTCAGAGTCCCATGCAATGCGCCGACCTTCTCCAGTGCTCCACCTCGACTCCTTAACTCCTTGTAGGACTTCCCTGGTGAAATTCAACACACCAGCCTTTCTGCCGGTCACGAGATTCCACAATCTCATACATTTCTCTCCGCGTCCAACACTCAGCATAAGCTTCATACTAGGGTGCACCGCAAAGTGGTTCACTCCAGACGGAGCAGCTCCGGGAGGCGCTGTGTCACCGCTTGGCCGACCTTGAATTTTTGGGTTTGGTGCTTTGATAGTTGAAACGACGGTCCAGTCACGGGTTTTGGAGACGGAGATTGTGTTGTCCTCTCCGGCTGCGAGTAACTTGGTTCGCGAAGGGAAATTCAACGAGGTAATACTGGCAGTGTGGTGCAACAATGATCCTAGCTCACGGTTCCGAGGGTTTTCGAGGATCTTGTTTCCGGCGAAGGTTGGCACGGACGGATAGTCTTCATTCACGGCAGGGGGTGCTGCGGAGATCGAATACAAGTTGATGCGTTCATCTGTACTACCACTGGCCAGCATCACCTTTTGGGCATCGACAGGGTCGGTGGGTTTAGGTAGTGGCGACAATGCTAGACAACGAATTGCAGATCCATGGGCTTCGAATAAGAAAGTATCCATGCATTGGATGGCTGGAGAGTCAGCCTCAGCCTTTGCTTTCAGGCTAGACGCTGGGACCCCAACCGTGAAGCCATGGAGCACCCGCTCATAAGAGCCTGTGACAACTTGGATAGTGAAAGCTGCATCGGGAGTCTCTGAGGGAGCAGGGAAGGATTTGGTAACCTTAGGAGGAGTACCAGCGGACTTGTCATCCTTGGGGGCATCGGTTCTCTTGCGTTTCACCATGATTGCTCAAATAATGATTGTGGTTTGTATTTTGTAGATGTGAAAGCTTGATCTAGAGGGCGGACAACTTTTTTTCTTGATTTTCTGCCGGCGCTTTATCGGCCGCCTTGATAGGAAGTGCTTGGCGGTGCTGCCTTATCGCCATAATTATGAGGCGTCTAATCCTTGATTTATGCCTGAGGCCTCGCATACGCAAGCGGAGAACAACTGAATGTCAGGAAAAATAATAATACAGTGCGTTACCAGTTGATGAGGGCAGCCTTTTTCAAAACACCTAAGTCTTTGACAACCATATAATAGCCCATTAAAGTAGTAGCTAATCTTTCCCAAATTTGATGACACACTTTCAAAATTTTTTCCCTTCATCATCAAAGAGAATTGTATTGAAGTACCAGGTACCTGGCTAAGCCGTGTATTTTTATAGAGGGAGCGAGTAACTGGTTGTACCTAATCCAACATCCTTTCCGTTCTTCCACATTTTTCATACCGCCCTGTAACCTCATTTTCACCCCCTTCGAAAAGATCCTGCTTTAGGTGCTTTTCATCGCCTCCTACCTTTCCCCCATCATTTTCATCTTTTTCGAGCGATTTTTTCCATCTGGATGACCTCGCTCAATCAGTTCCCCTTGTTCCCGCGTTAATCGGATGCTGCGTTCCGAAGTTAGACTCCATGCTCCGTGACGAGCTCCTACGATCTAAAAACGATGAGATCGCGTAAGTATTAATTTTTTTTGATGACAGGAATTCGATTGGGAGCCTATGAAATGCTGAATTTGTCGCTAATTTGGTGGTTAGAAACTGTTTGTCGCGCAGAAAGCGCAAGCTCAGCGCATTGTATCTAGCCACGGTCGGGTTTGGCGCGACCGAGGACGCTCATTACCACCAGAAAGAACAGGCCTTCCTTGACGCCAACGATCTATCCAAGTAAGTCCAATCACCTTGTTACCCTATAAGTGGGATTTAATTTGCATTTAATTATTCATTTTGGTTTATAATTTTCCAATTCTGATTCCCTATCTAGAGGTCGCTACTTCAATGAAGCTACTCTACCACCGCCAACCCATGTGCGCACGCGCTCACCAAGTCGAAATGCAATCCCCCCGACAACGGCTGCCCTCACCAGTGCGGAGCCTGTCGCAGGCATCACTCCACCCTTAACTGTCGATGGCGGAGCTCCGCACGCGATCGAGCCTCAACATCCTGGAACGCCCGTTCTCGACCAACCTCGGACCGCGACAGCTAATCTTGCGCCTACCCCCGTGGAAACAACCGGAACACGTCAGCCCTCAGTACTAGCCATCAGCCCTAAACTGCCAAAGAATGTCAACGTGCCACCGATCGCTGTGCAGTCACTCGACTCAATGCGCTCCGACCAG
Organism: Penicillium italicum; assembly: GCA_002116305.1. Classification (NCBI taxonomy): domain Eukaryota; kingdom Fungi; phylum Ascomycota; class Eurotiomycetes; order Eurotiales; family Aspergillaceae; genus Penicillium; species Penicillium italicum. The sequence goes on along the minus strand of KZ108175.1, from coordinate 412,147 downwards.
AAAGTTAGTGCACCGGTAGCAGAAACGCCGCTTAGTGCCTATGACCATGATGGAAATCAAGCAAAGATCTCTCCCTGCGTGTCGAAGCCAGCGGCGACTGGAGTTCCATCGCTGGAAATTCCCTCCGACCCTCTTCGAAAGAAACACGAAGCACGACCATCTCTTACCTTGGGGCCATCTCAACACGAACAGCCACCATCTCCTGCTTCCTCCATTGACCTCTACAATAATAATACGCCCGTTCCAGTTGCCGCATCACCCGACACAAGCCCCGCAGAAGAGGCGGCTGAGGATGTTGGGACGCTTGATCGCCCAAAACACAAGCATGACCGACCTGCCCATGCTCGCCCGAGCTTGGTTCCCTTGACCCCAGATGAGCAATTGCGCCTCGAAGAAGCTCAGTCGAAACCCGAGCAGCCCTTTAATGATGTGATGACCGATCTGCCTTCATCGAAAGAGGTGATTCTGGAGAGTGTGGATACCGGAGCCGATACAGATCACAAGGATGTCGACCGGGAGCCTGCCCTCGTCCCATCCGAAGCGAAACCACCGCAAGGAACCGAGACTACTGTGCGAGACTCGTTTTCACCAACCGCACAAGCTGAAGCCGCTGCAGATTCAGCTGTCGAGACTCCTACGGCCAAGAAGCTTTCTATCCCGGCTACTCAACCTAGCTCAACGCAACCAGAGCGCATGACCACTCGGGTATCATCAGGAGCCATTCGACACAAGTCTGTTTCCGAGATACTTGGAGAAACCCCTAAGAGTGTTACTCATGATAGAAGCCACCCAGCTACTCCATCTGATCAAGGCTCTCCTGACTCTGTTGCAAGAATGCGCTTCAAGGACCGGAAAGAGCGGGAGAAGGAGAGGAGTCGACTCTCGACTGTTGTGTTTCCCAAGCAGCCGGCTCAGCAGGAGAAGGCCGATATGGACCTGACGCACCGAGACATGGATGCGGTTGCTAAGCTGAATGAGGAGCAAGATTATCTTTTCACACTATTTTTGAACAGAGCGTACGCCCCTCCACGGGGAACGAACCTCAATACTCTGCTGGCATCTGCGCACAAGACTTTAAGTACTAGCAATCATCTGCTTGAATACCAAGAACAGATGGATTGCCGTACTCTCCGGCGCATCTATGCTCTTCAAAACGCCAACCGATGGCCGTTGCGACAATTAAAACGCTCTGTTGAACCTCCCCGCCAGGGAACACACTGGGACGTTGTCTTAGATCACATGAAGTGGATGCGAACCGACTTCCGGGAGGAAAGGAAGTGGAAGATTGCTGCTGCAAAGAGTTGTGCCGATTGGTGTGCAGAATATGTCAACAGCGACGTGGACCATCGGACCCTGCTTCGTGTCCAAACAAAGATTCCAACGTCAAATCTGGCAGAAAAGGATTCCTGTAAGGCCGGTCTCAGCCCACCCTCTGACGATGTTGGTGACGAAGTGTTTGGTGTTGGTCATCACACTCCGGATCTCATCCCATCGGCCGAGGAGGAATCAGTCAGTGATGGGTTCAATGATGAGCCTCGACACGACATTCACGACACAGTCGCCCCCGCTGCTATTTTCTCTTTGGGCTCGGATGAGTTCAACTTCTCAATTGACATGACCCCCGCCGCCGAAAAATTGTTAGACGAACTGCCAATATATGGACCACTCCAGATCGCCCCGGGCACGAGCGCACCAGCATTCAAAGTCTCTCCTGACACAGTTTGGAAAACAGAACTACTACCAGTATCCAAATTTGCATCGGCGAAGATTAACTTCCACGATGACGATCATCCTCGCAAACGGAGCCGATATGACTACTCCCAGTACGGCAATGATTTGGATAATCGCATCACCGAATTGGCGCCCGAGCAGACAAATGTTGCGCTGTTCCGACCAGAGAACAAGCCTATCCGTGATCGGATTCACCCTGGTCATCAATTCCGGCCTCCGACTGAACACCCCATGCCCTCTGTTGGTTTCTTTGAATCACGATCTTCCTCACAATGGACTTACGCTGAGGATGATGAACTCCGACGCTTGGTCAAGGAGTACTCTTACAACTGGTCTCTAATTTCCAGCTGTCTTACTCCGTCATCACTCTTCACGTCTGGTGCCGAGAGACGGACTCCTTGGGAATGTTTCGAGCGATGGGTAGGACTGGAAGGTCTTCCTGCAGATATGTCCAAGACTCAATACTTCCGAGCTTATCACCAGAGGCTTGAGACCGCCCAACGCACTGTTTTGGCTCAGCAGCAGGCTGCGCAGCAACAACAGCAACAACAGCAGCAGCAGCAAGGCGCCAACGCTCAGCCTCAACCACCTGTCCGCCGGAGGACTACTCAGCCTCTTCGGGTTGACCGGAGACGATCTTCGAAACATCTTGCTCTACTTGATGCGATGCGAAAGCTGGCCAAGAAGCGGGAAACCATGCTTCAGAAACAGCAACACGGTAAGTTTGGAATAGAAGCAGGCTTATCGTGCCAAGAACTCCACTGACATTTCGTTTTTTAGCTTCCCACCTCGCTTCATTGCGAAAGGCCAATGAGGCTAACCAGCCCAAGCCTCCGATCTCGTCTCCGGCCGAGTTCAGCCGGTTGAAGTACGATAGAGAGATGAAACTGCAGGAAAGGCAGGAACAGTACCGCCAGCAAATGATTGCGCAGCAAAGAGTGAGTGGTTGTTAACGTCCCTACCTGACAGCACTGTGGCTTATCCCCCATATAGGCTAGTCTCGCAGCGCAGCGTTCCGGTCAAGTACCTAACCAGCAGCAAATGATGAATGCGCCGGGGCGTAACAACGCCATGCCCCCCACTTCCAACCCTAACCTACCGGGTGGAACTCCGAACGGAGTGACAAACATGCCTCCCACTGCTGGTGTCAATCAAGCGCGCCCCCTTCCAATGCAGAACATGCCCAATGGTGCACAGCCCAATGGCCAGATGCCCAATGGAATGGCCATGAAGATGATGCCGCAAGCTCAAATGCAACAGACACCAGGGGCACGACCAGGCCTGCCAATGCAAGCCTCTCCTGATAACACGCGCGTGATTCGAGAAGCCAATCGATTGCAGGAGCAGCAGCGTCTTCTCCAGTCTCGGCAACAGCAGCAGCACCCTCAGCAGGGTCAGCAATTCCACAACCCGCAATTTGGGTCTCAGGGATCGCCGAACCTGAACATGGCGACTGTCAATGGTACTCCTAATAACCCTGCTATGATGGCTGCCCTTCAAAACCAAGGGGGAATGCAGAGTCCGTCGTTCCACGGCAGCACACCACAAGGCGTCTCAACCTCATCGCCTCGCATGGGCCAGCCTAATCCTCTTTCGAGCGGTGTTGTGCCCCAGATCAGCACTCTCCAAAGCCAGATTCAACGCACGAACCCGAATATGCCCCCCGAGCAAGTGACCAAGCTGGCCACGGACCGGCTCAACCAATATCAGCAGCAGCAACAGCAGCGCTTGTCTCAACAAGCAGCGATGAATGCTGCAGCAGGTAGCATCAATGCAAATGCCGCTCAGGCTAACTACCAAGTTCCCCACGAGGCTAGTTTCCAGACTCCGAACGGCAGTTCTGCAATGCAGGTCCCTCAAAACCAAGGGTTCTCCCCAATGATGCGGGTTCCCCAGACCGGTCAGCAAAATCGCGTTGGTCCGACTAGCTCGCCCGCCATGAACGGTGCTGCACCCCTGCCCAGCCGCAGCGCCACTCCTCAGAACCAACGCAGCGGCAGTGCCCAAGCTGGCGCCGTTCAAGGTTCCAGCAAGAGCCCACACGCTCCGGCAGCCCAGACCGCGACCAGCTAGGAGCTTGCTCAACTTGTCCCCTTTCTCCCTCCTGAAATACCTTTGCGAATCCATTTTCTCTCCTCACTTTACGTTCGTCTGTACATACTTACACCAACCCTTATGCTGATTTATTTTTTACACTTTGTCTTGACCGTTGACTGGGATTCTTCGCGCTACAATTACAAGTACACCTACACCTACCCTATTTGTTGACCTCTACCGCATGTGTGCTTTTTTTTCTTCTTTCTTTGGCTTGTTGAAAACGATGTTCATCATTTACTTTGAACTTTGATATGCACTGGCTCTTTTTTACACCAGTGCTGCTCTTCTGGGCTTGGGCTTGTATCATTGGGAATAGGCGAAACTGGGACGGACGGATTATTCTAGGAATTGAAATGAAATGTATGATTAGTTTGGAGGTTGTTTTTCCGTGTTTCTGTGTAGCCTTACACTTGTAAGATTATACGGTGGCACTTGCCAATAAACCCGGTCCTTCTACTTGTCTCCCCGACTACTTGCATTCTTCATTTCTACCCTATACGACTTGCTTTCTCTAACTCCTGTCTTAGCTGGACGCAGAGTACCGTGGGACCTCCCAATTTGAACCGTGAATTCATCCAAGGAATGAGTTGACACCAGGATTCATCTTATGAGAACCTTGAGTACATTACACTCCGTCAAAACTGCATCAGCTACACGACTGGTATGGATTCCAATCCCCACATGCTTTTGGATCCAAACTAACATGTGGGCATACGAAAGGAAAATACATCCATGCCCGTCGAGCCTTTGTTCAATGGGCTTCACCAATACCAGTTCGGAAGAAAAGCGAATTCAAGACAAGCCGAGGAGAAGACATCAATGATTCCGCTGCTTACGCTAATCAACACAATTGCATTCAACGTCATCAGCCTCGTGATCCTATTGCAAATACAGAAGAAGATAACACGAGACGTGAACGTGAACAAAACGAGCCCAATGAGCCAAAAGGTGAAAAATGATCTCCATGAAATTTGTGATCCAATCAAACCTTGGAAACTCGGAAGAACCAAAGTTGGCCTGGATAGTCTGCATCAGATGAGATCAAGCAGATGCGTGCGGACTTATTGTGTTGGTGCGAAGAGAGGGCAATGAAGGTGGAACAGACGAGCGGGGATACCTTGAACCTTTGATCGGTGCGCCATTCCAAGTAATTCTTGTATAAATCGCCTTTCTAACACTACCATAGGCCAAGCAGTCTCTTATATGTGGAGATTCAATCTGCGTTGCTCATTTTCCACAGATAAGTCCACCGTTTTCACCGAGTGCGAAGATGGGTGATTCAGCTTCCATTTGTCAATGCCCACGAGCGAAGACGCCACCAAAAGAAGCACCTTCAAATGGCCGCTGGTGTAAGCCTGCCGCGTCGGCATGTTGAAATGCAATAGCAATGGTCCAGGCCAGAGTCTCTCGAGGCGATCGAGGACGATATGAAGAAGAAATTCTTTGTGACACGAAGATTGTGCTGATCCAATCACCGCTGATGGATGGATACCCATGGTTTCGTCAGTTCAGCTGTTCTTCAGTATGTATCATTTAGCCCTATGGAGTTATACACTTAATCACCAGCTCTGGCAATTTCCCTCTTTGGCAGCTCTCCAATCCATCCGTTTGATAATCTTCTATTCAAATGAAGATGAAAGATACAGAACAACAAAAGTAGAGGTCTGTTGTGCCTGTCTCTTCTAGCTACTCTCAATCTTGAGATTTGAGACAACGCTGTCGAGTTTTCCGATAAACCTTTGGCTAGCGCTTACTCCTTCAGACATGATTGTTCGAAGAGCTTTTCAACCTCGGCGACCCTTTGGAGTTTCCATCCAAGTAGTGGATGCTTGGATGTGGTTAAGGTGATAGGCATGTTGTCGTTGGGGAGGACGAAGAGTTTTGTTGAAAGTGAGATGGAGGTAGTGAGTGCGTAGCGTCAAGAGAACTTCGAGCAGTAGAAGTTAAAGAGATAAATTAAGAAGAATCAGATTGAGAAAGATCGATCAGATGTGAAGGGTGTTGAGAGAAGATAAGATGAAGATGACTCTAAGCCCTCCAAATAGGGCTGTATAAAGGATAGGTACTATGAAAATCTTGCACTTGAACCTCAGAGCCCCAGATCCTGCTCTTTGAGTCGTAGATGTATCATCACTCTTATATCTTGCCCATCTATCGTGTAGGGATAGAACTCTACGCAGGGGTCGGTGCCATCTTGGCCGGGGTGAAAAACGATTTCGTTATTATTGATTTGAGCAAGACTGTAGTCTCTTTATTTGAAAGGAAACGTGGGATTCATAGGGACTTATAAGCATCTAACACGGTTGTACCCTTAGGGCTATTTCTATTCCTAATCGGGTAATTTCTGAACGATGATGTGGGGCATCTACTGGTCCACTTGGATTACGCTTCTTTCGTCCTATTGAGCTTGTCTGTTCGGCATATTTTTAGAAACATCTCTATCTTTGTAGAGGGATGGGTAGCTAAGATTCATCCACGGGTGCTCTAACTATACAGTAGATTCAGACCCTGATGGTGGTCCCAAAACGAGTGGACTACAAGACGGGTCCGTGGAGTAGTCAAACATTATACTTATTTCCACCAGAGCCCTTAGGATTGCACTGATCACTGAAAACAGCAGATATATGTTGAACATATCCCCGAAGCTGAACCAACAGGTCAAAAGAATTCAAGGGTACTCGACAGGAACCACAATGTGGGTTTCGTAAGAGCATTTCACACATTGTGAATAATGAGCCATATTTATTGCCCTTTACGCTAATGGCCTGACTCAAGATACTCCACTTCATATGAAGAAATACACAATTGAACATTCGTGAGTTGTAACTATGTAGAGTAGTATGTGTGTAGGTGCTGTTCCATGGAAAATCAGTCGATTTAGCCGCGCGCTTCCAATTTTGCCACCGCCCACGAGCACTCAACTATCGATTGCGCCTCGAGCTCTCTCTTCCCTACCAAGCTTTTCATTCGTTTCAAACTAAGATACTATCGCGATGTCTTCGCGCGACCATAACGAGGGCGGGAAACTGCCGTCTAAACCAATCTCTCTATCTTTATCCAGTTCAAATGGTCCGAAAAAGACCGGTTTCAGCCTCAAATCCTCAAATCGCGACCGTTCCACAATTTCCCCAGCAAACGGCCGGTCACTGCCACGGCGACCTCACCAGCTCGGTTACGCTGATGAATCCGACGAAGATGAGGCCCCACCGGTTCATGAGGAAATCTCAGGGTTCGACACCCACACAGGCGCCGCCATTACCGCGGACGGACAGGCAGTCGCGGACGCAAATAAGCCACTGATCATCCCCGTCACGAGCAAGAACAACTGGCGCGACCGGGTGGGTGTGAAGAAAAGCAAGAACCTGCTTCCTAGCGAAGTGCAGGCTATGCAGGAAGCGCAAAAGAACGGCCAAGCACCTCCGGGAGAGCCCACAGTAGAGACAGATACGCCCGGCATGGCGTACGGCTTGAGCTTTGCACAGCAGTCTACAGAAAAGGTAGACAGTGGCGCAGCAGTGGACCAAGACCAGGCCATGCCTGATGTGAAACCTGTCGAGACCAAACCCCTCACCGACGATGAGATTGCTATGCAGGCGCTGATTCGGGAAACCACGGGTGACAATGAACGGAGGTCAGACCTTGTGATTGAGTCTGCTACAAAGGAGGAAGAACCAGTTCGCTACAGCGAACTCGGATCTTTCCGAACAGATGTGGCATCCCGGCCTGAGCCTGCTACTTTGGACGCCTACAACGCCATTCCAGTTGAGGAATTCGGTGCCGCTCTTCTACGCGGAATGGGCTGGAAGGATGGTCAATCTATCGGCCGAGGCAACTACAGCAGTGCCACAGCTGCAGAGAAGGCCAAAAACCCTCGTGTCCCAGAACGACGACCTGGGTTCCTCGGTATTGGCGCAAAGGATTCATCCGGCGGCAAGGGAGCCGAAACCGAACTTGGAGCTTGGGGAAAAGCGGCTATGCGCAAGGCATCGAGGAAACAGGGGGATGAAGACGACAAGGCCGAGGGCGTGTACATGCCTATCACGATGCGGAATAAGAAAACTGGCGAGCAACTCACCGAAGAGGAACTCGCTGCTCTACAAAAGGAGGCCAAGTCCAGACCTCCCAAGGAAGACGACTGGCGCGAGCGACGGGATCGCAACCTTGGGAAGAGTGGTCGGGACAAGGATCGGGACCGGGAATACCGCAAACGAGATTACGACGATGAGGAGGATCGTTCTCGCCGGAAGACTGGGTCCTCGCGACGTGACCGTGACCGCAGTCGATCTAGTGGCCGGCAATCTTCTAGTCGTTCCTCTCGATATGATGATGACGACATAAGCAGACGGGACGACCGTTCCTATCGGGATCGAGACCACGACCGGGATCGTCGCCGGGACCGTGATGATGATAAGGACGATCGACGGAGAGATGGAGACCGAGAGCGGGACAGGGACCGCAGCCATCGCTCTCGAGATGATAGATACAGCAGCTCGCGGCACTCCTCTCACTCGTCTCGGAATGACCGAGATCGCGATCGTGATCGCGACTCTCGTCGGAGTCGTCGCGATGATTAGAGACTAGATGTTTTGGCTTTAGGGGATTGAATGGCATTGGGGCGTTTGCACAGGACAAATTAATGCTTCTTTGGAGCTAGCTACATATTCCCTCTATCTGTTATTTTACCACGAAACTCAAACAAAAAGAGATACCCTGAACAATCGAAAATAGTTGGCTTTGGCCAAAGAACACTTTCCATGATACACTGTTCAATTCTATAAAGAGATGGCTTTTATCCTTCCCACCCATGGTACTCCAAGAACGAAAGCGCCAAATTCAATGTACAAACAAGGTAAAAGACTAAAGCCAGACTATGCTTCCAACATAATAACGTCCTTCTCATGCTCTTCCTCGTCACTGACATCGCCCACAGTCAAATCACGCAGTCCACCAAGTCCAACACCACCGTCCATCTCACCGAGAACCCACTCCACCAGGTAGCTGTCATCGACCAGCTCCTCAACTCGCTTGTAGTGTCTCTCAGTGTACGCAGCCAGGGCCTGCAGTATATCCTTCAGACCAGCCGCAGCACGACCCTCTTTTCCGCGGACAGACTGAGTCGCAAGCTCCACAAAAGTAGACGCAGGGTAAGAGCGGAACAGGGCATACAGGATGCGCTGTGAGACGCGCGAGGTGCGCGCATTGGTGTTCCAGTCCCGGAGACGGAGCAGGAGAGTGCGCAGATTGGCAGGGTCCAAGTTCTGCAGGACTTCGTCGATGGACGGGTTACCGGACAGACTGGCTGCAGCCCGCTCGCGGTCCTCGGCCGGGACGGTTGGGTCGTCTGCGGCGTTGATGGCGGAGGTGAAGAGCGAGAGCAGTCTACCCGGGTGGTTGAGTTGCAGGGCCAGAGTGATGGCTTCACGGTAGGCACCGGCGCGGATGTAGTTCTGCAGCTCTTGGTCTTGTTCGACGCGAGCAGAGCTGGCGTTCACAGCGGCTGTGTAGGTGGATGATGTGGTATCAGTCCAGAATGTCACTGTTGCGTCGGCGGACCCAGAGGCAATGGCGTAGGGAGTAGTGTTGAGCTTGGAGGAGGTTGGCTTTACGTCTGCGCGTGAGCCGGATGGGGTGGGGCTGGCAAGAGCCCAGACTCGGTCGATGTGGTTGTCAAGGGTGGTCTCGAGTTCGCCTGTGTAGGGGGACCAGATCTTGACCAGACCGTCTGCGGCGGCGGAGGCGATAAGAGGTCGGTCCTGGATGGCGTTTTTGCGGGCTGTTGCGGCCTCTTCGTCATCCTCGTCATCATCGATTTGGTTGTTCGAGACCTGCGGAGGCGGGAGCCACAGGACTTTGAGAACACTGTTGGTGTGGCCCTCGAATGTTAAGAGACAGCTGTAGTCAGATAGACTCCACAGTTTGACGGTCTTGTCACCAGAGCCTGTGACTGCTAGGCCACGGCTTGTGCTGGTGCGTGAATCTGAGTTGATAATCGGGGTGCCTTGTGGGGCGAATCGCACTGACCAAACACCGCGCTTGTGGCCACGGAGGACACCTACCGACGAGCCTTCGTCGGCGGCCCAGATCTTCACGGTGCGATCTTGTGATGCTGAAGCAAACAGTTCAGATGTAGAATCGATATCAATGGCATTAATATCCTTTTCGTGAGCTTTGCGGGTATAGATGGCCTTAGGATAGTGTGGCTTTTCTCCTGTCAGTGGGGCTAACTTGCTTGTGTCCCATCGCTTGATTGTGCGATCTTGCGAGCCAGTAATTAGGAATGCTGGCGGGTGGTTCAAGGGGTCGTTATATGCGGCACTGCCAACAGGAGGTGGCACGCGGGGAAGGGCAATTGCTCCCAAAGACTCGGCGTGGCCAGTGAAAATAGCAAAGCAAGTATAAGATGATGTCTTCGGGTCAATACGCCAAAGGCGGGCTGTGTTGTCTTTAGCGCCAGTTGCTAGCCAGTGTCCTGACCAATCCGCATCAATACAAATGATAATATCGTCGTGGCCTTCAAGATGTGTGACATCAGCACCGAAGTACTCCTCTCCCTGAGTTGAGGGTCGGTCTTCCGAGGGAGCAACCGAAACTACACGAATACTCTCGGTGTTGGTAGCCAAAGCAAGCATCGATCGATCAGGCCCAATGTAAGCCAGATCAATGATCTCATCATCATTGCCGGAAATGCGGCGGATAATCGCCAAAGGCTCCAAAATTGAACCTGGCTTATAATCAGATAGTGACTCGAGCGAGTGGAGGCGGAGAGTCTGATCTGCATGGACGGTGAGGACGAAAGGTAGACCAGGTGAATACTGGATAGCCACAACACTTTCAAACTCCTCTCCAGCCTCTTGTTCCTCCGTGATCTCGCTTCCACGATTGCAGTCCCAAACTCGGAGCTTGCCATTTTCTCCACCGATAACGCACAGTCCACTATCCGCAATGAAAGCTGCGGCTTCCACGCTCTCTAAAACAGGAATGATTCTGCGAGTCTTCCAAGTACGCGCATCCCAGACGATGACAGTCTTGTCTCTGCTGGCCGAGATCAATGCGTTCTCTGATGGAGAAAAGGACAAACTGCGGACAAGTGAAACATGTGACTCGAGCGACGCAATGGACTTTCTCTTGTGCAAATCCCATACGCGCATTTTGCCATCTTCACTGCCAGATGCTAGGCGGAATCCTGCAGTGGAGACCGTGCGAGCGGATCCCTCCATATCTTCATCATCATCCTCTGTAGCCTGTTGCTTAGACTTGTTCTTCTTGGATGACTTGGCATCGCTATCGGCAGTAGGAACCTCGAAAAAGCAAAGCGCAGAAATGACACCACCATGACCGTGGAAAGTGTGAGTGACAAATCCGCCTCGGATGTCCCAGACCTTGATTGAGCCATCGGCACCACCAGTGGCAAGTAGTGTACCAGTAGGGTCAACAGCAATGGTCACAACGGGAGCTGTGTGAGGCTTAAGGGTTCGGAGAAGTTTTGCTTCAATGGTCTGAGAAGTTTCGTCGAAAGTTGAGAGGCCGTAGATTCGCATGGACATCGAGCGCGAGCAGACAATGGCGTGTGAGGCAGAAGGCGTGACTAGACGAATGGTCAGTGTTTTATTCTCATTCCTAGGGCATACAATACTCACTGGCCAAACCTGTGACAATTTCTCCATCCTGCAGCGGTTATGTGGTTAGCGCTTTGCAATTGTTGAATATTCCCAGGGCGACAAAACATACCCCCTCCAGGCTAGCAAGCTGGTTACCAGTCTCCAAATCAACGATCAAGGCATCCTCGCCCACGCAGCTCAGCAAGATGCGCCCACTGGCATCCAGCGCGGTGCTACCGCCGGTGTAAATGGGGCGGAGCGTGCGGGACGCCTCGAAAGTGGTTTTGACAATAGCTTTCGACATGACTCTTTAATATCTCGGCGTAAAAAAGTAGAATTTAGCACGCCATTGGCCAGTCAAAGAGCCGTAGAGATTGAACGATCGCAAAAAACGGCAGCTCGAGCGGGCAACTTTTTTTGATGTTTGCACTGTTTGTTTGGTGATAAGATATGGCTCGTGCCTCAGGCCAAATATAGCCGCATAACCTCATGTGTACTTTCAACCGCTGGGCTCTGATTGTGCTTCATCACTTGTTATTTGAATCCACAGGGATCGGCAGGTTTTGTTCTAATGCCATACTAGAAGGCGATGTGGCTACGCTACTAGCCCAGTGACCTTGCACGATATGGGTCGACAGGCCTATTTGAACCGGCTCGCTTTGGTAAGCCTTCACCTTTTTACGCGCGTACCCCCACCCCCCTATATATTTGCAGTTGAAAATCTTGAATCTATGGGCTGTGAAAATGGATTATTCGAGAAGGCTAATCTTCTGGAACTGGACCAATCACCACCTGGCCCTGTCTAATTGTTTCTACTATGATATACAAACCCACCCCAAACGCATCTTGTCATACATGCTTAATTGAGCGTAGTTATAAACCTGATAGTACATCATATTGACTGATTTCAAGGGCCGGTCCCCATACGAAGCTCCCGACAATGCGGCAGTTGACCCCTCCACTCCAGTCCGACGGATTTCCAACGTCCATACAGACAATTATATGCAGCAATATGATTCTCGAGGACACCCCGTTAATCCTGAGTCCAGAACCCTCGGGAAAGAACTTCGCAGAGCAAAGAATGACATCCTTTCAACAATGGGGATTGTCGTCAGTGGAGAAGACCGAAATTCCAGCATCCCAAATGAACAGCAAAAGATCAACCAGATTGCGAGTGAAAATGACTTCGGACTTGTCATAACAACTCTCGATCAACTGTTCATCTTCTTTGGTACCTGGTGGACCTCTTCAGTCACCGGTCGAGTACAGGTAAATGCACTACCGGCTACTCTAGATGTTGATTGCGCTGACACTCGAATGTTCAGACATACCGGCATTATGCTCATTCCGCACTACTCAGTGTCATACAGTCTGAGAGAGACACCGCGGGGATCCTCAACTTCTATTTTTCGGGAATCCCCGCCTGGGCAATGTCCAGTGGGTTGGCTATAGCTCGTGAAACTCCGTTGAAACGGGTGTTTGTCTCTTTCCGAGACTACGTTCAGTCTTTGACGGGCGACTCACTCGGAGTTCGTTCTCTTTTCGGGCTTCTATATACAGGGTGAGTATATTATTCACCCGTTCAAATAAACAAGACAACTAACCATGAATTAAGGGCGAGAAATGCTGTACTCATGTTGTCTATGGAGTTCTACATGTACTCCACACTCCAATCTCTTTCCCTTGTGTCTCCATATGGAATTCCCGGCGCGCAGCTTTTGCTCCCCTTCGGCAGGGAATCTTTGCTACAGCTGCCACCCTTGCCCGCTAATTTCTCCCCTCACTCCCTGGGAAATTCGCTCGTGGAATTGTTAATCTCCCCTGGTGTTTTAGTTCTCCTCTATGGGTACTACTTGCGACCAGAGCTTGAGGAGCGTATCTATCGGTTGATCAGAAGACATCTTCCAAAGCCAGCCCTTCCTGATGAGCTCTCAGTCCGCGTTGCCTTTGAAGAAAACTTGATAGAGTGGGTTGTACCCACTCTGGGCCGCAGATCAGACGAAGAATTATACCGCGGTAGACTCACACTATTCGAAGACATCAAGTTCGAAATGGCCACTTTTCGCAGATGGGTATCATCCATTTTTGGACTAAGATCGAACCAATTGTCAGAGAAGCAAGCTCTCCAGTCCCTTAGTGACGAGAGGCTTCAAAATCTGCGCAATTCGATTGAGTTGTTGCAAAATGAACTTGACGGAATTCAACGCAACCTTGTTGCTGAAGAAGGACCAAATGATCCCGTGCCTAGGCCGCCAGGGATCACTCCGGATGCCCAGGTTGCCGCTCTTGCATCACGACCACGACCACAGCCAGAGGATGCGAGTCGACCCCCGCATCTGACTCTGGCAGAATCAGTTATTGGCATGAATCAGGTGCTTACAAATGAAAACCGTATGTCTCAGTCGCCTGGGGAAATGAGCAGTGACTATTTCTCCGAGATAGCCACTGCTGGACGAACGAGTCGTCTCTCGGCCACTTCAACCCCACAGGACCAAACAGTCCCTTTGCAAGATGGTGAGGATTTTGCTACGGACCGACAGAGCTCGCGATCTAATACTCTCTTCTCTCGCTCATCATCACCAGAAACATCACCTCCTACCTCGCCTCGCGTAAGAGCATCCTTGATTCACCAAAGCTCCGACGTTATCACGATGCAGCTTGAGTTGATGGGCCATCGGAACCGTCACCCGCAGATCCAAGTTTCAAATCCTGCCCAGCTGAATGCACGGGCTGGCAATGATGTGCCAGGATCAAATCCAAACCCAGACGCCGTGGATAGACGATCCATAGCCGAGTTCCTCGAGGCTCTGATCTTAAGTCAGGCCCAGCGCCAGGCCCAGCAGCCTCTAGCGGCAGCAGATACGGATGGCCTCTCAAGTATCACTGCCGGACCATCCAACACCCCCCCTCAAGACTTGGGTGCCTCCGACTTGGATCCTCAAATTCCGGCCCCAGAAACCCAAGCCACCGACGCCCCATCCTTCGAGTCAATCGAGGAAGCCCTAGGGTCCGTCGTTTCAAACATTCTCCCAGATGGCGTGGAAGAACCAAATGACGAAGAGCCATCCAACGAAACAAACCCGGTCGCAGATGCAGACCATAATGAAGACACCCAATCCGACACCCTCGTCCAGCCAATCCTACCCTCCTCGCTAATTCCTGGACAACTGACAAACACACTATCGCAAGTCCACCGCGTCACCCTTCTTTCGGCATACCCAGTGGACTCCCTCGCATCTCATCTCGCCGCTGCAATCAGCGGCATCATACTCGCACCGCTTGAAGCACTCTACCTTCGCTCATTGACCCGATCCTGGATCGTTTCACACCCATCCTGCGTTACGCGTCTCTCAGATGTCCATCCGTTGGGTCTCTGGTTTGGCGGAAGAAGCTGGCCAGACATATGTGCCTATTCCTGCCGACTCGTGCTCATGAGAGGAATGCAAGTTGCGATGAGAGCAGGGATTTGGGGGTTTTTGGTGGGTTCGACGATGAGAATAGGGAGGAAGTTCTGCGGCTGGGGAACTTTATGATGAAGATTTGTTTCTTTCAGCTGGGTCAATAACTATGTAGATCACTCTACCATGTTTCCTCCAATCCCTGTATGAAAAATACAAACCACAGCCTTCGACTTTAGCCACATGGTATTTAGAAAGCTACTATCCTATAAAACCACCTAATATTTCATGACAAAGCACTTTGAATTAATTATACCACAAATTGAGCAAAGTTGCATTCACACATAGCGGATATAAATATACGTCAGTGGTCGTTCCCCCTTTCGATGTCTTACTAGGGTGTAGTCAGGCTGCAAAGCATAGCAGGTTTTGTCTTTCTGTTTCTTTTCTCTTCTGATGCAACAGTTGCGCCTGTTTTAGTGTTTGACTAGTGAAATATGTCAAAAAGAAAGGGAAAAAACATGATTTCGTCATTATTTGATAGTACATTGCATTTGCTCTCAAAGATACATGTAAAAACGTAGAAGGCAATAGCAAGTTCGAAGCCCAAGCCACCTCATCAGGTGTTACCATCTCATATCATGCACGCCCCTTTCCTTTGTTTCCAGGCACCTTGCGCCGCTCCCAGACCATAAGATATCCCTCACGAGTGAACAGCGTCTCGCTTTCCGCACGCTTGACAAACAAATCCTGAATTTCAAGCCACTCCGGGCCCTGCTGCTGCTTCTCTGTGGAACCACCGTTTTTGGCCCGAGTATTCTCGGCCTCCATAGCTTTATCATGAAGTTGGACGAGCCATGACACCTTCTCGCTACCACCACCGGCTCCGCTAGAGGAACCGCCGGCTCCCGACGCAGCATTAATGCCTTTGTCCACAGCATCATCCATTGCACCAGGGGCGGTGATAGCGGGGTCGAGGATGATGTTTGCGACCAGATCGTAGAGGATTGGCTCACCCGGTGAGCAAATATTTGGATTTGGCTCGACGTAGGGAGACATATCCAAGTTATGCGGAGAGGGGAAGGTGACGATGGTTGGGTTTCGCTCAGAGACAAAGCGGTTCTTGCTGAAGCGCTTAATATGGAAGAAAAGGTAGGGGGGAAGAGGGTGGAGGAGACGGTGTCGGACACGGTGGGCCAGTTTCTCTGACGCCGTGTAGCCGTTATATTTGTTCAAGAGGGTAGTCAAGGGAACCTGTGGGATAATCGACTCCCGATTGGCAGACTGGAAGAGGGGTGTGGGGGGTAGATCCAGTGTGAGGATGAGGAAAGGAGTAACCTGGCTATTGATTGTGCCAGATTCAGTGAATACCAAGCGGGCATTTTGGGTGTCCGAGTGAGCGGTGATAGCTTGGCTTTCGATCCGTACACGGCCTTGGAACGCTGCATGAACAACACTTGTGGGTGTTGGTGAGGGCTTCTTGGACCCTCCTAAGGCAAGGTGGAGGCAGTTGAGGAACCACGACAAAAAGTCCACAGGGTCTGCCTGGTTTGTGAGAGTGAAACGTTTTGAGGATCGTACAGCAATCTCCTGTAGTAACTCATGCGGAGACACATGTGACCGGAACGCCTTAGGGTTCCATAGCTTGCGCACCAGCGTACTGAAACGAAGAATAATCTCCGGTGTGCCGGGCGTAGGGAACTCGTGGAGAAGGAAGAAATTGCGAATTGGCAAAACATGTGCTAGTAGTTGAGCTACTACGTTGACGTAGTCGTTGGCTTTGATGTTGTTCATGCCAACAAACCCTAGAAAGAAAAACAATTAGCCAGAACCCCCCTTTCAATCTTATCATGGTACAGGCTCTTACCTGGTCTGTACCTCGACCCAGAAAGGTCCCAGGCATCATGCACTTCCCTGTCGAGCTTGACCACTTGGTTTTTTGTGTAGTGTGGATCAACCACATACTTGATATCCTCCAAACTCTTGTTATTGACTTCATATCCTTCTGGCAGAACATAGACCTTCTTCGTGCCAATGTTGATGAAGACGTGGTGTCCAACTTCAAGGGCGTGAAAATATGCATGCGATTTCGGACCACGACCCTGGAAGTATTTGCCGCAGACAAGGCATGCGTAGACGTTGATGTTTGACAGACTGATGGAGCACAGCTTCTCGAAATCAAAATCCAGGATTTCACGGTTGATCGTGTCGAGGTAAAGGTCGCCGTAGCCTTCCATGGGAGCGCTTTGCCGCTTCGGAGCGCTGAGTGCAGGTACATCTTCATCAATATCCGAGAACCCAGAGAGATCTTTTTCACCCTCCTCGAGCTCCTCTCCTTCTATTTCAGCTGCTCCTTGAACATCCACACCATTGAAATCTTTTCTCAGCTCTTCGCCGTTCGTTGGGTATGCGGGCGCTGCGCCGTTGCGAGAATCGGAGTCATTGTCGTCCTCAACACGCGCCTTTTTAGATACAGGTGAGCCGGAAAAGTCTTGCTCCAAGGGAAGCTCCGCGGGTCTTTTCGACATTGTGAGAGAGTTTGGATCGAAAAGTTGGTGATCCCGGAGTTCTTGACTTTCCCAATGCTCGGGATGCGACTCAGTTGCAAACAAGTCAAACGCCCGTGGTCAGACTGTCCCAAGCGGTGTACGTTCTATACAAAATGCTGTTCATTTCGAGCGGTGAGGTTTTAGGGCTGGATTTGCTTATTATTCATTCAAGACTATCTAGGAATCTACTCCTTACTTGACTTCCAAGGTTGCTACAGCCTAAATCATGCCGACCGTTCGATTATCTCGGAATCAAAGAAAAACGTCATAAGATGTGATACAACAAACGCCGTGGTATGTCGACCTTCAAGCACTCCGGACCACCTTATCGTTATCAACAGGGATTTCTCGCACGCCATCCTTTGTCACGACCTTCACCAACATCTGTGGATAATTGTGTCAGCATATCGGCATTTGTGAATGGCTTCCTGCAGAACTTACGCCTTTGTAGTCAATTGGTAGTCTGCGCTTCAGCTCGTCTGTGCACAGGGTGAGGAGCGCAAGGCCCTCCTCGAGGGAGCAGTCAGGATGGTGGTGTTTATCAAGGATGGCGAGGCAGTAGTATCTAGCAGAGTCAGAATCAGTTATCTCTCGCCAGGACTTTTGTATCATCCATCATCACGGGCCATGAAACATACTGGGCATAGCCATGAGCAGCATATGGTAGGGGCGCCAGCGACGCTAGATAATCAACCCAGTACAGGTGAGGCTTCTCAGTGACCGGATCTATACCACCTAGCAGCAGGTTTACTGTGTAGGGACTCCGTGACCGCAAGCTGCGTGCCAATTCTCCTCGGACGAAATTGGCGACAGCGGAGGGGCTGAGCTCGGTGTCGTTGCGCATGCTGTAGAGCGCAGCGTTGGCTTGGATGTATTCGGCGAATTGAACTAGCATAGGTATCTCATTAGCATCTTGTTTATCTCATCGGAGAAGCTACATACCGGTATCTCCAGACTCGCCCGAGAAGGCCATCAATGTGTGCTTGTTCAACTGTCGTGTCTTATCGTCCTCGGCCTTGAGAACTGTCGGGCCTCTCATTGCGGCCTTGGATGCAGCAAGAATGACGAAGTCCTTGCCGGCGATACCCAAAAGAACCTCCCTAACAAACTGTAAGTAACCATTTGTAGAGACAAGATTGCCATAAACTCACATGTTTGCGGTATGAGTGATAAATAAAAAAAAAGCAAGCAAGTAGATGATCAGAGAAGACGAAGGGGAGTAGTGGTTAAATGAGGAGGACCGCGCGGTGAGCTTGACGCCTGGAGCTCCCGTGAGGTCAGCTACCTGCTGAGTCAGCCGCCGCTTAGCGCTTTTTTTTCTGCCAAAAAAAAGTTGAAGTTTTGATCTCCGCAGTCCAAGTCTTTCGAGAACGCCATACATTTGATTTTTTTAAACAGAGATCAAGAACTGACAGGCTTCACAAAACGCCGCCATGTCGTCCTTTTTCACTGTACCCAATTCCCAACGCAAAAGGAAGAGAGACGACCGCGCCGGAGCCCCAGGATCGAAAAAGCGAGGCGTAGATGCCAAAACCGACGGTGGCCGACGCACCAGAGAGAGAGAAGAATCGATCTCAGGTAGTGACTTGGATGAAGATGCCGCAATTGATACGGCAGAGTCAGGCGACGAAAGTGGATCGGACTCCGAAGATGGCGAAACTGCGGCGGATCGAAGATTGAAACTCGCTGAACGCTACCTGAGTAACATTCAAGAAGAAGTCGACGAAGCTGGATTTGATGCCGCAGATATCGACCGAGACTTGATTGCGGAGCGATTGAAGAAGGATGTCGATGAATTCAAAGGACGGACGTTCCGTCAAATCGCTGCGAAACTATCCGTTCCCACGGCGCCCCATTCCTTTTTCCGCTCAGATACCCAGTCAAGCACTGCCATTGCAGTCCACCCGCCATTTGTCTACATTGTTTCCAAGGATAAGACTTTGACCAAGTGGGAATTGGCTACACCTAGTGTACCAGGCTCAACAGAATCGAACGGCGATAATGATACTTCCAAGCGGCCTCCGCGTCCCCAGCGCAAGAAGCCCAAGCGTGTGAAGTACGCTCGTGGTATGCGCAAAGTTGGCGAATCAGGCGAAGATCAAGGTCACACAGGAAGCATCATATCTGTTGCTGTCTCGCCCTCAGGAAAATTCGTGGCCACCGGTGGAACGGACAATAAGCTTATCATCTGGGATGCAGAGACTTTGACGCCAAGCAAGACTTTCTTGCACCACAGAGACTCAGTTTGTAGCTTGTCTTTTGCCCGCCATATCTCCGCTATGAGTTCCGGAGAGCAGTTGTTCTCCGGCTCGTACGACCGCACAATTAAGACATGGTCCATCAGCGGAGCGGGCCACGCCTATGTCGAAACACTCTTCGGTCACCAGGATCATGTTACTGGAGTCGCTGCCATGACGATTGACGAGTGTGTCAGTGTCGGTGCTCGGGATCGCACTGCCCGCTTGTGGAAGGTTGTTGAGGAAACACAGCTCGTGTTCCGTGGCGGCGCCTCAAGAAATGCCCCTTACCATGAGAGCAACATCGACTGCATTGCCCCCCTTCCACCCACTCACTTCGTCACTGGCTCAGATTCCGGCTCCCTCTGCCTTTGGTCGGTCCACAAGAAGAAGCCACTCTACACCGTCCGTCTTGCCCATGGCTTGGACCCGATTCCTCCTCTGAATGTGCTATCACCCGAGACCGACGAGGCGACTGCTGCCCACAACACGCGCCACATGCGCCCTATGCCTCGCTGGATTACCGCACTCGCTACTCTACCGGGTACCGACGTTGTCCTCAGTGGCAGCTGGGACGGTTTCATCCGCGCATGGCGCGTCTCCGAAGATAAAAAGACACTCATCGCTTTGGGTCCCATCGGTGCAGGCTTACCTAGTACCGTGACACCACCAGAAACGCCGTCGCAGCAACTCAACCAAACTCTTGCTCTTGATGCCACCCCTGCGGCTGAACAGAAAGACCCAGAGCCTTTGATTAAGGGTGTTATCAACGACATCGCGGTCTTCGAACGACGCCCTGAATCTGATATGCCTGGTGCGGAATCAAAAAAGTCCGAGACCGAGCACGAACCTCGTGGCTTGTCCATCGTCGCCGCTGTCGGCAAGGAGCACCGATTGGCTCGCTGGAAGTGCTTCAACAACAATTTCCATGAGGGCCCCACTTCGGGAGGCCGCAATGGTGCTGTTGTCTTTGAAGTTCCGTTTGCTACTAATGACACCGTGAAGGCTGATGTATAAATTTTGTTCATAATCTTCTTGTCTCGATCTTGGTCATTGACTGAGTAAAATGGGGAGCGTTGCTCGGGGTCAGGTGTATTTGGAGTCACATCTGTGTATTTTACCATTTTTGCATATGCATTGAAGTATTCAATCAATATCCCTATTTCAAGCAGCAATGTCCGCCAAGAGTAAACTTTGTGATCAGGGTAAAGATACATGTAGTTATCATTCATACACAAAATGACACTACGAAGTAAGCCAGTGCGCTCTACCACTTTGGTGAGAGAATGAAATATGAGAAGCAGGGACTTAATACGGTAGAGCACGGTGGATTTTTGATGGATCTGATGATGGATTTGGTGGCCACGGTTTATTCAGTCTCAAGAGACTAAGTTCTTCGATTTCACTGGCAAAGGGCAACAAAAGATCAAGATCGAACCGGCAAAGGATAAGTAGGGGTATTCGTAGAGTACAGCTGAGCCGGTAAGAAACAAACATGAACATAAGACCCAGCCGATGAAGGCATCGGAAGGGGAAAAAGGGAAAGGAAAAGAGAAAAAGGTCGTCTTTCTGATATCAAGATGAAGACAAAACGCCAACCATGTCCACAGTCCTCTTAGCATTACCCAAGCGCCGCGCTGAAGCCAAAACAAAACATTAAGAAGGTCGATAAAATGCGAAAGCAAATACCGCGTCGGCGGTTGCAGTATTTTTTTAATATGGGGAGAACCTAGCACGTCGCCTCTGTGTGGTTCTTCTCACTGGACCGACAGGTTGATCTTCGTCGGAATCATCGAGGGTGATCGCATTGTGAGCAGTGGTCCCGTTGTGGATAGAACGGCGCGCAGTAGATCTAGCAGGCCTAATAGGCGGCGAAGATTCCTCTTCCTCCGATGAGTCAGGAATTGCTTCAGGTGGAGGCCTCGCAGCAAGCCATGGAGCATCGCTGGGGGCTTGGAACCAGGAGGACTGGTGTGGAAATCGTAGACGAGCTTGACGAGGCGGTGCAGTCTGGATCGCGTCTTCGTCAGATTCATCTGAATCGTCCTCAACCATCTCTCTATCGTCCGATTCGCCCGAGACTTCCTCTTCCTCCTCCTCATCAGAAGCCTCGTCGTCAAAGTAAGGTGTGGTGTTTCTGTAGTTGAGCCCAATGGGATGGCGGTTACCCTCAACACCATCCACAACGGTACCGGTGGAATGCTCTGATTCCGATTCATACATATCGCCACTCCCAAGATGATGGTCTTGACTTTCAATGAACGAACTCGTGGGTGGATGGTCGTTTTCAGCATCAATGAATGAGTCTGACTCGTCGTACTCATTCTCCTCTTCGTCTTCCTCTTCCTCTTCCTCGTCGTATTCACTCTCATTGGTGTTACCTGAAGCGAAATAGTTGCCACGATCCACTGGGGCGGGGGCCACCAGTGGGATCATGCCAGGTCCGTCCATCAAGTCTTCAAGGCGGTCAAAAAGATGCCGGCCAGCACCTGAGGGCCAGTTAGGGCGGCCAGGAAAGGTAGGCGCGTAATATTGAAGCGCAAAATTGCCCCAAACGCCGTCGTGGTCTTCGATGTCATCGAAGTGGTCAGATTCCCCTGGCTCACCGTCACCATCTTCCTCATCCTCATCCTCATCCGTACCATCATCAAGCGAGTCTAGGTCGGTCTCGCTGAAGTCGGCTGATCCACTGTCGTCAGTATCCTCAGAACCTTGCCTATATCGATAGCCGCATCCTGCGCAATTGTCTCCTTCTAATTCCCACGAGCATAGTGGACATCGAACCACTCCGTCATCAATGTCAATGACAGGTTTGGGTGGAGGATCTTTGGGCTTGAAAAGTCCCCCAAATAGACCTCCTTCGGTTGGATGATTATTGGCCTTATCATGGTCTAGTCTTTCTGCTTCGTCCCTTTGGTTCCTTGCATGTTCTGTGGTCGTTTCTCCTTTGTCTAAAAGCTCAGCTCGACCTGTGAACATCTGCACAACAGCCCGAACCTGTAACATGAGAGACGTGTCAGATACGATGAAACAAATTGAAAATTGGATTTTTAGAACTCACCAAATAAGCTGGTGCTGGTTGGGTTTTGACGGGTGCTCGGCAATCCGGACATGTTCGCTTTGATCTTCCACCAGCAAACCATGATGATAGACACTATTTGGAGTATACTGGTCAGCTAATAGCATTAACGAGATGGTAAAATAGAAGGAACCCACTGAGTAGCAGAAAGTATGACCGCAGGCGATAGTAAAAGGTTCGTAAAGGGGACGGATGCATATGCCACACTGTATCAGAGTGCGAATATCATCAACATGGCCTTGGAGGGTGTTGACCAGCTGTATAACGCGCGTTAGTCCCTAGTTATCAATCACTTCAATCAGATGCGGGAATTGACTTGCCCCCGATGCCTCGGCCCCAGAGCCACTTCTAGCTGCCATTCTGACCTTCTGGGACTCTTCAAGTGCAGCTGTTTCTACCCTAGGGACGTGGCCCATCAACCGGGTGTGTTCGAGGAGTCTTGGGGCGAATGCGCGATTGTCGACAGGATGCGGTGGGGGTCCCGGAAAGTAAAAGTTTCGCGAAGTGGCAATGTTTGATCAACAAGTTTTCGCAGAGACAAACGCTAAGAAGTCGAAGAACGCTGCGAGGATAGCGTGACGGTCTGAGATTGAGAGAAAGAAAGGCTTGAGGAAGAGCAATAATATGACCCAGATTCTTTAAGTGAGAGGGCTGATGTTTTGGTGGCCTAAGGCAAGCAATCACATAATCATGAGGAAGGGGCCCCAAGGAGCTTTCACCTAGCAACGTTGGAGGTGACTCGTCACTTTCTTTAATTGATAGTCCTCCTATGACAGGCACTAATTTTGGACTTGTCGAGCTTGCTCAAAGGTCATCGTTGTGAAAATAGTTCGCATGTCAAGTGCAACGGTACATCTCCTACGGGTAAGGGACTTGAGTACATGAATGAAGCCTCTGCGGACCCCGATACGACAAACACGTTGCCCTCATTTTGACTTCACTTTTTCTTTGATTCCTAGGACGAGACTAGGGTCTTATAAACTTGAAGAAAATATTTATTTCAATACAATATCCGAGCAACTGCCTATATCTATCATCTTTAGTGAAAAGCAAACAACTTCAATTTCCCATATGACGGTACAAAAACGCCAAATCGTGGCCCGAAGGCCATAAGAAAAGACCCGCAAGGACGAGAGCAACAATAGAATTGTTCAAATCAATGATCATCTCATTATGAGCTCATCAGAGCCAAACGCCCAGAGCAGGCCAAGAGTACTGGGGTCTACTCTGTGGCATTATGAGGCTGTTTCTTGTGCCATTGCTGTTTCAGTTCCTCCGAGCGAAGGTGGCCGTTATCGAAAACGCCCTTCTTGACCTTGCCATCTTACAACAATCTCCTTGTCTGTATGTTCCAGAAAACCGATCAGTTCGCGAATGAACAGTTTGAGGCTGGCCGTATCAAATCGACGCCTTGCTCTTTTCCGGTCCCGCATGGACCGATTGGCGTCACGGAATCGGTCCTAAAGCATCTCGAAGCGATACTCCGCGAATTGATGATGCAAGTCACCGAGTATTGAGACAGGAAGACCTCTTTGTTACTGACCAGCAATGGCCGCTTACTGAATTGGAACGTATCGGAGCGGAGCTCAATGTTTCCACGGTCGCCATCTTTATACAAGATCATCAGCTTCATGGCTTTCTCTCATAATTTCTATCCCGAAAGAACCAATTTTTCATGACAACCAATGATATGTTTGCCAAAAAGGAGCATTACTTTCGGTTCTGGTGGGATAAAACCAAACATACTTAGCTATGTTTGGTTCAAAACTTCAAAGTTACCGGACTTTGATATTGGGGTGAGTAATGATTGGAGGGTGTCTATGTGGTTTTAAGGTGCGTAATATGAAACAGAGGTGAGCATGTCAAATATTCAGAACAGCAGACGGCAAAGACGGATTTATACCTTCGACTTGATGTTCATCGCCCAATCGAATTTCTACCTCTTGCTAGCAGTGACAACACGAGAAATTTATTAAGCTTCGTGCAATACGAGCACCATCCGTGACTTCATCAACTTTTGTGCATGACTGACCATCTAGTGAGCCGGATGATCAGGGAACGGGGCTAATGTTCTATGCATGTACGATTGCCATCAATGATTATGGAAATAATCCCCAATTTGGGTTCAGCATGATACGTAGATCAATGCTCCACCCACATCTCGAAGCGACAGGGTAGGCCACCGGGGAATTGAACCTCATTGGCTTCCATTGCCACGAAATCACTCCCTATTAGGGCTACATGGGAGTTTTTAGGATCAAAGGGGCGTAGAGGATAGCTACAAAACACCACCTAGGAGAAAACTGATGCCATACTAGCATTGATGCTTTGGTATGCTATCGAGCGGAAATTTTAACTCGTTTGGATGTAGACTAGAGTAAACCATTTCAATACGGCTGCTGATCAAGGGAAGTTTCGGCGCCATCTCTGTGATATGGATAGCGGCGTCGGTGCCGTTCCTTCATAGTTCCTAGGAAGGACTGTTGACGCCCATGTTCTTTGATCTCTCAGTGTTGTTTTGGTTGAAGATGTCCATGATGAAAAGGCCGGGATCAAATCGGCGAGGAGAGAGCTCGGCTCTGTCGACTGACTGACTCTACATGTTTCTGATGGCATTGGGGGAATGTAGCTTTTTTAACTTCCATAGGGCTGGTAGTGCACATCTATATATATAGACGGACTAGAAAGCTGCACTTTAAAAATGAAACCTTGACCTATATTTCTCAGTGAGTCAAACTAGACATATCTGGAAGCTATGCATATGTAGATGCTTCCTTCTAGAATTATATGAAACTAAAACCAATAGACAACAACATGGTGTTGTGCGGACCTCGGGACTTTGGTTGGGGTACTGGCGGATCTCCGCGCCAAGACTGCGGATCCCCAATTCTTCTTGCGTCCAACGCTAACTTCTGCTCCAACTAACCTCCACCTCAAATCTGATTTTCGAAAAACGCTTTGGCGTTCTGTTTTATTGATTAATTTACTTTAATTGGCCCGTGCAAACACAGGAGATATACGAACTCACTGCAAACATGGCGGCCGAGTCAACCCAAGGAGACACTCACGACAAAGCATGGGAGAAAGCGGAGAGAAAGTTCACACAGTATGTTCCAATGTTTCTTTCCTCCACATCTCTCTTTGCATATCCCTTTCCAAAATGCGCTATGGCTTTTCTGAAGCCATCTCTGATTGTGGGCGCGGTCCGGGATATCTTTGGATGGACTATGGGGTCTTGAGAGCCACGCATAGCAACACAGGCTAGCCCGATGGTTGGCCTGAATACATGTGGCGTTTATCCATACTGACAGCTACCTCGCGATTTCAGTAAACATGCTAGCGAGTACTATGACCCATGCCAAGACTTTGCGGATCGGAGTCTCAAGTGTATGAAACGCAATGCCTTCGAGCGCGAAATGTGCCACGATTATTTCCAGTATGTCTAAACTTCACGTGATTTGATCAATACTTCGACTTGACCTCCATACGATGTACCTGGATTTCGATACACTTCTAGCCAGCTCGCAAAGTATTGTCATGTTTAACACAAATCTGAGCTTTCTTACTGACTGATTGCTTTATCTAGAGCCTATCGTGATTGCAAAAAGAACTGGGTAAGTTGAATCCGGAGCTCAGTCGTTACCGCCTGGGTCTTCTGTCTCGTGCAAGATTTTATTTGAATTTTCGAGATCCATTGCATTGACTCTGATTATCGATACACATCGCGGTATATTCGGTCGCTAATAAGGCGCAGCTCACTCAGAAGAAAATCTCTTTGACGCCTCAGCCCAAATGAAACATCTCCATTATCCCGGATCATTCCTACCGAAAAGACTGACCAATTTCCTGGCTGGCAAGATCCCTCACATTCCCAAAGCAGTTTCGCATGTCAATGCAACGTGTGCTCTTTTATCAATTCAATCATCTGAACCCCCTCAGAGCCAAAACACTAGCTTCTTTCACGCGAACCGCTGTGTGATAAACATTCGAACTGCTCTCGACCATCTTGCGAGGTTGGTAAAAAATCCCAATTTGGCAAGTCGTAACGTTTCATGGTCCGGCGCTGAACTGCGAGATAAACAAGTTTCTCTTTTTGGGGTTGTTTTTCTGCGACCTGATTTGTATTGGCGTATCGCACTGTGTATTGAATGATTTTTTAGGCCTGTACATTATCATTTTCATAACCTTGGGGTCTTATCTATCATTCCCAGGCGTAGAGCTTCTGATATTCAATATTCGGTCAAACCCAACCCTCGGGATACATATGAAAGATAACTAAATCAATACTTAAAATACAAGCAGTAGTCTCAGAGGTCTCCTACCGACCATGGATGTCTCAAGATTTTGATACGGGTTTTCATTGTTTTCAAGTGAGACTTCGTATCCTATCAATACATATGGGCTTTACCATATATAGAACTGTAAAACTTTGATTGAAATAGCTCGGTGCTTTTTTAGCCTGTCGTTTATATAATTTCTATTTTTGAACAATATACGTCAAAGGTGCATACAGCGCATACTTCAAATGTTGGTTTCTTGCCGGCAGTATGGTGCGGGGACCAATTGACCGCCTACCCTTTGGTCTCCTTCCCCGCCAAATAAAAAAGTGACCGGAGTCGATCACTCAACTCCAAATCAGTTTATTGACTCTTTTTAGCCCATGCTGTGCTTTGCACAGTGATCAGAACATTCTGCGAAAGACGCCAATTGAAGAGTTTTCCCGCAAATTGAACAAGACCTCCACCATGAGCTCCAGCAATGACGCGGTGTTTCTGCGTCGCAACAACCAAATCCAAGATGCCATTGACTCCCAGAACATGAAACAGGCCTTACAGCTAATCGAGAAGCGCATCAAGAAAGGCGAGAACACTCAGTTTCTGAAGGCGAGTGATCCGTATCCTTGTTCATTCTGAATCTACCATCGCTGCGACGCTTTCAGCTGTATGGGACCAACTAACACTTGAGACCGTAAGAAAACAGGTCTGGAAAGCGAACGTCCTCTTCAACCATGCAGATGAAACCCACAAAAAGAAAGGCATTGCAGAGACTCTCGAGCTGTGCAACGCCAACCCACCAATCTCGGATTTAGACTCTCTCGACATACTCCACCGCACGCTGCAGAAGATGGATGACCATAACGAGCTTCAAAGTGCCATATGGGAACGAGCAGCTAAGGCAAAGCCACAAGATCATGCTCTCCAGATGAGGTGGTTCAAGTTCGGATATGAGGCTGGTGACTGGAAGTCCGCCCAGAAAGTGAGTTAGGAAGAGGCACATGCTACACCGGCATCGTACCAAGGCCCGAGTTGCTAATGAGTGCTTTCGTTATCATCACAGGCTGCCATGAGTCTTCAAAAGAACTTTCCCCGGGAACGAAAGTACTATTTCTGGGCTATTTTCCTCTGTTATCTCGTTTCGGATGACGCGGCTAGCTCGGACATGGACCGCAAGTTGTTTGGGACACTTGCCTATCGCTTTGCTCAGAAGGCAGTAGCCGATGTCCCCGCTAACCCGGTATGCAATTTCTTTTTCTCTAAAGACCACATGCTCAAAGATTGTAACCAAGAGTTGGACATTAAGGACTGACTTGACATGATTCATGGCTTCCTGCAGACTGAATTGCTTAGCCCTCCGAGAGCCATACAAACCGCCGAGGAACTTCTTTTGGTTGTTCGGATTCTCGAATCGCAGGATCGCTGGGCAGAGGTTGTGCAGGTTCTCAATAGCGAGAACGCCGGTCTCAGCTCTCGAATTGTCAATAACGACAGGACCTTCATGTTAACCAAGGTCACTAGCTTGGGAGCTGCTGAACTCTGGGAAGAAGGACACTCATACGCCAAAAGCTTGCTTGCCGTTTCTGAAGACGAAGCAGAGCGCAGTACCCTGCATGAGCGCGATGATTGGAAATACTGGAACTTGCTCATTGTAGCCGTGCGTCGTCTCGATAACAGTCCAGAGTATGTACTGCAATGTTTTACTTCTACGCCATTTAACTCTGAGCTAACAAATGATTGCCTGCTTCGTAGGCTGCTTTCTGACACGCAGCAGCATGTCGAGAAGTTCATCGAATTCAGCCCAAAATCCCGCAATGCGCACATCGCTCTTATGGACATAGTCCTCACCGGGTTCAAACGGGGCGAGCGGACAGAAGACGATCTTGTTGTTGCGTGCCAAAGATACTTTGACCAACATAAGCACAAACTCTATGCTTTCAAAGACTTGCGAGGGGTCTTGGAGACCCGTGATGATACTTTGATTCATCGAGTATCGCAACATTGTATGAACAGTGTCGAAGGGAAACCCGTAAGTGCGAATTCTGCTAAACTCACTCGATGCTGGCTAATGAACTTCCCAGGACGATGCCATTCCATTGATCAATGCGTACAAGCTGCAGTACTGTGATCGGATTTCAGGGAATAAGAATGCATCCAAATCCATTATTGAGACTCTTGTTCGCAATTGCCTTTACTTTTACGATGCATTCACACTTTTAGCAAAGACCCAAGACTCAAAGAATGAAAACCAACCAGACACTGCTTCCGCGATGGAAAGTCGGCCCACGGATGACTTCTGCATCATTGCCGCAATTGCCCTTCTTCAGCCCAGCCCAGCTGGCCAGGCATCTGGAAAAATCAGCAACACTGCCTTGATTCGCGCTGCCGGGATTCTGGAACGCCTTCTGATCGATTCACCCCATAACTACGAAGCGATTCTTATGCTGATCCGCATTTATCTTCTTCTTGGCGCTGGCTCCATTGCTTTGAGGTGGTTTGGTAAGCTGTCCCTCAAGCAAATGCAGTATGAAAGTGTTGCCCATAACCTCTTCACCCGCTTTGCCACCGTCCACCCTCATCCCGCGCCGCCTATTGAAGGCGGGGAGTACAAGGACTTTGACGCACAAGTTGGATTCATCGCCGCTCTCGACTTTTATCGTAACGTGAACTTCACTATCAAGAACTCTTTGATAAAAGGACTCGACGATGGGACTTATGTCAATCTAGACGACTCAATCGAGCTCCAAAAACGTCTTAGGGACAGTATCTGCCGGAGAATGTGGGCCCTGGACTTGCGGCGGATGCAAAGGATCCGCAAAGGAAACCACTTGGCCCTCCATGAGGACATCGGTCAGCAATTCTCAGTCTCTCATGTACTCCTGACATACTTGAATACTAATCACCCTATAGCCCAAAGTACATCACCAGCTCAAGACCAGCGGAAGTATGATGCTTTCATGAACCTGGAACGTTGTGACCAACCTCCATTTGAGCACCGGTTGCGCGCAGGCCCGATTCCTGGTGTAAGTTTGTTTGCTTAAATGACATCGTGGCACCGACTAATATCAATACAGGAAAACTGGTTGGCATCCGCCCGGCTCACTGATCGACTTTTCAGTGTGCTTGAGAGCATTGGCAGTCAGAAGCCAGTCGTCTTGAAGCTAGAGCTGCCCCAAATCGAAAATTTATCGCTCTCCCAGACTGACGATGATCATACTGATGCCGAAAGGGAGGCCGCCAAAATTCACGTAGAATTGCTGAAAGTGGCTTTGTTTATGGCTGGATCCAAGGCCCATACTTCTACCGAAATTGAGGCTGCTCTTCGCGAGGTAGAGGATTGGTTGAAGGCTAAGAGAGATGATCTAGCTCTGGAAGACACTAAGAAGTCTTCTCTTATCACGAGAACGACCATCGAGTTCACCGCAGGAATCCCAGGTGCACCAACATGGGAATATTTCCATGCCATCTGGACCCTCGTGGAGACCCTGAAGGCTCTATGGAATATCTTCGACCTGGATTCTCGAAAGGCTGTCAAAACTGCCAAACTCCCTGCTGAACAAATGAAGCGATTGAATACTCTTGTTCGTGAAGTTTTCGAGGATGTCCGTTCGAACACCCGAAGTTTGAAACAAGGCCTTGCCGAATCAGCTACTCTCAGCACACTCATCGACATGGTCAAGCGTGGCGATGCAACAGATGAATACGAGAAGCCGCTTCAAGATGTTTTGGAAAAGCTGATGGATGAATCCGCACTCGAATTGTTCTGCGGAGAGCTGAGGGAGAGCTGGGAGGAGGCACTTGATGGAGTGCTGACTACCAGGCTTTAATGCTGAATTCCAAAAAAGCAAGGAATAATTCATGTGTCCATGAAAATACATAGTTAGAGTATATGTAAACCAAATCCATGACAGAGTTGATGTTAACAAGTCAGATGCAGTCCATCAATGTAGTACCTAGGAGGTCGATCTATTAAAAGAGGGCAAATGTCTATCACGTGCGAGTGCCAAGCCCAATGGGGCTTGGTGCCTGAGGTATCAGTAATGTAAGCTAGTCCAGTTTCATCCAGCCCTAGCCCTAGTCACTCGCCTACCGCACCAACGCCAAGGCTCCATTTTGCGGTTCCAGGCAAAAGACCAGGCGATTTTCACACGGCTCCCTCACCTCCTCTTCGACAACCTCCGCCAACCCCTTCAGTCAACAACCGTCGAGATGGCCGAACGCTCCGGAATTGTGGTCGGACTCAACGCGGGCCGGGTACGTTCTTGCTGTCTCTTTGCACCATGTTTTTCGGTCGTTGGAAGGTCTCCCAAGGTCTCCTCTTTCTTTTCGTTCGGTCTGTTGGTCCATTTAAGACCTTTCGGGTCAAGGTTTATCGCGGAAACATTGGGAATCATCACGACAAGGAGGAATGCGATTGAAACGGCCATTGGAAAAATCAGAGACTCGCCGGGGAAAATTTCGATATCACGGGAACACTTTTCTTGGAAACGACTTTGGCACCGAAGCCAGCACTTGCTTTCCATACAAGCCTTATCCGACCACGCCATGGACCACCCCGACAGACAGACACGAAACGCGAATAGAAGAGAGCACTGGGACCTGCGGCTGTTACATGAAACTTGCCGAAACAGACATACTGACTGGGTTCTGATATAGAAAACCACCGCCCTCAACACCCCCAAGACCCGCATCTCGCGCACCAAGGGCAAGTCTTCCCGCCGCACCGCTTTCGTCCGCGAAATCGCCCAGGAGGTCGTTGGTCTCGCTCCCTACGAGCGCCGCATCATTGAGTTGCTGCGCAACGCCCAGGACAAGCGTGCCCGCAAGCTCGCTAAGAAGCGCGTACGTCTCATCTCAACCCTTTTTCCGCTTTCGTCTGGATGGCTCTGTTGCTTGGAATCTGTTGGATTTGGGTCGATTTGCTCGAGGTCTTGGTGTATCAGAATGCTACTACATGGGTCATGCCTGTCAATCCTGCAGAGGAAAATTGATCTCTGTCTCTGCTGGGACATGTCTATGCAATTACTGTTCTGTTTACCAACGACCGAGATCTGTGACCAAAATCCAACGAATTCCACTGGGATCAGAGCCCGTCCAGTCGATCACTTGAGTTACCTCTTTTACTAACTTCGTCTCTAGCTCGGTACTTTCGGCCGCGGCAAGGCCAAGGTTGAGTCCATGCAGAAGGTCATTGCTGAGTCTCGCCGCAACGCTGCTCACTAAATTTTCCGACCCGTTCCTGTTTTTCTTTCGTTTTAACGACTCGACGCAAAAAAAGCGTGATTCTCGGATCGGAAAGGGGGTTTCGTGGCCATTGGGCGTGCATGAAGGGGAAGGCAAATATGGGATTCCTTCTCTGTCGTATGGAGTGAAACCATAATGAAAACAATTCTTCAACCATTTCACGTTTGACATTTGCAATTGAGCCACTTTCTAAATGGAGGTTTACAACGTAAATTGAAATGCGTATGATTGCCGAAGTATATGGAGTGAGGTTTGACTTCATCCATGATACATGTGTCGACAGCATCTCAATCGCTCTAAATGTACACCATGTACATATTGTCAAGTCTAGCTTGCTATTGTCATCAAGGCTACCTATATAAATGAAGTCTGAAAGGCATGTGATTTCAAGTCTATACGCACATTTAGATGTTAATGCGTCCTCAAAGGATACGCCACATGGTCAAGTCATGATCATCAAGAGCAGCACATGTCGCTCAAATCAACTAAATACATTCCATCATCACGATTTCATTTCTTACCTGGTAGCTTCAGCCATTTGGGAATACCGCCACTCTTCCGTGCCCCGCTTGGCTTATCACCGCCCTGAGCGCTCCCCGGACCTGGCAGTGAGGGAGCAGGCACATCTTCTTCCTTGAACTCTGGCGGTTGCTCCACCTTGAGCTGTTGAGCCTGGCTCCGAAGCTCGGGGCGTAAAATCTCTGCTCGGCGTTCATGAACAAACGAGGCAGCGTTATCAGCCCAAGAGAAGTTGACGAGCACACGGCCAGCCAGCCCTAGATCTTTAATCAGATGCTTCTTGTCTGATGGAGGTAGGGCGTTTGTATGCTTGGATCGAGATACACCGTGGACAGTGAGAGTGAAGTTCTCACTGGCGAACGGTGGAGCAAGACACCCGCGTGCGAATTCATACAACGACTGTCCTGTGTCCGAGGTCCCAAATTTGGCGACCACTTGGCTCTGATCTGGGAAACGAATCTTCACATTGACCTCGTGAATTGCTGCTCGCCTTGCCGCTTCTGCCTCTGCCTTGGCGGCGATCTCGGCGTCCGTTGGCAAGCGCTTTGGGCGGGAGGACTCGTTGAGTAAACGCTGGTGCAGTTTTGCGTGCTCGATAGAGGGTATGTAATCACTCTCATCGTAGTCTAATTTTGCCAACGAAGGAATGTCTTCTGAGGGAGGGGAGAAGACAGTAATCGTTCGGCCAGAGTCAGCTGTGGAAGTGGCTGGTTCGGAGATCTGGGTGGGAGGGGAAACTTCGTCCGATGCGGCGGTGACGGTAGAGAGCTCTTGAGCAGGCTCCTGGCTTATGCTGTCAGCGGGAGCTGCTGTGGGCGCTGTGTTCTTATCCTGTGCGGAAGGAACCTCATCCTCAGACTTGAAGAACTCGCCAATCTTGAGCATGGCTTCTTCGATAGGCTCCTCGGTCCGTCGAAAACTGAGTCGAATAAGAACATTGCCACTGTTGAACCCTAGCTGGGCTAGGGTTTTTTGTAGATCCGTGAAGCTCGATACTTCACGTTCCAAAATCTGAAGGACGGGGATCTCATAGTACAGTCGTCCGGCGACATCTCCACCATCGGCAGAGGGCACTGCCCGTGAAGTGAGATTCCGTAATGGGCCACTCCCTGCAACTCCTGCCTCGAATTTGCGTAGTACCATCCAGAGTGTAGTCGTACTAGGGAACTTGTCAAGTATGCGGCCATTCGGGGCATCACGAGCCTCAGATTCGGGCAGTTGCAGGCCGACGGTTACGACTGACGGAGAGCGAGAGAGTTGAACAAGTTCAAGTTTTGCCCCAGAGATGAGACCAGACAAGCGGTAGGAAAGAGAAAGGTCCAACTGCTTGCGATTGTGTCTGTTGCATAGCAAAGTCCAGGTCAGTGTTGTCATCGGAGAAAAGGAAAACCAACTCACTTTAATGAGTACTGACTAGCATTATATCCAAGCTTCGAGCATGCTTCCTGAAGGATATCGGTCAAGTGTTTGGTGGGAGTAGTCTTGATTGTTGCCCGCCTGGCTGTCGCGTCGATCACCACAACGTGGGCACTCATTGTGTATGGAGAACACTAGCTCTGACAGCAAAGTCGAGAAGGTTCAATATTTCAATAAAGAGATATAAAATGAGCAAATCAAAGTAAAGAAGCAAAGAAGGGCGAAACTCCGAATGCGGGGAGAAAGAGGGCGCAGAAAGTAGTCGAAGGTCGCATACGAAACAGGCAGCGGTGCGGGCGTCATCTGAGCTCTCGCGTACCTCAGAGCTTCCCCGTCATCAACTCACCTCCATCACCTCCCCAAATCCGCCCCCTTCTCAACCACATTTTCTCTTCCTTCTTCTTGTGCTCTAGCTCTGGAATATCTCTGTTATATTGAATTGCATTAGAACACTGCAATTATGGTAAGAAAAATGCACCCTTTGTCCCTATCGTCCACGAATCTCTGGACCTCAAAGCTGACCGACTTCTCCCATCACAGTCCAACCCCTTCGATATCAGTATGCCGGAACCTTGTCCCTTGTGAATAATTAATAAAAATACTAATCGTTCTGCAGATGGCGGTGCCTGTGTCGCCATGGTGGGCAAGGACTGCGTCGCCATCGCCTGTGACCTTCGCCTGGGCATGCAGGCCCTGACCATCTCCAACAACTTCCCTAAGATCTTCAACTACGCTCCATCCACCTATCTCGGCCTGACTGGCCTCGCTACCGATGTCAACACCGTCTCCGATCTCTTCCGTTACAAGGTCAATATGTACCGGCTGCGCGAGGAGCGCGACATCGCACCGCAGACCCTCGCCAACCTAGTGAGCTCATCGCTGTATGAGAAGCGCTTTGGTCCTTACTTTGTCAGCCCTGTGCTGGCTGGTATCAACCCAACAACGGGGAAGCCGTTCATCTGCGGCTTCGACAGCATTGGCTGTATCGATTTCGCCAAGGACTTCATTGTCAGCGGAACAGCAAGCGACCAGCTCTTCGGTACCTGCGAGGGTCTGTGGGAGCCTGATCTGGTATGTCCCATCGATTTTATAGCGTTTGCTACTAGATGCCTTGTCTAACACGCTTTGTCGTCATAGGCCCCCGAGGACCTCTTCGAGACAATCTCACAAGCGCTGCTTAGCGCCGTGGACAGAGATGCTCTCTCCGGTTGGGGTGCCCAGGTTTACATTATAGAGAAGGACAAGGTTACCCAGCGGTTATTGAAGGGACGACAGGATTAGATTTGGGGAAGTGGTTGTTTTGGGCTTTCCGTTGGTTTGAGGGCAAATCCCGGCGTCTACGGTCTTCACTGGATGATATGTGCCGTGTACGGTCAATCCATGACGGGATAGCACAAGAGCAACGTGAGAGCGGTTGATACCTGAGCCAAAGGGCAATTTTGTTCTTTGACTCCATGTTTCTCTTACTCCTATCACGATAATAAAAGGCCCCCGTTGTCACGTCACGGCAGTCTACCAATTTACATCCTTAATTTAACGCATTAATTAGGGAAATAGACTATGCCCGGTATTCGAGAATGACGCTATCCACGAGTCCGATTTCGGAAAAGGTCACTAAGCCAACGCATGGAGATGAACACAAGAACGACACTGAACACAAGTAGATCGGAGTCAAGAGGCAGATAATACACGCAAGAGACAATGTCAAATACCAAATCAGGGCCTCAGCTTTTTTTTAAACCAACGAACATGTTGCTATACGTTCTTTGCAACCAAGTTAGGGCTTTTTCAAAAGGCCAGCGCGGTCTTCAATAACCATCTCTGTTGGCCACTGCTCCGTAGGCTGGTCCATTATTGCCTAGGAATCTTTTGATATCAGACGCCAGCAACTCAGGCTCTTCCCAGGCCGCAAAATGGCCACCACGGTCGCACTCCGTTTCCTGCACAACATTCCCAATAGACCGACACCACGCCATAGGCCACACAACGATCTCCTCCCGGAACTGGACCACTGCGAAGCGCACACTCTGGGGTGCCCGAGCCCCGAGAACTTCCTCAAGCGGCATGTACTTCAGGTCTGCTTTTCCCAGCTGATCCTCCTGAGCTCCGTCCTCGGATACAGTCGTACTTCCACCACGCTTCGGCGCTGATGCCTCATAGTAGATCCTCGTTGACGCCATTGGCCCGGCCGTGGAGAAGTAGTACACACTCACCCAGATCAAGATCTCCTCATCCGTCCATGGGTACTTATCGGACCAAGTGTGCATTTTGTCATAGATCCAAGCCAACAATCCGACGGGACTATCGTGAAGCCCATAGCCTAGAGTCTGTGGGCGAGTTTCTTGCTGTTTCATGTACGCGTTGCCGCGGGTAAGATACCCCATTGTCCGGGCGAGGGAGCCACGATCTTTCGCAGAGAATGGCACAGATAGCAGCGATTTAAGGAACTGGTAGGGACTTCGCCATGGGTAGGGCGGCGTGATGGGTATGTAGTTCAGATGGATGGCTTTGGTATGTTGAGGGTAGCACTGAGACATAGTACGGGCGATCATGCTCCCCCAGTCACCTCCTTGAATCACTGCTCTAGAATTAGTCGGTCTCTTTTGGGGGGGGGTATGAATAGTGCTTGCCGTATTCTTCGTAGCCTAGTGCGATCATCACTTTGTGTAGAGCTTCGGCGTACTGTGCCAGCCCGAATCCTCTCTAAATTGGTTGTTAGGATGCATTTGACTAGTGCTCATACATAGTACTCAACCTGCCTTCTTGACGCCCTGCGAGAATCCAAAATTGGGCAATGAAGGGGCCACGACATCGAATACTGGGCCATCCCCTTTATTCGTAGTGAGAAGTGGGATGAGCTTTGTAACTTCGAGGAAGCTGCCAGGCCCTGGTATAAAAACAACGAATTAGCAGGCACGACCAAGGCACTGATGGAGAATGTCCCAGGGGCTAGATACATCCATGTATAAAAAGCAATGGAATTGCTTTTGAATTTCCACTCGGATGGTGTACCGCATGTAGATCCAGCTCTCCAAAGCCCTCCACTCCTACTCGAACATTGACTTGCTTGAGTTGTTCATTCAACTTCAGCTCTTGCGCACGCCAGTCAAACTGATCACGCCATACAGCGACGAGTCTCTTTATTTCAAGTAAAGGAACGCCCATATCCCACCCCGAAGCATCAAGCTCATCGGGGAAGGTGGTGTGCTCCAGCTTTTGACGGAGCTGCTTTAGTTTCTCGTCCGCAACAGCGATATTGTATGGGGTGACCGATGACATTGTTGCAAAAATGTCAATCGGAATTTGATGAGAATTATCAGACTCGTCCACGGGTAAGGCTGCTGCTTATGTGTCCAGTTACTCACAGTTACGCTCGGGCCTTGTGCGATGAGAGAGGTTTGAAATGATACATCACTTTCACAGTACTGAAGTTGTATAATGTACGGAAGCGGTATGAGGGTATTTTCTCGCCTGTGTGGATTTGAGAAAAAGAGAAGACAACCAGAAAGACATTGAGGTCTGAGTGTCTGACGACATGATATTGCCTAAATAGGAATCGGCGATGATTCAGCGAGAAACAACCTATAGTTCTAAGAGCTAAAAACAGACAACCTGAAGTCTTCTATACCGAATCAATATTTAAAAACAGAGTACCTAGAGCCTTCTATGCCGAACCTACCTCTAGAAATAGAGCCCCCAAAGGCTTCTATGTCGGACCTACCTTCCGAACTAGTGGACCAGATATTTCAACTGCTCGATATAAAGTCTCAAGCTCACCTTGCCATCAGCTGCACATCTTTCTACAGACGCTATCAGCAAGTTTTGGCACACGACGAATTTGCCTTCCCTAGGTATAAGTTTGGCCGAGGTTGGCTTCCATATGGGCTTCCAACTAAAACATCTAATCGGGAACCAAAATCACGCCGTCAACTTCTTTGTCAATTTCAAGGAACTAGGATGCTCTACTGTTCCTCGTGCATCAAGTTACACCTGACTGATGAGTTTGAGTCCTCAGAGAGGAAGTATAGTACTGAGATAAACCGCAAGTGCAAGTACCCCGGATTTGTGAACGTCTGTCCCTGCAATCCATTGAATATTAGAGCCATGACTACAATGCTGGAAGGACGTCAACAAGAATGGCTTGAATGGCACCGTTGCTCACTCACGATCCAACCTGAAGTGGTTGCCAACCAGAAGATCCACATCTCCAAAGATGGGCTGACAAATTTACGAGTCCAAAGCCAATGGGAAATATTTTACAAAACAAAAACAAACGATTGTCCGAAGATTGAGCGCTTTTTTGGCTGTCCCCATCAATGTGTGCTCCCAGAATTCCAAACATCTCGTTCACATAATGGCCAATCAAGAGAATGTTATGAGTGCAACATCCATGTGAAGGCCCACTGGAATGAGGTTAATGAAAATCTGTTTCAGGTCAAGATAACACGAACCCTCGATATTGGGGACATTTTGAGAGATAGATGCTTCAAATTTCCTCGTCTGAACATGATGTTGCTTTCTTCTTGAATTCCTATGTTACTTTGCTTGGAAGGCTTGCTGAGTTCATTATGCCTTATATGCCGGGTCTAAAAGGACCAATGAAGGAGTTAATGTGGTTATATGTATATAGAATAATGTTAATCATTCAGAGATCAGTTGAAAAAGAACCAAAAAAAAGGAACCATAGAGAGTATTTGCAAGGTATAACACACAAAATAAAATAGTCTGATAAATAGTCTGGAGTATATCTGTTCCATCAATGATCTCGGATGTACCGAGTACCTAATGCCTCCATAGACAGTGGGCGGACAAATCAGGTACCAGGTACCAGGTACCTGACAACCCTCAAACTTGGTCTAGATCCCGTTGATCCTG
>KZ108175.1:0-373112 GCA_002116305.1 Penicillium italicum | reverse complement strand
CAAGGGAGTAAAAAAAAAAAAAACAAAACACACAAAGAAAAGAACCTTCATCAAAGGGAAATATAAATTCGAGAGAAACTTCAAAACTCTTTCTGTTAGAAATATCATTAGCTCTACATCAGAATCAATAAGCTCTTAATAACTCCTGTTTCAGGCCGTGTCTAGACCGCCCGGCCCCATCGAACTAACGGAAAATCCCCTCCCCTCCTTCTGGGCCGTCTTTCTCCAACATTTCATATTCTGGTGGATGTACGTCGAAGTCGTCTCGATCCATCCACCATAACTATAATATTAACAATTGAATGCTATGGTCATTCCCCTTGGATAAAACAACCAGCCCCCAAAAGAACGAATCCTCGAGCCGTTACATGGACTATGCCCGACACGCCCGAGCCGGATGTCTCTCATGCTGTCCAGCCTTCCACCATGCTGTTCCCCTCCTGCAAATCCGAGTGCATGATCGGGGACGGACTAAACGCCGTTCATGACGATGGAGATGTGAAGCGGGACTTGGGAACGTGGAATGATGGTGCTCAGACCACTGTCATTGAACATTTGGTCAAACTCAAACAGGGTTTGCGGGCATCCGACACCGAGCTGTTCTGGAAACGGCTTATGGAGGATATGACATCTATAACCAAAGCCCAGTATGGGTTCGTTGCCCGGAGGGTGCACGGGAGTGAGCCCATGTCAGAACTAGGCGGGCGGCGCCCGTCACTTTTTGGTGCAGCTTTCTACTACAACGATGGTTATCAGACCGTTGGTTTGCAGCGAAACAGGTATTTCGCGGGCGGGAATCCCTTACTGCATATGGACCACGAACGGCCTTGTTTGATCCCCGAGAATCTCAGCTCGCTTGTATCTT
Organism: Penicillium italicum; assembly: GCA_002116305.1. Classification (NCBI taxonomy): domain Eukaryota; kingdom Fungi; phylum Ascomycota; class Eurotiomycetes; order Eurotiales; family Aspergillaceae; genus Penicillium; species Penicillium italicum. Next base: position 372,247 of record KZ108175.1, on the reverse strand, counting down.
TTGGCGATGACCAATTACCGTTTGGCGCCGACGGTTATTTGTCGATCCCTCTCTTTTCGGCTGGAAAGTGTCTAGCGCACCTCGGGTTGATGTGGTCGAAAGATGGTCTTCGGCACAGAAACCTGTCCTGGTCCTTCTTGGAGATGATTCTCCACTCGCTCGAAGACTTGATTGTACAACGACTAGACTCTGGGGAAAAAATTCTAGATGAACTGTTAGTTCCCCCGAAGACGAATACCTCCGATTTCCATAACTCTCAGACTACCGCCTTCCACCAAACCGATGATTTTAACACATACCCTCTCAAACCATACGCCAGAAGCTTATCCCATGAGCTGAGGACCCCGATGCAGGGTGTGGTGGGCATGCTTGACGTCATGCACGCTACAGTGCGCGAGGCGATGGAGAGTAAAACTCCTGTCAAATCGGGCGGGATTTTTCAATCTCTCAAGGAGGGGATTGAAATGGTTCAAGACAGCGCGAGACGTGCCGTTGAAGCGGCTGACAATGTCGTCCATGCATACGAGCTCAACATGCAAATCCCCAAAACACCACTCCGGGAGGAGCCCGATATACTAGGCGGTCTCACAGTCCCATCTACTATACCCGAAACCCGCCCGAGTGTCTTTGTCGAAGGAAAGAACATCACTGTAAATCCGTACAAACGGCGGCGGAGCCTACCACCTGAAATGAATATCCGACCAGTACGCAAGCAAAGACTCCGTGCAGCTTCTTCGCGGCAAGATCTTTCACCTCGCAGCGAAGAAGTCAAGAATGCTGTCCACGAAAGCGAGCAGATCGTGCATGCTATCCCAGCTCGTCAGTTCGAAGCTGTAATGGCTAACATGGTCGACCCACGGCCGTCTCTCGCAGTTCGACGATCCGCACCTCACTTACTCCTTGAGGGCATCAATGTGAACCTGAGAGCTTCTGCTTTGCGTTTTACCAAACTGCGAGATCTTCTCCGTTTGGTGATTAATGAGTCTCTTCACGTTGGCGGTCGACCGGATTCCGCTGTCAGCAATGCAACCGAGTTTGGCGAAAGGATTGAGATTCGGTCGCGGTCCTCGAATGGTGAATTGTTCACCAAGGTTGTGGACTGGTCTGTAGACCAATCATTACCGGACACGCTTCTTGCCGATGACCGTGATCTGGCCAAACTGATCTCTTGCGTCTTTCTCAACGCGATTAAATTTACTAATAACGGCACCATTACTGTTTACGCAACCATTGACCCCAAAAAGAATGATGTTCTTATTCTTGTCCGCGATACCGGCCCGGGAATTCCCGCTGCGTTTCTACCGAATCTTTTCAAGCCATTTGCTCGTGAGGATGCATCGACCACAAGAAGCAAAGATGGCCTGGGCCTTGGTCTCCTTGTGGCCAAAGGCCTGTCACGAAAAATGGGTGGCGACTTGACCTGTGTGCGCTCGTCGACCTCTGGTCCTGCTCGTGGCACAGAATTTCGAATTCGAATTCCCGTAAACCAACGTGAAGCTGAACTCTGCCCTGCAACTCCCGGTGAGGGGGCTTCGACGCCATCTACCTCTACCACCGACCAAATACAACAAGGCAGTGTCAGTAGCCTTCTGTCTGATCCCTCTTCCTTTAACTCCCCATTCATCTTCCTCCCCCAAAACTGTCAGCTGCAACAGCCGACACCGCGTACCACCGATGAAAACATGTCGGAAAGCTCAACACCCCAGCGATCGTCATCACAAACCCATTTGCATCGAACGCATATCTCCGGTGATGCATATGACAAGAAGCTTGGGGAGAAATATCCGCTGCGCTTTCTCGTTGCCGAAGACAATCGAATCAACCGGCGCGTACTGGTGAACATGCTACGCAAACTTGGCTACCGCGATGTCCTCGAAGCGGCCGATGGCAAAGAAGCCGTCCAAATTGTCGAAGGCATTCTTTCCATGTCAAAGCCCGACACTGTCCTTGACGCTAGTCTTGACCCAATGCAAGGCGTCATCAATGAGCCCCCTCTGGCTACAAAAATAAAACCTATCGATGTCGTCTTGATGGATCTTTGGATGCCTGAAATGGATGGATATGAAGCCACCTCACGAATTCTCCAGATGTTCGACAACTATCGGGATCAACATGCTGCCTTTGAGCAACCAAACCCCAACAGTCCTGACTCCATGGAAATGGACCCACTCCCCAACACCTTTTGCTCGCCATCGCCCCTTAAACCTCCCACAGTTCTTGCTGTGAGTGCCGATGTTAGCGACGAGGCATTGAATCGCGCCTCGAGAGTGGGCATCAAAGGCTACATGACGAAACCCTACAAACTCTCCGACCTTGAGCGATTGATTCTCGAATTCTGCGGTGGCACTGGCAACCCCGTCGTCTAAGTCCTATCCTAGTATATCCACAAGGCCCATGGTCTGAACATGACGTTGCTCTCTTGGAGTTCCATGTCAAGACTTTTATATACCCATTGTATGCGGATCTTTCTTTTTTCATGTAAAAACTCCTCATTTGCTTTTTCAGGTTGCGAAATGCATTGACTCGGCGGCCTGTTCATTTTCAACTGCCATATACCATCGTCGTCATTTTTTCAACCCCTTTTTTGTTTTTTATCCTCCCTATTTTGGATACAACGATTAATGATAAATCACAAGCGATCACCCCTCACTACATAGAGTCATTCAATGAACACATAATAAAGACAAACTGAGTTTTGAGCCCTAGGCGCCGTCTTTCTTCTACTCTAGACAGCCTTTAGTGTATACCCTAGCACTTGAATCTAACAAATTTGATCCTCACGTGTTATACTATCATTGTCTTCTACATGTAACTATCGTGGTCATCGTCCACATTGACCTTGGGCTGCTCTAGTTGCAAGAAGTGAAATCGACCAATCCTACATCAGGAACAATCTCCTGGAGAAGGCAGAAGTCGACGTTTTCTCCTTTGAGGTGCTCAGTCCCCTAACCCCTTCATCAGCCACTCATCGTATAAGAGTTCCAGAGCAGTCGGCCGGTCCTCGGGATTCCAGCGCAAGGCCATTCGGAGCCATCGCAAAAACCCTTCTTTGTCTTCCCCTTCCACATCCTTAGTCATTTTCTCAAGAGAAATATTCGGAATTGGCGCTAGATCCTTCCAGTTGCCTAAATCATCCCAGAAGACTGAGCTCAGGCGTCTCTGTTCCAAGAATTTAGGTGGCGGGGGGCCTAAAATAGCAATCAGCTCCGCCATATGAACCCGGTCATCAAATACGCCATTTGTATTTTTGCCATTGATAAGGGTGCGAGGGCTGATGATATCCCAGGCCTAGATATATCAAAATATTAGCATTTCCTCGTTAAGCAGAGGATTAAAGCATTCACTCACGACCATAGCAACATTCCATATGTCCACCTTGTAACCCCAGCTTGACCTCAAAATTACTTCAGGAGCTCTATAAACGTTTGGCATGATATCGTCATCCCGTTCTTTGTCGCCTAATCGAGCTTCCCCAAAATCAGCGAGAACAGGAAGCCCACCTCTCGGAATAAACCCCAAAGTCTTGTAGATTGTTCTGTCTTGGAGAACTTTTCTAGGTGATGGGTCTGTAGCCTCAGCTTCCTCGAATCGGGAAAGATAACTTGTCTCTGGACTGGGAAGTAACAAGTTCTTCAGCTGAAGATCTGTCACCAGCATTAGACCTATAGCGGAAGATATTCGGGCAGATTAAGACTTACCAGTATGGACGATACTACACTCCGAGTGCAGGAAATCCAATGCAACAAGTAGCTGTCGGATACCAGGCTTCATGTCATCAAGGGTCATTACCTGCCCAGGGGACATCTTCACCAGAACATCCGCGCTCGTTCCAAGAGGCTCGTGAACAAGACAGATGTGACGACCATGAGGGCCTTGAATATAGAAGTGGTCGAGGAGGTTTCGAATAAAATTCCTGCCAGGATGGTTCGTTTCCACCAAATTCATGTGCTTGTAGATGTGCAGCTCTCGTTGATGGTCCCGGCTTTCGCCGGTTACATAAACTTTCAAAACAACATATGTCGATGCACTGTTTTAAAGCATGTTATAAGGATCATCATAGCCTGGCTAGGCTGAAGCAAATTCACCCCCACCTACATCAAGTCTTTTGCAAGCCAGACTGTTGAGGTTACTCCGTAGCCTATTTTGGCAATTGTTTGGTATCGATCGTTGAATATCTCACCCTGGCTGACTGGGTAGTATTTTTCGGGTCGGTAATTTGGCAGCGTTTCCTCCTCAAGCTCGACGGATGCGTTAAGCAGCTCGAACCCCGAGGTGGGAAACACTGTCGGAGTGCACGTCCACTGCGACGATGACATAAGTGTCCGGTGCGGCGTGGCTCCTAAACAAGACCTTGGGGAAATTCGGTGCAAACGAGAAGCGCAAGGTGAAGGTGTGGCGAATGTCGTGCGGATACCGATACAAATAGTCCAAGCGCTTCGCGCAGCTCGCTGCATCATGAAGCGGAACACAGAAGAAGCCCGTGGCAGGTCGGGCGCGTAGGGATAGGTGGGTAAAGGAGGTGCAGATAACCAAGAGGATTCAAGAGACCAAATAAAAAGTTACCTAAGCACCCGCCGCACAGCCTTCACGCTTCAATTCCTCATATCCTCGTTCAGATCATTTCTACATGGCTGCCAAACCGATGGTAGAGCAGAGACCAGCGTTGCCCATGTCAAGACATGACCGAGTTTCTTGTGGAGACGCATGTCGGGATTGCTCAAAGTAAAGAATTGAATAACGAGCTGGGCCTGCTAGAAATCAATAAACGGACATCTCGACTCATATAAATATCATTGTGTCTATGGGTTGAAGTGGGAATCGTACATATGCCCGAACCCCCATGTCCACGAATTATATCACACCAGGAGTCTCTGGGGTCCGCGCATTCCGAAAGGGTTCCCCTGAAAAACGCCGGTGAAATCATCTGGTAATGGGCGCAGGATGCACGCCAACCATGCTAGATGTTTACCCGTTTTTCCAGCTTGTGACAATGTGAATCCATTTACGATGTAGGATGGGATCTTCAACCAGGATCTTTGTGGGGTCAATTAACCGGAGGAAACGGTGAATCGGGGAATTATAGCTTGCGCGGGGAATCTCAGAATGTTGCCCAGATGTTGATCACTTACTTGATTCGGACACTGGTTAGTTTGCAAGTGAAACATATAGAGATATGTAGTTTTACTTGTGACCATACTATCCAATTCTGTCACTTAGTATCCACCCGTTTGAATCATAGCACCGTGAAGCTTATTCATAACAACCGGCGCAAAGTGTCTGATGCTTTCGAGTCTAAGCGTGTCAGTATATCAAGGAGCACCGACAGATCATTACGCGCTCGAGCCGACAGAGGAGATGCTTCATGCTGATCGATAATTTCGAGCAAACAAGCTCCTACAAGCCTGATATTTTCTACCTAGAGGGTCATCAGAACTTGTCATTTGACAGGGACAGCAGAAGGAAGGGAAGACTAACACATAGTTCACCGTTACTCTGCAATGCCCAGAAAGGGGCATCGCGAATGACCCGTAGAAGATCGCGTGCAATATCAGTTTTTCGCAGTAATAGCATTTCATTTGGTGCAGGAGGATAATAATCAAACTCTTCAAATTTCTGCGTGATTACCATCTTGAGACAGTGCAGCGAGACGTAGACGTTGGCTGCTTGAATGATATGCAGTTTAGTGAATATAGATAGGCGTTGGTTGCCTTTATTGGCGTTTGACATGAGCTGATCATATTGTAAGAAGGAAGGTAAGTCATCGAGAGACGTTGCAAACAGCACGTAAAGGTGGTCAAGCCGGTGACTTTCTTCTGCCGTGGGTGGTTGACAAGGAAGTAGATCCCCGTTTTTCTGACTGTCCAACAATCGCATCTCTAGAAGTAAATCAGATGCACTTTGCCAGAGCCGAATGTTTGCATTGAATCCTGCGATGAAACTCTTTTGAGTGCTCTCGGCATCTGGAACAGCACTGCCCGGCGTCAGGATTGTCTCATCTTCGATGCCTGTTGGATAGCCGATCGTGATGCCAGAGGTGAATGAATATTTGTGAATTGTGATCGGACGATTGTTCAGAATGGCTGCCGATTTGTCGCCGAGATAGGTAATCCAGAATGCCCGTCGGCGGAACTCCACTTCGAGAGAAGTGAGACCCTGCAGCGAATCTTCATCGTGCATTTGCATCACTTGGGCCAATCGGGTAGCTTCCCCAAGGATGTGTCACGACAGCCGTGGCTTACCGGCCGCATGCATGCAGGTGGAATGGAAATATCGAATGGCAACTGAGTTAGCATTTGGATATTCAAGATCGGCTTCTAGGTAGGTAGCCAGGCAGTTTCTGGAGTCGTGCAGAAATACGTCTGCGATTCCCTCTCCCTCGGGAAAGATGTCTTTCGGAAGGAGAAAGGCCGCTTCTGCGCAGATAGCAGTGACTAAAGCGAAAGAAAGATCCAGCCACAGCTCTGGATATTTAAGACTATTCACTCTATAGATGAGGCCGTCAGCTCCCGGGTTTTTTTCCCTTAGGTCACGAAGAACCCCAAAGCATCTCGAAGGCTAGTTTTATGGAAAAGTGGAGTCAAAGGATATAGATATTTAAAGAATAGCTCGAAGCAGTGGCTGATAGTACGCTCCAGATATGCTAATGAATTCTGCACGGAAATCATCCGCTCCAAAGCATACCATCAATATAAGGCGGAGTTGTTTCTTGTCGAGGTGACATCGGCAATAGATAATTGGAAGATATGCACCGTCTCGGGAGATAGAGCAGGACCAAGCAACGAGATATTAGCGTCACATGCATCTATTGGAACTGCAACTGGTCCGGCTGAACTGATATTTTGAGTTATCGAGCCATGTTCTGTTACGCTAATGTTAAGAATGTCTTTAGCACCTTCGGCGCTTCATTTAGATATCTCGGTGCAGAGGTATCCTCTGGTGTGTTATTTGAAGAACTCTTGTGGCCCCAGCGCTCCTTTTGTTGACTGAGTACCAGTGCAATACCCCAGCCTACGCTTCTTCATACCATAGACAGACCGCTGCACAAAGTGGCCCTTAAAGCCCTAGACGTAATCGTCAAAGACGATTTGCTGAAGAGAAATGAGTAAGGCCCTATGCTAGGAACTCCTGTTCCTGAGAGGGGGTGGACTTGTGTTATACACGACGTGAAAGCTTCAGCCTTGGAAGCAAAAGCATTAATAAACAGTCTCTTGACTAGCGTGCTCGCAGGACTATGCCCTCCACCTATTGTAACCACACGTTATGGCATGAACACCGAAGGGGAGATGCTGCGAGGGACTCAATTAAGTCTTGGTTCTAGGGCCGCAAAAGGGCTGTGCAATCTAGCACAGATCGGTGAATTTATAACTCTAAACTCGTGGTAACGACTCTTGGTAGAACCTTGTATCTCTATCAGGGTTAAGGGATCGGAATGCGCGACTTTCCTGCTAAACGGTATCCTAATCGCTATTGTAAAGACATAGAAACCATCAAATCTTAGAGAAAGACGAAGAAGCTCTGTTTAAGTTTCACTAATAATACTTGATGGATGCCTAGGTAGTAGGTAGCTTTTCTATCATCCGGTTAATCGCTTCCTTTCTATTTACTCACTCTCTCTATGATTCCACCTTCTAATGACAAAAGGCGTTTACTACCCTATTAAATTTACTTTTTCTAGGCTTTCATACAACGTGCCCTGTTTTCTTACAGAATCTCATGCTAGTATGATACTACTCGCTACGAAGCTTTGAATCCACTCCGGTGATGCCGTTGTTTTGATTATCTTGTAAGATGCTTCTCTTAGACTTAGAGATTTAACAGCGTAGCTGTGCTAAAGTTCAACTTATGAAGTCGCTCGAAAGTCTGGCTTCAGTTTTAGAAAGAGAAAAGAGATCACATTGTAGGGTGAGCTAGTTTTCATTTTAAAATTACTTTCATTGGCAGCAGGCTTCGCAAGTAATTTACTGTTACCTCAGTAATACCACACCGAGATCATCGGGCACACGCCTATTACAGTAATAATGAGAAAGCATCCGGGCCATCTAGCTTCAACACTGAGGCGTCCTGGAAGGAATGTCCAATTGCGATATCCCCGCCAGGGTCGGTAGCTGAATGAGAAGAAGCATCTCACAAGAAACAGGACCAAGTGAATTAGTCTAGGTACCCAGCGGGTGTTAATGTGCATCCAGAAGAAGGGCAGAGATGAGATGTTCAGAATGACTGACCCGAATATCACATCCAGCCAGGATACGACCCGATCGATACGGATGAACCATAAGGGTGCATTTGGCTCCTATCCGTGGTCACCGAGGCCCTATAGGCCGAAGCCAATTGAGAAGAAGGTGATGGCGAGGTCTATGATCAGGCTCAACCAGAGCCACATAGGTGACATCAAAATATACCGTGCACAAGAGGTCAACCAGAGCACTCTCTCGCTGACCCCGTTCATACTTCCGGGGTCAGCTCTACCGATATCCAAAGAGTTCCAAACTGTTTGACCTAGGAAAATAGAAAATAATGCTAGAGCATACTGGGAAAGGCCGCTCTGTATTCAAACTGCGCCGCCAAGAGGGTTTTAGACAGTACGAAAACACCCCGATTTAACCCTACAAAGTCACGCACGATAGCCCAGGACCTGAAACCGTGCTGAAACAATAGTCTATGTCGCATTGTGTAGCAAGTTCAAATGGTGCTATTCCTCTGCACATGAGCCAAGCCAACTTTATATGCCAGGAATCTGTCTGTTTTGATTGTATTGTATGGAGGATAAAAATAGATGAATTCTCTCCGCTTTGCTGACAATCTGAGCGGTAAATGATGACCAAAGACTGATTCTACACCGGGATATACAGTGTCCATAAGTTTCAGCACCCCTTATTCTGCCTGCCCTAATTCCACCAACCAAAATCTTGTACACCGCCTAATACGGCGTATTGTGACATGAGACTAAATAAAAATTTTGAACCAAACTGTCTACAATCACTACGCAAAAGTGCTAACACCCCGACTTCTGCCGGGCTCAATATCCACCAATAAAAAGCTAACAGAGAGTAGGCGGTATGTTAATTAAGAAGGCGGTAGAAGAAGGGCGGAGTCACTGTTCATTTTCTGCCCGCCAAATGACAAGCAATAAGGCATAAGTCAGGCCAAAACTGGGCCATCCCATCCAGCCCCGTCATAAACCTTTCCTTATGGAATATTCATGGATAGACCATATGATTTGACGTCAGGGGTCAAACGGCTACGTTTAAACCGTCGACTCTGAGAGCGGTAATTATCGTTTGACTTGGATCCTTACTCTTCTGTCTATCCTTCTCTTCTGTCTATCCTTCTCCTCTTTTTCCCCTTCTACACTCAACATTCTTTTCCCCTCGGGACAGGACCAGCGATCACCTTTGCTTCTTTTACCCCCATCGGTTTTAATACTAAGCGACTGTTTGACATCTCGGATATCAAGTGAAGCGATAGCTTGGGGTAGATGCCCTTGGCAACCAGGACGACCACCATGCGAAACCCAACAGCCTTGACCGACCTCCCACTTGAGCTATTATGGATGATCTCTGAGTACTTATCACCAGTTGATCTTGCTTGTCTCGCCTTGGGGAATCGTCATCTGCTACATTCCTTTGCTGGGACTGCTTTTAAGAGCTTCTCAAACTGCCGCACCGGAAACCCCACGGATGACGCACGTATCAAGCTGTTATCTCGGCTTTCTTACGACTTACCGCAGTACTATCTCTGCTTTGTTTGCCTTCGACTTCATTTGTGGAAAAAGGCTAGGCTACCAAGCCATCCTATAGCCCACCACCGTATAGATGCCTTGGATTATACCAATTGGTACCTTATACAACATCTACCCCTCGCTCATTACCCATCATATACCCTTTACAAATTCCACTTCATGCATCTACAGCTTGCTATGAGGAGGGTTTACTATGGACCAGAGTTCGGAATCCCTGTTGAGTCATTACTCTATACGGAGATAAAAGCGAACCGGTTCAGATCTAAAGGCCCGCCCTTACTACAGCCCCATATCAACAAGGCATCAGAAGGAGATACCCAAAAGGATTTTGAATTTATGACAACGATATTCTCTGCTGAAGCTCGAATTTGCTCTACGCCTCCGGCTCTATGTATGCGGACACAAGATATCGCGGTTGTAACACGACAAAATGTACCACGGATGTGGCCATGCCGCGAAAACGGACCTATGAAAGTCTGTAAGCATATCCACACTTTTGACCCGGCCTTCAGCGATATCTTAGCCTCTCAAATCAGGCGTTATTACTCTACCACAAACCCTAAAGTCCCAGCTGACCAAGGGAGTTGTGATAAGTGTAATACCTCTTGGCAGTTAGAGATTCGAACCCTGGATAAAACTCATACAAGCCTCACTCTTACCCTATGGATGGACCTAGGACCGGGGCTAAGTATAGAAGATCCTCAGTGGAAGTATCGTCTTGACAATGTGCCTATATCGTTTTCAGCAAAACACGAAATAGTGGACTCTCGCATACGGTTCGAGAGGGACTCTATTCAGGCTAGGTCTTCAAATGCTCTATCCGAGGATGAGATGTATTACCGGAATGTCTCTTTGCTAGAAGGGAAGAGATATCAAACAGTGATGACTCCAGTACACGCTGGAATCTACATATTGCACGGACAAGCAGAAGCAAAGACAAGTCCTTCTCGTTGTATCATTCTCTGAGAAAAGCAAGCTATTTGTCCAATGTTTATTGTAGTTTCCAAGAATATCATCATTGTGAAGCTCGCCCACGTTCGTTCCTTCCCTGTTGTGATACTTCTCAACCGGGAAAAGCCAACTCCCATAAAAAGGCTCCGCCCCTCTCTCCCTTTTCCTTCTTTCTTTCTTTCTTCTTTGCCCGCATTATATGAAGCTTGTTGACCGCACACTTGTGTAATCTTTGTTAACAATATATTTATGTCGGACCCAAATTGTCGGAGTGACGCTCGAGTTGAGCTTGCCACGGCCATTGGTACTTGGCTCGGGCCTATACTCGGTGCCATTACCACGGTTCTTATGGCAAATGTTCTAGAGGCGCGCTCCAAAAAATCCACCCCCGCAGCTTCTGACCTTGAGAGATCTACCTCTGATAGATGCAGTTGTCTCCACCAGGATACAACTCCTGCTATCGAATCCATGAGGCAAGATCTGGAGAGGGTGCACGTATCCCAGGATGCGCAGCAGAAGCAGATTGATGACCTCATTGCCAAAAGGGGGGAAGTCTCTAATCCTGCTCGTCAGGGTGAGGACAAGACTTAATTGGTAGTGGTGGCTGTGGTTGTATTCGCTTTGGTGGGCTTTTGCATGTTTCGGCTTGTTTTTGCTTTCCTTTGCTGGTGTGGTCGAACTAAGGGCGATGGAAACCAACCACCCTTCTTACTTTGATCCCACCTTGTTTCCTCCACAGACATCCCAAGGAGGCGCTTGCGTCTCCTTGGGCACCGCCCTCTCGGGGGTGGTGCACCAGCGATGGGTTTGCACTTCTGCGCAGTGCTGGTGACCAGTACCTCTCCAAGGCCCATGCCTTTTGAGGGAAGCTAGGACAAACCCACATGCGATTCCCTTTCAAATCATTATCCCTATGGCGAGCAAGTGACATGCTAATGTGATGGTCTAAATCGCAGTACTCTTATTTCCGAAATAACCAATTCATCTGCGCTTCAAAAACAAAGAAGCCCTCCATACGCACAGGAGCTGACGGAATATGCGTGCGTGGCGTGCCATCCTGTCTACAGCAGATCATCTCCACGCTGTCAAAGAGATACCGCGCTGTTCCAGGACTTCTCCGAGTCAGGCTAGCTCCGATCAACACACACACACACACACGATACATCGTTCTCAACGCACCCCTGCCCTCTTGTGCAAGCTATAACTCCACTCCGGGGACATTACTAAAGCGTGAATGAACCAACATGCCACGCCACCTGGAGTCCGGTGAACACATGGTTTTATTTGAATAAGGCTGAATGCTGCCCTCCCAGAGACCAGTTCTCCACAACTTCCAGCAATGCCTCGGAGCTTTCGAAGTTTTAACAAAGTTCACAAGGCTCGCTGTAGCTAGCGGCAATGGAGTTTGAAGCGCTCTTTTGGCAGTCTTTCTTTACCAATCGACCGATCAACCTGCTGTTGATCACCAAACTGATCAACCTGCTCCTTGTCGTCAATTTAAATAAATCACCAAGCTTACCTCCTTCTGCTTTTGGTACTGACTATGACTAGGGTGCATACAATAATTATTCCAGAGAAGGTCAAATCATAAAGAATCCGTTTCAAGGATCTTGGCAGCGAATAGAAGAATTAAGTGGGTTTTGTCATTTTTAGTTAGAGAATTGCATTTCTGTCATTATTGACCTGGTAATCGAGGAATTTAGGTATCTGTAGGCATCAAAAAACTAAAATCCTGCCCAGCAACGTTAACTAATAGTTATGTCCCGTCCCGCATGGCATACTTGGTGCCCGTACCCCGGACTTTTTATTTCTTGGCTTTGGGGTAATGCCGAAAATTGATGAATTGATTGACTGATTAATTCATTTACTTTTATTAACACATGCTTGAATATAATGACTACTATGCCTTGGAAGGTAGAGCTACACCTCGGATGCGAACTCGGAACTGAAGTAGGATTGGAGATCAATTGTGTAAATTCCAACAAGAAATGGTCTTCTAGTCTCATGGCAGTTGTTTACAATGTGCCCTGGGCTTATCACAAGTCACTCCATTGCTATATTAGAATTTAGAAGAATTACAACCCATGCCTTCATCGAAATCGCCCTTCAGCAGCAAAACGGATTGCTTTGGTGTTCTTTCCAGGGGGTTGTAATCGGTGAAAGTAACACCGAAGCGAATCCCGTATCCATCGGACCATACTGGGGAAAGAATTAGCCCAAATATCTTAAAGTGTGAAGCTAGGAATGTACCTAAACTGTCCATCAATGACCACGCGAAATAGCCTTGATTCCAGAGCCATCCTCTGTGCGTGCTCTCCCAACCGCATCAAGATGATCTTTGAAGTATTGGATCCGGTAGGGATCGTTGATAGCCTCTTCACACGTAATCTTATCCTCACCAGGATACGGGCATTCGTTCTCTGTGACATAAATGGGCTTTCCATATGTACGATATGCTCGCGCTAAGTGCTTCCGGAAAGGATCCGGGGTTGGCCGCAGCTAACTGACACCACTTTTTTCTCTAACTGACACACACCTTGTTTGCTTTCTTATAGTTCATACACATTACCTTATCTTAACCTTGGATTACTTCCACATCTTGGCATCATTAAGCCATTGCAAAAATGCCCAGTGAGAGAAGAAGGCGCCATCGACGCACATTGAGAGTGCAAGATTTGCCTGTTTGGGCCTTTTTGACCGTCAAGAGATGTAAGGATAGGTCCCTGCAGGTCGTTTCCTCTAGTCGTCCGTAGCTTATCCACCATCGGAGCTTTGAATCGGAGATTCAAATGGGGTTAACGGTGGATTCGCTTTGGCCTGCTCTTGGCGTGAACGTGGAATGTCCCTCTCCAATGGCGCAATCATGTGCTTGTCGACTTGTATCCCGAAAATAAAAAACAAAGGTGAATGCACATATACTTTGCCCAATACTGAAAATTCCACATTCCACCATACGATAATTCAACCACATCAGTTTCACGTTTCTTTGCCCAAAACAACATCATGCCCCGAGCTCAAGCTAAAGTGGGGAACCACATCATCGCGGAGACAGACAGTTGGAAGACTGTGGAGAATAACATCTATGCACGCTTCGCGAGGTTGAATTTACGTTCAAGATTGACTGACTTCATATTGTACAGTTTCCCCGCACAGCAATCATCGATGATTCCATTTTGCAAGACTCCGATCGTTCTACCTTTTGCCCTTGGAAAGGCTATGCCTCTTACTGGCATCTGAAGGTGGACGGGCAGACTTTAGAAAACGCAGTGTGGTATTACCGGGAACCCTACGATGCAGCGGCTGAGATCAAGGATCACGTTGCTTTTTGTAAGTCATTCGTCGTCCTTTGGTTTGCCTCTGGCAGCGAGTTCTTGTTATATCTCACACTCTATTTCGGAAAAACAGATAGTGACAAGGTCGAAATATCACACGAGCCGTGATAAGGAGGCACATTGGGATAAAGCAAGAATGACGGGAGTGAACCTCAATCGTGAGCATGCTGCGCTGGAAGTTCTCATTCTGCATGCCTAGACAAGTCTTATAAGACTGAGATAATATCTTTGGCCACGCGTCCTGGTCCTATAGGTTCCTATAGGCTTTTGTGATTTTAGGACTACACAAGACAAGTAATCACAAGATTTGCACAGATGAGTTTGCCAGGTATTAACTGGTCCATGCAATAAGCTTATCTATCATGGGTGATATTGAACCACTGGGATATCGACCGCTATAGCATTGTCTACCACCCCGAGCGTAGCATCTTTAGATGTGGAGTCTCTCTAACGATATCACTGTTTGTACGGCCTGGTTTAGGCAATAGCCATTTTTGGGGGGCTGCAGTTGGCCTGGGCAAATATCGCTTTCTGGAACGATGTACGAAAGACAAGGGAAAGAAGAAAAGACATCATTACATCCATTATCAAGATCGACATCTGACCATGCTCCAAGCACATCGCACCCTTTTTTGCTGAAACACTGGCCATGTAGCCTAACAAGTTCACAAAGGGGCCTCGAGAGATCGAAATGCCTCTAACCAGAGTTTAAAGATCTGCTGTTCGCCAGAGAAAAACAGCATAACACATGCAATAACCAATAATCGAGGTTCACGTAAACCGGCGTGCCTGACCGCAGCAGAGGTGGAAGGAAGATGCAAGGTATAAGAAACAAGATACGCTGTAAGAAACAAGACAACGCGGCACCTAGGTCAACTTCTGCTTGATAAAGAATGACCGCAGGTGCGAGAGCTGCCAGGCGCAGGCGGCGGACAAAACGGCGAGCTGGATAAGAGTCCAGCGCACAACACGCGAGTTGGTGATCTCAGACTGGTCACGGAATTCAGACTCACGTTCCTGAAAAAGCAATTCATTAGTATTTCTGCTTCAATCATCCATAGAGGTCCTAGCCGTAGATCGGATAATGGGGTAATCCTTACCCGCTGGTACACCTGCTCACGGCGGATATCGTGCAAACGGCCGTTCAGATCCTTGACCCGCTGTACGATATCCTTCATTTTGTCCTTATCCTCAGTCTCAATCTTGCTGGTCTCACCAATGGCAAGGTCGACGGTGACCTTGACGGCGCCCGGAGCGTTGGACAGCCAGCTGGAGGAGGCATCCGTCTCAGGTGTAAAGCAAATTCTGTGCTGGCCAGCATCTGCGGCAGAGAAATGGAAACGACCGGAATGGCTGTCCCGCTTGGACACGACGCGGTGGTCATTGTCGAAGGTCTCCTCGACGGTGATGTGCATCTTCAAGGTATGGTCGATCGTGTAGGTACCGGTATGGGCATTGATGACTTCCGTCTCGAAACGGCCTATTTATGGTAACCAGCAAATGTCAGTTTCAAATTCCTTCCTGAAGGCTGTAGAGATTGTCGCATACCGGCCACCAGAGTATCCTTGGGCAGGTCCTCAAAGAAGCACTTTGTATGCCGGCCCTCCATGTAGAAGTACAGGGCATTGGTTGGGAGGAGAAGAGAAAAGAAGGAGAGCAAAGTCAATGCTGACGCCAGCCATGACGAGGATATCCCAGTGAAAACCATGATGAGGAGTTGGGCAATTAGATAGTCGCACGGCCAGGTCCCTCTTCGTGAAGGTGTCAACATCAGGGAACGTGGTTCCTCACCGCCTGCCGTCTCCGGAATGCCTCCCTTTCGAGCGGGAAGCCTCTGTCGATGGGATCTTCAATTTCCACATTCACTAGTTCTTATTTCATCAAACAAAAACTGCTTTTATCTTTCCGTCGTCGCTTACTAAAAATTAAAATCGCTAAACACCGAAGAAACCGCTCCTTGGTGTCGTATCCAGGCAGATCACCACTCCGATCGAACCGCCAATATGGCCGCGGCCGATGTTCGCGACATGCTGGATTTGCCCGCAGAAGGGCAGCCCAGACCACACAAGAAACAGAAGGTGGTCGAAAAGCGACCAGGTAGGTGTAATGCGCTCTACTAGGAATGATATAGATTACTGACAGTCTCCCGTTGCAGAGGGTATTACTCGTGAATTGTACGCGCTACTGGGCGAAAGGGCGCCGCCAATCGCCATTAATGAGAACAAATACAAGGGACGTCCAAAATGGATGAATAAACTGCGCGTTCGACCGTGGTAAGTTGAAGATCCGGCTCTTTGGAGATCTCGAATGCATGCTGACGTTGGATCATGTATAGGAGCATGGCCCCGTTCACGAACAACGCCCGTTCCGACGGCCTGGTTTTGAACCACTGGCAGAGAAAACACGAGTCGGCGCGACCACCTGTTCCCGTCCCTACACCCGCACCCGCAGAGTCTCAAATGGAAGTGGATCAGCCCAAGGAAGAAGAACAAGAGGACGTACCGAAACTGCCGGAGCAGGAATATTCCTTCGCTAAGTATAACGTTAAACCGCGTTTGCCCCGTCGATACACAGAGGACGAATACACCCGACATCTTACAAGTGATGACTGGTCGCGTGAGGAAACGGACTATCTGGTGGATCTCGTCACTGATTACGATATTCGCTGGGTGCTCATCGCAGATCGTTATGATTACCAACCACGGATGGACAAAAAACCGGATGCGAATGCCATTGTACCCGCAAAACATCATCGGACAATGGAGCAGATGAAGGCGCGATACTATCACATTGCTGCAACAATGCTCTCAATAGAGCACCCACCCTCAGAGATGTCCGAGGCCGAGTTCGAACTACATGAGAAGATGCTCAAGTTTGACCCCGACCGAGAGCGCGACCGTAAAGAACTAGCCGCCCTCCAACTCAACCGCACAGCCGACGAGGTCCGCGAGGAGGCAATGTTACTTGAAGAATTAAAGCGCATCACAAGCAATGAGCAGAACTTCATCACCGAACGCCGCGAACTATACTCTCGGCTCGAGGTTCCCATCAGCGTCGGCAACACTACAATGTATCAGTCCAGTGCGGGCCTTTCCCAGCTCCTGCAGACTCTACTACAAGCCGACAAGAGCAAGAAGCGCCGCTCCATCCTCGGCGACGGTGCGATCCCAAGTCCCGCCGGTCAGACTCCATCCACCGCTGGTGGCCTAGGCCGAGCCGAGACCCCCGTCACACAGGCTGCCAACAAGAAGGGGTCTATCACATCAAAGGAACCCAATCAAATGGTACGCACACTCACCACCGCGGAGGAAGCAAGGTACGGTGTCCAGCACCACGAGCGTGTCACAGCAGGCGTGCAATTCCGCAGCGACCGTGCCCAGCGACTCACGCAGGCCAAGTCCAACGTACAAACCCAAAAGCTGGCCAATGCTCTATCCGAACTCGAGATCCCCGTGCGCCTCTTCATGCCCACTGAGCGCGTATGCAAGGATTTCGAGAAACTCATTCAGTCTGTCAACATGCTCCTCGATGCCCGCAAGGTGTCCGAAAAGGTTGAAAGTGAGCTCCGTGTGCTCGAAGCCGCGAAGATGGAGCGCGAGCGTAAATCACGAGAAGCTGCTGGTATCTCGGGGCCAAGTGCTGACTCCGAACATCCCCATGTGAAAAAGGAGACGGAAGACGGCGACACCGGCCTGTTGGGCCATTCTACTGCCCCGCAGAACAGACAAGGGGATGGTAATCACAAGCGGTCTGCTAGTGTACTCAGTGGCGCAAGCGACAAGAGCAACAAGCGACAGCGGAGATAAAGATTTTCTTCTCTACTGGTGATAGTACTATACCCTTATTTTGTGGACGTGAGAAGTGTAAGATGTATTAGGGATGAATTACCCATATTTCTGTACGATTAATGACACCTGACTGGGAGGCATACTCATAATTGAACCAATTCCAACCCCGCGGGTAAAAATATAACAGCAGAAGTGGCTCCAGGGTCCTCGATAACAGTACTTGTATGCTTATTCAACCAATATACCCTCCAGGGCTCGTTGCTCCTGCAATGATCGCTGCCTTGCATCTTCGTTACTCTGCCTCCACCACCAGACTTGTTCGGCTCGCCCACCGGCTTCCATAAAAAGCCCCGGGCATCCCAATGCACTCCTGATACGCACTCGCGAGCTCCTCTGCCATATCGCTTCTGGTAGAGTTTGCTCGTCTCAGGTCACTTGACAGACGCTCCTCGTATTGTACTGGCGATTCATGAGGTGGTTTTTTTGGACGGACGTTCGAGCGTCTCTTGCTTTCCCTGTTTCTGGAAAACTTTAGTATCCAACGTCCACTACGAGACCGGGAAGGTTCTCCGTTTAGTCTGTCCGCACTCCTGTCATTCGACGGATCGAAGTACACAGACGGCGGATGGTTTGTCTGATCCATCGAGAAGCGGCGTTCACCAAGTGGTGAAGCATCTGGACTACAGACATTGCGCCCATGGGTTGAGTCGTGGTACTTGTCTGGCTGTGCTTGTTTACGTGTGGACCGGCTGGCTTTCGCCCATCGACTTAGGAACGTCTCATCGACGTCTTCGACATAAAAGCTCCTTGCAGAACTTGGCGTCTTTGCAGAATTTGGGGACTTTATAGAAGTCGGGGACTTTGCAGAAGTTGGCGACCCAATGTGCTGGGCGTGACTTGAGCTTGCACGGCGGGCTTCTGCAGCCATTCCTTCACCAGCAAAATCCACTGCCAGCGGTGCGTGCTTATCACCTCGAACTGAATGGCTCTTCATTTTGGCCCACATCGTTGGTGTCAAAATCGGCTCCCCCTTGGCATTGGTAGGACTTTTGTTCATGGGAGACTGTCGGTTGTCAAACCCAGTCCCTGGAGTGTCTCTGTACCAATTCCCGCTCGGAAATGAACCGCTGTTCCCTTCGACTGTTGGCGGGTGATCCTCATCATTGTCCACCAAGGTATAGCCATAGCCCATTCGACGGCCCCCGGTCATCCAGCCGGGACTGACTCTGCGATGTGGTCCGGCACCGTTGGGGCCATTGAAAATTCCATGAACTTGGGGCGATTCCCAGTTTGCCGCATCAAGTTGTTCAACAAATCTGCTCTTCAGAACCTCAGCACCTGGTTCCCGTTCACTTTTGACTGAGCGAGATTCACCTGCCATTTGTGCATGAATATTGGGCAGGCTATCAATTGCATTTGCAGCATGAACTCTCAGCGAGTGAACGGCAGATGCCCCCCGTGAAGGGTTACTGCTTTGGCGGGAATAGAAAGAGGACGCATCTCTTTGATGAGACGTAGCTTGGTTCTGGGGCTCGGCACCCGCAATTGTCGATGTTCCAGATCTCTCATGAGGTTGAAAGTTCTCTTGTGATGCCATTTGTGGTCCATATCTATTCGGACGCGGCAATTCCGACATGGATGGACTAGCTGATGGCGGTCCGGACCCTATGCTTGTCCCCGCGAGTCTGTGGGAAAGGTCTAGATCACCAAGATGCGGTACTCGGGCCTGGGGGTGTGTCCCAGAAGAGTTCGTTGGTTGTCGTGTTTTGGACACTGCAATGCCCGGATCTTCCCTGGCTAGCGACGCCGAAGATGCCGCACGATTGTCATTAGGGCCTGATCCCATGTAATGAGCCCAGTCAGCCACAAGATTCTGAAGGTTCTCACGGCTGCTGCTGCCGATAAAGCCTTCTCGGCCGCGGAGACGATCTTGATTTGCTGGAGCTGATTCTTCTTGGCTGGCATGAAGACTTGGGAGAGATTTGGTGAACGTGTTTTGCTCGTACGACCGCTCATTTTTGAATGAAGGCACAGACTGGCTACCCATTCCTTCGGTTGCAGAATTCTGATGAGCTGAGCGCTCCCTCAAACTTCCTGGTGGCGTTGGTATATAATGCATCCCAAAGGGAGTTCCCGGGGTATCAGATTGATCATGGCTTTGGGCACCCGCCCACATCTCCAAGTTATTTCGCTCACGACTGTGCTCTATTAGATCATGCAGCCCAATTCTGCGAAACCCCGGGCTTCTGAGCGGCGGTTTTGTATGTTCGGCATGCTGAGGACTCCCAATGCACTGGGCATCACTGTCGTAACCTCGTGCGCTCATCAGGCTGCTTCCCATGTCCCCAACCATTGATAGCGCTGTAGTGGCTCTGGGTACATTTGGCTTTAGCTTGAGCGAGAAGGGGAATGCAGGGCGATGTTCTCCAGACTGTCTGGAGTCTCTCGAGAATCGGTGGCGGAGCCGACGCGAAAGACTTGTAGATCTCCGCCTGTGACCCCGGACAGGTGCTGCAGTGGATCCTGATGCAGGGCCTGTAGTATATCGAGTTAGCCAGGTATCATCTTGAAATAAGTATTGGTCTGAGCCTTGCCTTGGGCTTGCTCCCTGGGACCATCCACGTTCTCCATTTGACCATCTTGATAATATTGTGCGAAGCCACTTGGAGAGTCAGCTCGATGTCCCCTTCGGAGACGAGGACATGTAATGAAGAACATTTGGATATGAATTGTTTACAAGATGAACTTCTGCGTGTTCGTAAATCCCTCATTATGGGCATTTTGGTGGCACTATCGCGCTTTCCATTTCAGAGCATCCCAAAGTCGCTCTTGCTGTTTATTGAGATGACCTGGATCCATGTAGACCTCTGCATAGCCCACAAAGCCCAAAGCCCAAAGCCCAACCCAGGCCCAACCCGTAAATGGGGTGGGTTTGGGCCCGGCCTCGGGCCTATCGATGGGCTATGGGCCTGAGTTCCGAGCCCACTGCGGGTTCATAAGCCCCCAAATGGGCCCCAAACAGTATAAGTAAGCCGAGAATTCAGGAGTTGAACACCCTTTTGTGGTTTTTAAAATTACTCTTCGTTTTACCCCCGTTTCTAAGCCATATCCTAAAGGTAATATTTTATTGGTTTAAATAATTTAAACTCAGTTACTGCTACCTCTCTACATCATGTCTAAAAATATGAAAAAAACGCGTTCATTTAGAAATTTTAAAAATTACAAAGGTTTGCCAAAAAGTAGTAGTACTCCCGTATTGATCGTAGATATGTGTCCAACATCAAAACATTAACTTTTACCTTTTCCGCGAAATCCCCGGTCGGATTTTATCCAAAATTAAAAGGTATACCTACCTACCTACCTAGGTAGGTTATAAATTTAAACTTTACAAGAGTAGTAAAAGGTGTATAGCGATTACATGATGCCGGCTGAACCCCTTAAATGGGTGATGGGGGCCTTATGGGCCGCCACTAATGGGCTGTGGGTTGGGCTGCGGGCCGGGGGCTTGGGCCTCTACCTAGGTAGATCCATGGATCGCCGTTTGTGGGTCCGACGCGGGCCGTACCCTAGGTACCCACCTGGGCATCAACCCGTTTTAACCTTCCAAGGTTTATCGCTGTCTTGCATGTAATGCGAGCAACGGTAGCACTGTAGTGCACTAGGCCTTGCGTTATAGACTGCTGGTAATGCTACGGCACCAAGCTCAAGGTTCTTACTGCTATATATGGCTATGCATTCAATAATCCTGGCTAGGGAAGATGAGAGCATATCCAAGCCTCAAGGGGCCGGGCGATGATAGGGTGCGTGCCTTTTTTTTTTGCCCTATAGTCATGAATAGTCCTAGCCGATATAGTGGAGCTACTAGCTCTCAATCCCAAATATACCCAACCACTGCTTGATGGTTACACTGAAGTCAAACCGCCAAGTTCTAGTTGTTGAGGGTTTACAGCATAACATGTGCTGCAGTGTAGCAAAATAGTAGCGAAATGAGAAAACAAGCTAAGGCTAATACACCAAGTCTCTGTTATGATCTGCTGACATACTCTCACTACCCCACAGATTGTTGAGTGTCTTCTCTCACTGCTGCAAGTTTCTTATGGACTTGCTTCCACTTCGTTTCATATCAGTAGTAACCATTCGGCCGATAAAAGGTCCAGCTTTTGAATGTACTATATAAGGGAACAACTCTCTCCAGTTTTGATACGATGATCGCCTTTTTCTTGAACTCAATCTTTACATTTAATAGACTGATCTGTTTGTCACCTGATAGAAGCTACCAATACTCGGCTTCGGAATCTTCTTACAGAGGCGCAAAATCTCTTAGTAATTTCGTGAAATCTCCCTGGCGTTCACAAACCGTCAACTAAATAAGGGATCTCATGGCCACATTATTACTTCATAGATTGATCGGGATATAAGAAGAGTCCTCCAATTGAGACGTGATATACATCTCCGCCGCAGTTTGAGCATCACAAAACAGAGCAATTGCCTATTTTGGAGATTGATCAGTCTTGGCCGTGCAGAAAACACAATGTGAAAATGTGTACATACCTGCGCTGTCTTGAACTGCGCTTTTCCACCCTCACTTGCAGCGAAATGAATCCGGTACTGACTCTCGGAGTCGATATATGAGGGATAGTTGCCAGCCTCTGTCACCTTGGCGGTTTTCGGAAACAAGGACATTCTCTCGACCTCATCGTGGAGCCTCTCTGTAGCTGCCAAAACCTTCAGAACCTTTGGTGCTATAGTCAGTGCATCGATTCCGGCGAGCATAATCAGCTCATCGATGTTCAGTGTTACGCAGGCTTTCAGTCGTGTGGGCAGAGAGTTCTGGTAATAGAACTGTTGTGCTTGTACACAAACACCAAGTATTGGGTTTGTGTCCTTGTACCTGCCAAGAACTTAGAGATACACCCGATCTTTGATGATATATGCCACTCACCCTTTGTAAGTTTCGGTTTTGAGCTCATGCACAAACGGTGAAATTGATACACAGCCGGCTTCCCCCGCAAGAATTGACTGCTCTATCGAGAAGAGAGTCGTGGCCAAAGTCTTAATTCCAATTCGTTTGAGCTGACGCGCAGCCTGCATTCCCTCCCATGTCGCTGGTACCTTGGTAATGAGGCGAGACGTGTCAAAATCCGGGTCGACGATTTGGCAGATGTGGTGGAGTCCTGCAGCATGTAGTTTAATTAACATCTCTCTTTCTGGCATTGAATCTGAAGAGTATTATCTTACGCTGAGCATTTGCAACTATTGCTTCGGTATTG
This sequence comes from Penicillium italicum, assembly GCA_002116305.1. Lineage (NCBI taxonomy): Eukaryota > Fungi > Ascomycota > Eurotiomycetes > Eurotiales > Aspergillaceae > Penicillium > Penicillium italicum. Next base: position 349,167 of record KZ108175.1, on the reverse strand, counting down.
TAGGAGTAGTTCGGGTTGACCATGACGTGAACATTTCCATGAACAGTTTGAATCATTTCAAGGGCTAGTTCGATACCCTGGCCAAGTCAATTTCAGATGTTGGCATCACTGAATTCACTGAACACCTACCACTACCTCCACAGCAAGCTCCTCGAGGGTAATAGTGGCAAATTGTGGGTGGAGGGTGGTCGCCAACGCTAGCGATCTCAACAATACGGCGCTTCTGCCGGGCTTGACAATCTCCGCTTGAATCTCAAACTGTTCTCCTAGTTAACATAAACCAGCACATAGTATCTAAATAAGTTCTCATACTTGGTTTCCTGTTGCGTCTTGAAAAGGTCCAATCTCTTTGGAAGCTGGCGTAAATATTGCATTAGCCTTCTGTCTATCACAAGTCAAGAGGTTATGAACCTTCAGCATCGTATGTGTCAATATCCACCTGTGTCCGGGAGCGAAGGTATTCCAGTAGGTTTACAGTCGCCATAGTGTCCGTCGTATTAAGCGGGAAGTATAACAAACTTGCGCGTGAACTATTATAACACTGTTGACTTCTTCACTGATTTGGAAGAAAAGAACAGATTTTGGATGTGTTCGACTGGAACCTATCCACAGGCGAGTTGAAGATGCGATCCCATACTTAAATAGCTGTGGGGGGAGAATAAATTGATGTGCACTAGGATCACTTTTGTTTCACCAGTGGCGAAGTTGAATTGGCCTTCTGCCTGCAGCCGATCACCCCAGTCATAGATCCAGATAGGTGACGAAGTGTGCTACCAGAGTCTTTTGCCCTATTGGCTATTACTGCCAGCAAAAGACTACATAGGTATTCTTGATTCCCTCTTTATAGTCGAAGACTTGGATCCCGGGGCGCTATGGCCTCGGGGTGGCTCCCGCTACCTCTTCCAGGCCCTAAATGACTTGGGAAGCGACTCTACTTGTCCACATTCGAGTGTTTAAATTAACCCTTTTATCTGATTTGAACCAAAAGAGTCTAGTCAACCTGCACTTAACTATGTGCTCCTTAATTATATGATACCTTCAAAATGAAAGGCAAATACATGATAGGTTATATGTCTATGTTGCACATTCACATGCGCATGCGCATGGTACACTTCGTCTCCTGTAGATCCTAGTCGCACTGTCTCTGCGTATAAAGAGTACTAGTTACACAATCTATTAGGATGCAGACTAAGTATATCAATCACAAGTCTTTCCTTAGAATCGCTTGCGGGGTTCAGCCGGCATTCGTGCCTGTGTATTTCCCCGCGGGCGAGCCAGCTTCAAGCCAAGAAAGACATGCGAGCACCATAATTGCTCATGTACTCCGTACCGGGGTTTCCGTCAGTCGTACTTCGACAGGATGACGTTAAGAACTTTCTCCGAGAATTACAGACTCCAGTATTGCATGAACTATGTGACAATATCTGGCTAGTATGCTGTATTGTGTGCTGGCCCCTTCATTTTCGTTGTTTTCTGGGCGGGTGTTTACTGGGCTGGGACCAAATGGAGCAATGTGTGTTCTAGCTGGTCTGGCCACTGGGGTTTGTATCCTGTCGCCTGTGCTGAGGATATACGGGAATATTCAAGGAAGTCGAGCAACTTTACTGCTCACTATGTGGATGTTGATGCGGAATACTCATTCGAGCGGACATTATACTTGTGGTGCATTGTGAAAAGCAGTGTTTATACGTTTTTTGTTCATGACATCGAAGATCAAACGAGGAAATGGTACTCGTGAGTAGGAAGTGCACCAAACATGGAACAGAAACTGTGCACTCATTAGAGATGCTTTGATATTAGCTTTAACTTTCGCTTCATGGAATTTCACAAAGCCTCTTCACTCTAATATAGACATGTAAACTTATAAATCAACACACCAGAGGACTACATTGAAATCATCCTCATATAATTGAATTCAAAGACCATTCTCACCTTGATAGTGGAATTAATACTCATCAAATAACTTGGAAAACTCGCTATTCCAAGTTTACCGCAGGTCTCCTACCTTTAAGCACTGGGGCCGATCTCATGTATCTGCGGGGCTTCGGTGCTGTGAAGCTCGTGCATTTGCCTAGCAGGTTTCAGCGGCAGTTCATGAGCGTCCTTATAAAGTTCCATCGGATAACCATTCGATGCTGGTGGCGGCGGAGGACTGTCGTTCACAAACAGGTGCTCTTGTGATGACGAGGATTGCTTCCGCTTTCGGCCATAGATCAACCAGGCTCCAAGGGCTGCAATTGCGACACCTGCAATTGGGCCAACGACAGCACCCGCAATCCAAGCCTTACTGGCACTTTTTGTTGGGGCCGCAGTGGGTGTTGGTAATTGAGTAGTGTGCGAATCGGCCGTTGTCGGAGCCGTGGTTGTTGTGGCTGTTGTGGTTGCTGTGGCAGATTGGGTGATTCGTGACGCCGTAGTGGATAGGGTTGAAGACGAGGCTGGAATTGTGATTAGTCGGGATATTCGATCTATAGGTCTTGCTCCTTGAAAGGACCATTGTGGGGATGCAGTACTTGATTCAGTTGTTGTTGTTGCTTGCAATTCGCGATAGATCGTGTTTGCTTTCCAACCAATTCCACAAAATATGTTACTCGCCGAGGGTAGTACAAAAGGGGATGCTTGATAGATTGTCATGGTGACACATGTACCATAGCCACTATTGAAAAGAACAGGGGCAAGTCAGCACTGCATTTATTGGTTGGAATCTACTGATATTGATTGGTAACTTACCAAGAATCTATAGAGCCATCATCATATGTAATCATGTCATTGTCGCAGTTTGTGGCATATGTGCATGAAGACCCGCCGTCGCAACCGACTGCATAGTTCCCCATTGTAGTCCATGTCTCTGGGTCCGTCATTGCCTGGGCTGTGAAAAGAGGGTTAGTAAAGATGATTTAAAGGGTAAGATGTTTGATATGGAGGGTATTCTCACTCGTTGATGGACCCAGATACCATCCCATAAAACCGGGTAGATTTTGCGATGAGGTGTCGAACTTGGTGGTTTGGCCATGGACTCCTTGGGACCAAAGACCTCCGCCGAGAAAGATTAGCATGAGGCATGAACAAACATGCGACAATGAAGTGAGAATCATTGTACTCCTTGAAGTTGGCTTCTATCAACTCGAAATTGACTGATTAGAATGGCTGTATATCCACGTGGTGGACTATGATTTAAAAATGGACCGACTAGGATCAAGGATGACAATCACCAAACAACAGGCAGCTCAGTCCGTTTGCTTTCCGGGGAAACCGTCTTGCTTATACCTTCGGCAATTGCTCGGTCAGAAAAGGGGGCTGATTGGAATTTTCCTGCAGATTCCCACCAAATCGATATAAATGACATCTAGAGGCTACTAGTACAGAGTAGGTATGTGCTCGGTATCGGTGAATACGAGATCTCACTCCACATATCTCCATACCTAGGGGATTGTGTACCAATCAAGGCAGATTAAGCAATCGAATATGTTCAGGTGGGCTATGTAGCTCATAGTCCAATCAATGTACTCTATTTGCCCCACTTTTATACTTTCGATTGGCGGCAAAAAGGGAACTAACCCAAAGTCGGCCCGATTCGGCCTAAAATGACTTATTCCACTAACCCTATGCGGAGTTGTCCGTACTCCGTGCTCGGAGGTACTCCGCAGAGTTGTTGAATCACAAACAGTGGGGTGTGGAAATTAGGAACAGGCTCAGCCGCATGTAAATTTAGTTGCTGACGTGATAATCTCCAGGGCTTTCTTTGAAAATGGAATATCCTGGTTTCTTTGATCCGATTTCCTATGTCCATATATTTCCCCCCCCCCCTTTCGTGTCACCTTTGAGGCTCTTCACTCGTCCTTTCAATGTCAACCAATTTTAAAAACTCGCGCTACTTGCGTTTAACCGTCGCCCTAGTTATTCCTTTTGCCCTCATTTGTTATCTTTACTCGTGGAGACAAACACCCACTTTGGTCCCCAGTCCCATAACGGAATCTTCCGGAACAACAAGCAGCACAGGGAGCTCAGCCTCAATAGAAGTTCCTCCACAGGCGCCTTCGACTAGCGATAGTCATCCTACTACTTCTGCTGCACTCATTTATACACTTCCAGACAAGATCTGGCATTCCGCCAAATTTGACAATCTATCAGAAAATCAACGGGAATGGACCGGCAGCTGGACAAAGAAGAATCCCTCGTTTCGACAAGAATTGTTGACCGATCGGTCAGCTGAAGCATTTGTTCGCGCTCATTATTTCAAAACGCGACCGGATATAGTCGAAGTCTATGAAGCCCTTCCAATCCCCATCCTACGCGCGGATTTGTTCCGTTACTTGGTTATTCTCGCCGAAGGTGGAATTTGGGGCGATTTAGATACATCGTGCGAGAAAGATGTCGCCGAGTGGGTACCCTTGGAATACAGAAATGAAAACATCGATATGATCGTTGGATTGGAGTTCGACTTTGAATGGCGAGGCCCGGGAACGGAAGTTGCTTCCCAGTTCTGCAATTGGGTATTTGTTGGGCGGAAGTCTTCGCGCAACCTCCAAATTATTGTTGACACTGTCCTCGATAAATTGAAGGGCATTGCTAAAGCAAATGCCGTGGGTATCGAAGGGATTACCTTAGAAATGCTTTCCGACGTGGTTGACGTGACGGGACCGAAGATTATGACAGTTGCGATCATGAAGAGTCTCGGACAATTGCTCGGCAGGGACGTCGATGATCGCGACTATGCACACACTAAACGGCCTAAGTTGGTTGGTGATGTTTTGGTCATGCCTGGAGTCTCTTTCGCTGCTCTTCAAAACGGGAACCCGACGGATCAAGGTGATGCACTTGTGACGCATCATTATGAGGGCTCGTGGAAGAAGGAAGATGCAGAAGCAAAGGAACGGAAAAAGCTGAAGCAAGAAAAAGAAAAGCAGCAAAAAGAGCAAGGAGGATCACCACCACCTGCTGCTGCAGCCTGATTGAAGCACGACAACGAGCGAAGAGCGGCGAGTTGCCTTTATTTTTCACTTCCCCAGGTGGGATATCAATTTACGCTTGAATGTTCAACGGACAGGATCGGAGATTCAAAGAATATAATTTGTAACTATCATCAGGAGTTTTGTTCATTTTCGGTTCATGTGGTTTAGCATGGTACATCAACTAAGTGTCGAGGTTTTCCGTTTATCATTTTCAACACCCCATCAAGATACATTCAAATCATCTATCTCCCAAAGAGTTCCCTAATGATTGTTATCTCAAACGCCTTTGTATTCTCTACTTGCTTACTTGGGACCACGTGGAGGCTGGTGCCCGCATTCTGTGTAATGGGACATGTCTAGACCTCCGCAAAGCCCCCGAATAGGCCTGGTCCCCGGGCCCAAAGCCCAGCCAGCAGTAGGCTATAGGCCTGACCTTCAAGGCCCAACCCAACCCAGAGCCCATCAACAGGGGCTTATAAGGCCCCCATCTAAGCCCATTATTACGCATAACTACAGTTTTAGCATACATAGAATAGCTGATTAACAACTGATTTTTACGTATGTTCCAGCCTATGTATCCTTGGGATCATCACTAGCCACCTAAGATTCTCTATTGCTACAGTCTCTAGGGATCAGTCCCTATTTCCTTTTCTAGATCATCATACGACCCGTACTTTAGGGTTTACGCAGTAATTTGATTCCCTAAAATTACTAGGAAAATATGCCTTGCTTACATTCATATCAATGGGTTCAGTTCAGGGAATTGATATACAAACCCAGCTACGGGCGACTAATGGGACCACCGATACAAAACTTTCTGAATCAGTATACCTACAGATCGAAACCAGTGTATTTGCTTCCGGTGATGAAATACGCGGTGAGGTAGTATCCAATGAGAGAGTTATGTGTCAGACTGGGATATGGCCCCCCCTAGGCCTTAAACAGGAACCGAGGTTTTTGTTATGGTCTAGTGGTAAAATGGCTGTATTTTTTCCCTCATTATGTACCGGTGGTCCCGTTGTTAGTCGCCCGTACCGAGCCCAAGTTGGGAAGTTCGGAGGATTTCGCCGCTTCTGACCGCCTAGGACTGGCACGTGATGAGGCTCTACCCTACAAAGTACGCAAAGAATTCCATGTGGATTAGTTAGAAGTCGGATCTTGCCGATCTCGGGAGCCGATCGCTTTGCTGACTGGTGGAGCTGGATGTACATACATACTCCACTTGGACATCTAAAAAGCTTGACTATGCCAAGAGGATGACATCAAGGCAAACGCAGGGCGTGTGTAAACCAGATCACCTTTAAAAGGTTATCCACTGCAAGCACCCGAAGAAGAAGCATTCCGGGCGCTAATAAAAACAGCAGAATAAGGTTCACGGGCCTTATTTTTCAGTCACACTCGAGACTTTCTAAGACTTTCCTACATAGATGTGAGTTCAGATGAAGAAGATCCAATGTGGAGAACCAAGCATGGGATAGTATCTACAACTCCTCCATTAGAATCTTGATACTTGCCTTCATAATTCAAATGAATCGAATACACGGGTGTAGACTCGCAGCTATGCAAAAGTCATCCTGCCAAATTTCTTAAAAACAAGCAGAATGTGAGGCGGTCAGATACCGCCTCGTTGCTTCCCACTTTGTATATTCCAAAGATGATTATGTACGTAGGCAGTCGGAGCTGCCTGGGTGGCACGTGGTACACGGAGACATAAAACAGTTGGTCTCTCCTCCCTCTTCACTTTCTTCCTTGGTAAACAACGCGTCCAACTGTCACACCGAAACCCACAGTTTTTGCATCACCAGGTTTGGTTATTCCTCTCATATTTATCCAACAAATCCTAAAAACTAACTTAAAAGCAGTTAATATGCGAATTCACCTTCTTCTGGCAGGAGTTTTCCTGCTCGTGGCAGTTGCCATAGCTAGTACTCCACCAATTGAGATCAAAGCAAGTATCTCTACACTGTTTCCCGGGATTTAAGTAACTAACTTGGTCAATTCATAGGGATCCAAGTTCTTCTATTCGAGTAATGGCACACAATTGTGAGTGGATAGACTATTCTGAGCTGTTTCAGTTGCTAATTCTGCGACTAGTTACATCCGTGGCATTGCCTATCAAGGTGTGCACTATATAAAATGCTGATCTTCCCACAGCCCTAAACTGACACTATCTAGAGGACTACAATGCCGGAGGTGCCAAGGGTACCGGCCAGTCGAGCGATACTCACTATACTGATCCTCTGGCGGATGCTTCTCACTGCGAACGTGATATTCCATACCTCCAGCAACTGCGGACCAACGTTATCCGGATCTATGCTGTCGACCCTACCAAGAACCATGACGCTTGTATGCAAAAACTGGCTGATGCAGGAATTTATGTGATCGCCGATCTCTCCTCTCCTCAGCTGTCAATTGTCTCCAACTCGCCAACTTGGACTGTTGCACAATACGATCGATACATCGCCGTGGTTGATGCACTGCATCAATATGATAATGTGATTGGATTCTTTGCCGGGAACGAGGTTGTGAACAAAGTCAATGAGACGATCGGTTCAGCATTTGTCAAAGCAGCAGTGCGCGACATGAAAGCATACATCAAAGCAAAGGGATACAGAAATTCCTTAGGATTTGGTTATGCGACTACCGACCAACCCGACTTTCGCAACGAGCTATCAGACTATCTCGACTGTGGAGATCAGTCTACCGCTATCGACTTCTTCGGTTACAACATGTACGAGTGGTGTGGAGACAACACATTCCAGGGCTCTGGTTACAAAAACCTCACAGAGCACTACAAAGACTACCCTGTCCCAATCTTCTTCTCCGAGTATGGATGCAACACTGTCAGGCCTCGCAAGTTTGGCGACATTTCTGCGATCTTCGGACCCGACATGGAGAATGTCTGGAGTGGTGGTATTGTCTACATGTACTTCGAAAGCACCAACAACTACGGACTTGTCTCTGTTGACGGAAACTCTGTGAGCACTCAGCCAGACTTCAGTTATTACTCAAAGGCAATTCAGACCGCGACTCCCACCGGTGTCAACAGTGGCAGTTACACCCCCACCAACTCTCCACACGCCTGCCCCACCGTCAATGACATGTGGTTGGCAAAGTCCAGCCCGCTACCACCATCTCCGAACAAAGACATGTGTTCATGCATGGTGGACAGTCTTTCGTGTGTAGCCAGTCAATCTCTACATGCAGACCAGTACGGCGACTTGTTTGGCACAGTGTGTGGAAGCGACAAGAGCGCCTGCGATGGAATTTCCGAGAACGCAACCACGGGACAGTACGGTGCCTACAGCTTCTGCGCCAGCAAGGATCAACTCTCCTACGTCTTCGATCGCTACTACCAAGACCAGAAGAAGGATCAGTCGGCGTGTGACTTCAAGGGAGCAGCATCAATCCAGTCCGCCAAGGATCCTTCTGGAAGTTGCAAGGCACTCCTCGGCCATGCTGGCACACCTGGAACGGGCCAGACCACAGGCGGAAGAACATCCGCATCCAAAGGGGTAGGTGCTAATCTGGTGGCTGTAGAGGTTACTGGCGAGTTCTGGCTAATGATCTTCTTGGCATCCATATTGTTTACCTTCCTCTTTCCCCCGGAGTTGTTGCTGATCGAATGGCTGCGCGCTCTTGCGAATGCCCTCCAAATTCTGGCTAGGCAGTGATAGCAGATACTCCTCAGAGTTCCACTAGTTTGCGAGTCCAGCAATTGAAACAACGTTGATATTTTATTCACTCTAGATAGCCAGGCCGAAGTAGTGGTGATGGTACCAATTTTCTGGACATAAAGTGAACGGTAGATATAGCTGCAATATCGAACGGTCTCTAGTGAATATTAAAATGCAAGCTTTCGGACTGCTGCATGAATTTTCAATCTTCACAAATCCACATTTTCTATGAAGTGTGGAATTTGTCGTTCTTTCGCCTGCGCAGGATGGACCCAAGTCTCGTCGTTGACTGGAATAGACTTCATATTTGCATTGAAGTTTCCTCTCCAACCAAGTTTGCACTCAAAAACACTCCTGTACACCTCTAATTTGAAGTCCTCTCTCCCTATACTATGCGCGCCGTGTACAGATGTACAGATCGGACACATTGGCTGGGCAGTCGAGATGCTTAGTAATAGGTTTGTCTCCGCCCCACGTGGGGCCTAAGACCGGGGCTTACAATTTTTTTTACAAAAAATTACAGATCTCCCTCACGCCCACACCCCATCGCATTCCCCTCTTTGAACCCTTACTCTTGTTTCAGACGTCAAGTCAAATAACGCAAAAATGGGCAACGTAAGAAGCAGTTCTCAAACCATACAGACGACGCCAGACCACTCTGAGCTCTTTGTTTGGGCCTCTCAACGCGCAGTGAACTGACAATACTCGACAGGGAGCCAAGGCAAACATGAAGCGCGAGCGCAACGCGAAGGACACCAAGACCGCCAAGTCGCAGACCAAGAGCGTACGTCAACGTCGTCTCCAACATCCATATTGTCCGTGCAGTCACTGACCCACGTCCTTATCTAGAACGAGAAGGCCATGAACATCCAGTGCCAGGTCTGCAGACAGACTTTCCTCCAGACCACCAAGCCGCCTGCGTACGTTATTCCACAACCCATCCATTGCGAATGGCTTTGTTCCTATCGGTGTATATGTGGGTTTAGTTGCTAACATTTTCACGCGACTATAGCCTCCTCGAGCACGCCTCCAACAAGCACAGCAAGGGTCTTCCCGAGTGCTTCCCCGGTGTCAGCGCATAGACAACCATCCCGGCGGAACCGAAACCAATCTTCTTTACGATATCACGGGTTAGCATGGCTTTAGGAGTTTTGATCAAAAGCGAAAGTATCTGGGAACTGGACTTGGGAGAGTGGTCATTCTGCGTACAACATAGGCGACTATGTAGGTGTAGGGGGTGAGGTGTTCATGGGGATGTTGTACATGTAGTGGTGGTGTGAAGGCCCCTTGTGATTAAAGACGCAGTTGACTATGCATGATCTTTCTCTCTCGCCATGCTCATTGGTTTTGCTTTGTAGTACTAACAGAAGGGGGGGAACCTCTCTCAATCAATATATACACATGCGGGGATTAGATGTGCGCCACGGTTGTAGGCCTGTGGGCCGAAAAGGATTGTAGGAATGTTTCTTTTTTTTTTTTGTAAACTACACCACATTATACTAGCGAGATTGTATTGGTCGTACTAGAAATACAATTAGTAATGGTCTCAAATTCGAGTTGGTGGAAAGCAAAGAAATTCGAAAAGATAGCAGCAGAACTATATCTCGCGAATAAGAAGGCATATGGAAATCCACGTGCTCGGGTGATTGACGGATTCTCTTCCGAATGTCTCGGATTTCTACCACACCATTGCCACTCAGACGAGACTGCTGAGTCGCGAGATTGCGCGTAAAATGGCCGAAATATCGACCGAGGTTCCTTATGAACAATAAAGTCTTGACAAAAGGCACTGATATATCAAAAACGATGACATGATAGCACCCCGAGGTCTCTGAGCTTGACCTCGACCACCAAGATAGCCAAGATCGCTAAGAGGTGGTCGCTGTGCTCGAGAAACAAATAGGCAGACTTGTACTTGGGTGGGACTCTTCCTACGTAACCTAGGAGTTGGAGTGAAGAGATCTGATCCTTCGACTTTGGGTCTCTAACTAGGGCTCGGCCTTTGGCCCCTAGAACCTTGTCTGTGTCCAGGCCTTCCCCCTGCATGCAAGACAAGATTTAGTATAATCGGAAAGGAAATTGGGTGTCTAGTGAAACAGATGGGGCGGGTGCATGTAGAACTTCTACATTGACGCAGAATTTCTTGTTGCAACTGTTCCAAAAAAGATAGATTTGGACATTGACATGTAAGAAAAGATCCAACTGTATATGAACTTATCTAACGGTAAACCCACCATCAACTCTAATATCCGCACCGTTGATCATGCCGCTAGAATCCTATTGCAAAAGTCAGAACCAGAGGCATAGTCCACCAAGCTGAGGGGACATACCTGACAAAGAAACAGCACAGAATCGGCAACCTCCTCTGGAAGCGCAAACTTGCCCGTCGGTATATTCGCCAAGAAAGCCTCGCGGACATCCGCCTCTCCCCAAGCCTTCCTGCCAAGCTCCGTCCACGCCACAGTCGGAGAAACAGTATTAGCCGTGATACCCCGACCGCCCCATTCAGATGCCATACTACGCGTCAAGCCCAACAGCCCAGCTTTCGAAGCACAATACGCGCCGTGTCGATGCAGCGCGGCATGTGCTGCCTGAGAGGAAATGCTGACGATTCTTCCCGGTGGCGGGGGACTCGGTGATGATTCTGCGGTCTTGGATGTAGCAAAATAGAGTCGAGCAAATGCCTGAGAGCAAAGCATTGGGCCGTAGAGATTAACCGTCAGATGCTTCAGTGTTTCTTCGGGGGGCGTTATCTCCATATCACTGAGAGATACGTATCCGGCTGTGTTGATCAGGATACTTGGGAAGGCTCTTTCAGACAAGGAGGACGAGGTTGGGTCAATTATTTGTTTCTCTAGGGAGTTGAAGGCCGCCTGCACGGAGTCTGGTGAAGTGATGTCGCATTCATAGGTGTGGATGTCATCTAGATTGCCGCTCGCCCCGTAGCCGGATTCAAGAAGCTCATCGCGACGTGCAGCTTCGAAAGGTGCGTAGAGAATGGCGAGACGGGCACCTTGTTGTCTCAGCTTTTGGCCAATGCTTGACCCAAGGCCGCCTGTGAAGAAGTTAGTTTTTCCTTGGGTTCGGCTTTGTGTCTCGTGTGCCTACCTAAGCCGCCAGGCAAGATGGCTAATCTGCGTGCGAATGCCATTTTTTACCAAGTTTATTTGGATATTAGCAGACTAGCAAGAGGGATGCAACACGGTATGAACTTCAAGCTGCCCCATTCTCCGCTTCCAAGGTTGAGGGGAAGATGGACGCTTTCGGGAATGATCGTCCCGGTATCCACCCCCACACTATCTGTCACTTGGCAATAAAAAGGGCTGAAGGGTTGGAGGGTACAGAAGACCACCTTTCGCTTGCTTTTACATTGAGAAATACATATTGATCCAACCAGAGATATATGGAGCCAGCTGGAATATATGATAGGCTCACCATTCCTGGACTACCTACAGGGCTAGCAAACTCAATTCATCACATCCTCGACCCACTTATATACATTGCATCAACACGGCTCTTTTTTCAAAATTCGATCACCTTAAATCCTATTTGCTTCTCATTTTTCTCTCCTGCATGAATGTCCACATCATCTAACACAGTCTGATTCTCTTTCGCTGCCGCAATTCGAATTTTCATTTTCCTCGCATAAACATCCACACCCGCCAGGAAAGCACAAGTAATGAGGTTCATAATAATAGCCATACCAAGAAATGGCCATACCAATAAATCCCTTCGCAATCCCAAAAGAGGTCGTATATTGTGGCGCGAACCGAGAATTAAACAGATGAGACCCCACAGCCCCTCCAATTTCGCCATAACCATTCGCAAGTGCGATTGCAAAGGCAGATCTCGTTGCGCTCTTGGTGGTCTGGATCTGTCAGGGCCACATCATTGTATACCTGGTTTGTCTCAACATGAAGTATTGATATAAGATGAAATGTTCCGTCTAGAATAATACACACTATGCAGTCGAGAAACCTCCTGCTATAATCGTCGTGGCATATACACCACCGTTGTTTGGGAAGGCATAGAGCACACCCTAGTACGCTAGAATGACAATAATAAATCCAAGCAGGCTGGCTAATTGGGGAATACGTCCGGTATCTGCAAAGAAATCGAACGCGAGTCAATAATTCCTGCGAAGACCGCAGATGGAATGTTTAGTAGCTGGGCTTCACCCATAGATCTTTGAGCATTCCAAGGTTGTTAGCAAATGTACCATCAATCTCGTCACTGTGGTTCTTTATAGCACATGTTAAACCCCCAACCAAAGAACGCTTTGCATTGGACAGAGCACGCGATAAGGGGATCATGCTCGGCAAATGCATGGCTTTAAAACTAGACAGTGGATTTGTCGATCAAAGATAATGCATCTCAGCAAATTTAGTATGAAAAGTAGTTTACAAAATAACCAAGTGTCGTACTCCAGGGCCACAAGTACACGCCATTGCGGGGAGAGAATTCCTAATCGGCCCCTTTCACTTCACTTCATATCTTCCCAGGAACTTCATGCAAATCTTTTATTAAGTCCCTAACCTCTGTAACATTTCAGCGGACAGAGAAACATGAAGGCAAATTACTTTTACATTGTCGCATCTCTAGCAAGAGTAGTGCTGGCATCGGAATCCCAACAACCCTTGATAGGAAAAGTGACTCACGATAACGTGAGATCTCCTAGCGTGGACTTGGACGCAATCATCAATGAATCTCCTCTTTTATCCTTCCACAGAGACATTGTGCAAATTCCATCAATCAGTGAACATGAGGAGAGTGTTGGGAATTTCCTCTTGGACTTCATCCGCTCACACAACCTAACCGTCGAAAGACAAATTGTTACTCCGGGAAGCGACACCGAGGAAGAAAGATTCAATGTTTATGCATACACTGGGAAGAACAGGTTTCCCGAGGTTGTGCTCACAAGCCATATTGACACTGTGCCACCTTTCATACCTTACTCGCTTCATCCACCACCCTCAGACAACACAGACAATCTGAAATTCAATCGATCAGACCTGATTATCGCTGGCCGCGGGACGGTGGATGCCAAAGCCAGTGTTGCAGCCATATTATTTGCTGCACTGGAAACCCTGGAGGCCAACCCCGACGCCTCAATTGGGCTGTTGTTTGACGTCGGCGAGGAGAAAAGTGGGATTGGAATGAAACATTTCTCAAACTCCGATCTCAACCCAACACCGCCTAAATTCCACACAGTCATATTTGGAGAGCCGACAGAGCTCAAGCTTGTCGCGGGCCATAAAGGTACCCTCGGGTTCAAGCTTATCGCTGAAGGAAAAGCCGCGCACTCGGGATACCCATGGCTCGGGAAAAGCGCGGTCTCTTCGATTCTTCCTGTTTTATCTTACCTTGACACACTGCAAGATGTCCCGCCTGAGAAAGGTGGACTTCTCCGTAGTGAGAGGTTTGGTCAATCGACATTGAACATTGGGGTCGTGCGTGCTGGTTTAGCCGGCAATGTCGTTCCTGCACATGCTGAGGCGACAATTTCCGTCCGTCTCGCGGCTGGAAGTCCAGACGACACGAGAGAGATTGTGAGAAAGGCGGTGGAAGATGTGGCTGGTAGTGATGGAAGCGCCTATCTTGACTTTGGGAACACAGAGAACGGCGCTCCGCCTCAATATCTTGATTTTGACGTCGATGGGTTTGATGTGATTACTGTGAACTACGGGACTGATATTCCTGCCTTGAAGATCAGTACCCAGGGAGGTCCAAAAGTGAAGCGGTATCTCTACGGGCCGGGTAGTATCCATGTTGCCCATGGTGATGATGAGGCAATCACTGTGGGAGAGCTTGAAGAGGCGGTGCGAGGATACAAAAGGTTGATCTCTGCCGCGCTGGGTGCTCACTAGACGTATGCCTTCTTTTCGGCTTGAGAAATAGAATCAATGCTACACCGACGATACTATACGCTCTCAATCTACGTATCTACAACTCTACACGCGGTTCGCTGATCTGGCAACACAAGACATCGAACCGTCAATCGAGGAAGCCCGGTCGACAGGAGGACAGCCATAAGGCTGGACAGCAACACTCGGACTCCCTGAGACCGAGGCTCATGCAGTGGAGTTCAATCCCAGGTGGTGCTCTGGGATGACAAAGCAGTGAGTGATGAAATAAACAGTTCATCACAGACACCACTTCCCATTTGCATCGGGTGCAGCGGGAACTTAGCCCAAACCAACACAGAAATGGCCAAGCACCGGGCCTGTCAGTAGCAAACCGCGGATCTACACCCCAAGAGGAGCAGTCAGCAGCATCTGCCTTGAGATAAGATCTTCAAGGCACGACACCAAGGAGGGAAAGAAGAGGGAGTGAAGCATGCATGTCCTTTCGCTGGTATTGTCCAGATCAAGTTTTAACGGTAATTTCTCAGAACAAGACTCGCGCCTTTGGAAGACCAAAAGCGCAAGACCTCGAACACCCGTCATGCGTGCTGCAGAAACCACACTTACCGAAACCACCCTTACATGGATACCAGATCACCCCTTTTGTTTGTTCGCCATCCCGTAGTCCCGATGACTACCAGGAAAGGGGGAGCTGCTTCAAAACTGCTCACTGGTTCAAACGGCAGTCGTACCAGTCGAGACATTCGTCTTCTCCTTGTGTCCATTAGAGTGCCCTGTCTCAATGTCCGAGTCAACGATATTGAGATGCTCAAACCAAATACCATTGGACTTGCGCCACCACTCGGCGATCGCGATGATAGTCACACCGCCCATAATCACAATCGCATAGTTGAACAAGCTGGGATCCTTGTTGATTGCACTGTCCGAGTAAGCCGGGGCGCAAAGAACAGCAAAAGCAAACCCGTTCCACAAGAACGTAATAACAGCGGCGGCGGTGCCAAACCGACCCATGTCCCAAAAGCCTGGACGGAACGATTTACGCGTGATGAACGCGCGGCCGGTTCCAACCAAACCGTATGCTGCAAGTGAACCCGCAGCCGAAGTGGAAACTAAGCTGGAGAAGGCCACTTGCGACGGGAGCTGAGTGCAGAGGAGAAGCGCGGCAATAGAGGAAATAAATATGACAGCATTGTGAGGCTGCTTGGACTTTGACAAACGCGACAGCACGTCGCTGAAAGGGAAAACGCCATCACGCGCCACGGCGAATACAAGCCGTGATACAGCAACCAAGGAAACCGAAGTGTTGAGAATTGCTCCAATCATCGAGACAATGGTCAGCACAACGTGGGCATGGGGACCTAGCGCCATCGCGTACATGTTGATGAACGGCTGGGGTGCGCTAGTGTTGAAGAATGTATCAATCGGAGGCATGCAGAAGAGAAACAAGATAATGATCGGGAAACCGCACAGCGCAGAGGCAGCGGTTGCCCAGAAGATACCCTTGGCGGCGGCTTTCTTGGCCGACACGGTCTCTTCTGCGACATGGCCCGAAGCATCCTGTCCCACAAGACAACTGCCGACCATGTACCAGGATAAAACCCAGTTAAGTCCGGGACTGGTCTCCCCGCCATTATATGTAGACGTAAACACGTATTCGGCTGACTGGAAGCCGTACGTTTTGGAGACGCCGATGGGAAGCCAAATGAAATTGAGCAGCATGTCGAGGATAATAACCGTCACACCCGCTCGGAAGACCCAGGAGTACATGCGCGGGGGCAGGAAATTCAGCGAGGTAGCGATGGCCAGGAAAAGAAGCGAGATAGCCCATGCTACGGCGCGCGCTCGGATATCAGCGGTGTCATATGGGAAGCTCGTCTTCGGGTCAAACACAACGATCTCGGAAATCAAGTAGTTGGCAACACCGAACGAATCACTTCCGAGAAAGGCGGTCCATGCAACCAATGTCCATGCGGCAATGAGGAACGAGATGAAGCGGCCGACTTTACCGCCTCCCCAGGATCGGAAAGCCCAGTAGTAAATTGACCCCGCGGCGGGATAGCTTGAACAAGCTTCAGCGAGACAGGCGGCCGTGATAACAGACAGTATGCTGCCGGAGACCCAGGAGCTCCAGCTGAGGGAGTTGTTAGTGATGTGATCAATGCGAAAACGCGCGGGAAACCGCAGGCGGCGGGAAACGTGGAACACACATAGCAGCCGGCCCACCTCCACTGAGGGCGATATAGAAAAGCACACGAATTCCTCCGACGCAATTCAAAGCCGAGAAGGAGCAGGCGAAATTGTCGAAGGAGCCCCATCCTCGAGCCAAGACAGAGCGATAGCCAAGCTTTAGGAGGTCTCGATCATCTTCATTAGTCACGGAAACTCCATCGGAGTTCTGGTCCTGATGGTCGCTGGTCTGGACATCTTGCGGGGGGTTGGCTCCATCAAGGGCAACAATATCAGGTAAGGCCATGATGGTTGCTCTTTTTTCTTTTTGTCTTGTCTTTTTAAGAGACTTGGCACTTGACAATTGCTTTTTTTGTCCCAAAGAAAAAAAAAGACATGCTTGATTAACTTTTTCCAAACACTATATCACGTGGGCCGATTAATTGCTTGAGACCCCGACACCGGGGTTTGTTCAGGAATCTTTTGAGTCATTATTAGTATTATTATTATTACGGAGTACTCCGTACTATTATTATTATTAGGGTGAAAATAGGGAGAATCATAAAGAATTTGTTAGAAAAAACTACTCCAAAAGGACTACAACATACTAACGAAGTTATCAATTGGTACAACAAACGCGTGTCAGCTTGTTATCCCCGGGTGAAGTGGCGGGGTCAATTGACAGCGCGCACACAGCGGTTGCCCCGTGCTCCCGAAGTTCTATGTTGTACATTTTCCAATTGACTTTGGTGGGCTTGACCGCTCATTAATTGCGAAAATTTGTGTCTGTTGCATACAAAATACGAACAATATACAAGGCCCTTGCTGAAAATTTAAAAAAAAAGAAAAGTAAAGAAAAGAATGAAACAACGCTAATTCGCAATAGTTGTAGCCAACTTGCATAGGCCTTATCTGTGATCCAATGGCGTGATCATCCACTGGCGGACCGATCACGGAGATCATGGGGTATTGATACTGGATGAGAACTGAAAATAACAGTATATTACACAAATCTCAGGTGCACAGGTATACACATAGGTATTGTATCATGTATCATACCGTATTGCTGTACCTTCAACTTGAATGTGGATGAAAGCCCCATTCGGATTAGCGTGTGTTTCTTCCCCCTCCATATTTCTTTCGACATTTCCCAAACCTTTTCCCTTCTCTTTCTTCATTCTCTCTCTCAAAGGCATCGGATTTGTGAAAATTCTATCCTTGAGACACTTTTCTTCTCTTCCCTTTTTCACACATCCATCAGAATGGTTCAATCGTATGTTGACTCGACTCTGTCAAAAGGTAACCGTGACAGTTGCTGATTATCTGGATAGATCTGTTCTGGGTTTCCCCCGCATGGGAAGACTCCGTGACCTCAAGAAGGCCACCGAGGCTTACTGGTCTGACAAGATCTCCCGCGATGAGCTCCTCGCTGAGGGTAAGCGTCTTCGTCTGGAGCACTGGAAGATCCAGAAGGATGCCGGTGTCGATGTCATCCCCAGCAACGACTTCGCCTTCTACGATCAGGTCCTCGACCACCACCAGCTCTTCGGAACCGTCCCCGAGCGTTACAGCAAGTACAAGCTGAACCCCCTCGATGAGTACTTCGCCATGGGCCGTGGTCTCCAGAAGGAGGGCATTGATGTTCCCAGTCTGGTATGTGCAACTCCTTGCAATACATCCGTACCAATTCAGGATGCTGACTCAATCAACAGGAAATGGTCAAGTGGTTCGACTCTAACTACCACTACGTGAAGCCCACTCTCCAGGACAACCAGGAGTTCAAGCTCGCTGCCGAGCCTAAGCCCGTTGTTGAGTTCCTCGAGGCCAAGGCCGCTGGCATCATCACCCGCCCCGTCATCCTCGGTCCCGTCTCCTTCTTGACTCTCGGAAAGGCCGACCGTGGCCAGAGCGTTGACCCCATCACTCTGATTGAGAAGCTCCTCCCTCTCTACGTTGAGCTTCTGTCCAAGCTCAAGGCCGCTGGCGTCGAGGATGTCCAGATTGATGAGCCCGTCCTGGTCTTCGACCTTGCCGAGAAGTCCAAGGCTGCCTTCAAGCCCGTCTACCAGAAGCTCGGCGCCCTCGGTGCCGAGGCTCCCCGCATCACCTTCGCCACCTACTTCGGTGACATCGTCCACAACATTGATGTTCTCGCCGACCTCCAGAGCCTCCACTCCATTCACATTGACTTGGTCCGCAACCCCGAGCAGCTCGACACCGTCGTTGCCGCTCTCGGCCCTAAGCAGATTCTCTCCGCCGGTGTTGTCGATGGCCGTAACATCTGGAAGACCAACTTCAAGGCCGCCATTGAGAAGGTCGAGAACGCCATCCAGAAGCTCGGCAAGGACCGTGTCATTGTTGCCACCTCCAGCTCCCTCCTTCACGTCCCCCACACTCTTGAGAGCGAGAAGACCCTTGATGCTGAGGTCCGTGACTGGTTCTCTTTCGCTGTCCAGAAGGCCTCCGAGGTTGTTGTGATCGCCAAGGCTGTCACCGAGGGCCCCGCTGCTGTCCGTGAGCAGCTCGAGGCCAATGCCAAGTCTGTCCAGGCTCGCGCCTCTTCTGCCCGCACCAACGACCCCGCTGTCAAGGCCCGCCAGGCCGCTGTCACCCCTGAGATGCACAACCGCAAGTCTGCCTTCCCTGAACGTTACGCCGAGCAGACCAAGACCCTCAAGCTTCCTCTTTTCCCCACCACCACCATCGGTTCCTTCCCCCAGACCAAGGAGATCCGCATCCAGCGTAACAAGTTCACCAAGGGTGAGATCACTCCTGAGCAGTACGAGAAATTCATCGAGCAGGAGATCCAAGAGGTCGTGAAGATCCAGGAGGAGCTCGGTCTCGATGTCTTGGTCCACGGTGAGCCCGAGCGTAACGACATGGTGCAGTACTTCGGTGAGCGCCTCACTGGTTACGTTTTCACCACCCACGCCTGGGTTCAGTCTTACGGCTCCCGCTGCGTGCGTCCTCCCATCATTGTCGGTGACATCTCTCGTCCCGCTCCCATGACCGTTAAGGAGTCGAAGTTCGCTGCTTCCATCTCTTCCAAGCCCATGAAGGGTATGCTTACTGGTCCCATCACTTGCCTGCGGTGGTCTTTCCCCCGTGACGATGTCCACCAGTCTGTCCAGGCTCAGCAGCTCGCTCTCGCTCTCCGCGACGAGGTTGTTGACCTTGAGGCCGCTGGTATTGCCGTGATCCAGGTTGACGAGCCTGCTCTCCGTGAGGGTCTTCCCCTCCGCACTGGTGAGGCCCGTGTTGCCTACCTCAAGTGGGCTGTTGACTCCTTCAAGCTGTCCACCGCTGGTGTCACCGACGGCACTCAGATCCACTCTCACTTCTGTTACTCTGAGTTCCAGGACTTCTTCCACGCCATCGCCGCTCTCGATGCCGATGTCCTGTCCATTGAGAACAGCAAGTCTGATGCCAAGCTCCTCAAGGTCTTCATCGACGAGGCCTACCCTCGCCACATTGGCCCTGGTGTTTACGACATCCACTCTCCTCGTATCCCCACCGAGCAGGAGATCAAGGACCGCATCGAGGAGATGCTGGCTTACCTGACTCCATCGCAGCTGTGGCTTAACCCCGACTGGTTTGTGACCCTGGCGCGAAACTTGATTTTATTCGTTGATTATGCTAATACGTTTCTTTCTACAGTGGACTCAAGACTCGTGCCTGGCCCGAGACCAAGGCGGCTCTTGTTGCGATGGTCGACGCTGCTAAGTACTTCCGCCAGAAGTACGCGCAGTAAATTTTTTAATTTACAACTAATTTTATGAGGAGGCGACAATCAACCTGTCGCCTCGGTTCTGGGGAGTTTTCTTTATTGATGAGTTACGACGATGATACCAAAAGTTCAACATATGGGTTTCAACGGGTTTTCTAGAGGATACCAAAAGCGGGCCTGGAGTTTCAACATGACTGACGATTTTAAACTTGCGCTGGCCGAAATCACGACCTACTTTCGTTGTGATGTTCGGTTGGTGCTGGTTTCACCATTTCAACATTTTGTGGTTTTCCACATGCAGCAAGCTCTACAACCTTGCTTGGTCAGATTCGCATTGTCGAGTTTGACCTGCTGTCTCTATCATCGTGTAGAATCAGCTGTCAATATTACAATTTACAATTATCTGTGTCTCTTGTAGTTTTGTTATAGTTTGGAGTGACGAAACTACTTGTCTTACGGTGTAAATGGCTCAAATCAAACTCTAAGCTATAACAATTGATGTCTGGGCCTGCAATATCAACTGTCAATGAAGTTCAACGTTTGATCCGGCCGTACTTCGCCCCACAGACTCACTATGTAGTGGATATGTATCAATCCTCTCTTTTATGGGGTAATCGGTGCAAACACAGCTGGCGATTAAAGGCGATTATGGTAGATAGGGTAAATTAGTATAGTTAGAATGTCTTGGCACGAGGCTACTGACGTGATGGACTGTGAGACGGCACGTGGATGTCTCCAAAACTTAGGAAAATCACGCCTCCCCGCACCTTCAAGGTTGATAAATCGTCTCCAAGATGTTACCGGAAGTTAGAGTATTGGGCCAAATCGTCCTCAACCCACCGAAAGATCGAACCCTGCGATTCCGAGAAGATGGAACATTTCACATTGGGGTCTTTGAGGATTTGCATTTCGCTGAGGGTATGGTGTTAGAACTCATAAAGGGGTCTTGCTAATTTCTTGCAGACGACGAAAAAGACAAGAAGTCCAAAGAAGTAATGTCAAACATCCTTTCTAAGGAGGACATCGACTTCGTAGTCATCAACGGCGACTTGGTGTCCGGTGAAAGAACACAAAAAGCAGACTCCAGCAAATATATCCACTCGGTCGTTTCACCGCTCGTAGAGCAGGGGTACAGCTGGGCATCGACCTACGGCAACCACGACAGCGAGGTTAATCTCAATCCGAAAGATGACATGCTCAAGGCCGAGCAGAAGTACCCCAACAGCTTGACGCATAGCATGATCTCCGGCGACAAGGCCGGAATAACGAATTATTACCTACCGGTGTTCTCACATGGACAGGCAAATACCAGCATGCCGGTGCTACTGCTGTGGTTCTTCGATTCGAAGGGTGGGCATTATTATAAAAAGCAAGGAGAGGGCGGGCCTGCAGTTAAGAGACCCAGTTGGATTCATGAATCGGTAGGAAAATACCTGATCAAACTACACTTTTTTCTCTTTGAAGAAATCACTAATCGGCTGCTTCAAGGTCGTTGAGTGGTTTACCAAAACCAATTCTAAACTGAAAAAGGAGTATGGAAAAGTCATCCCCTCCCTAGCATTCTACCACATCCCCGCCCATGCAATGCTCGAACACCAAAAAACGAAAGGCATAGATCCGCGCCTGACACCCGGGGTGAATCGCGAGCCCGTTCACCCGCAAGGAACCGGCGAGTGGAGCTATGATGGCCAGGACGTGAAGTTCATGGATGCGCTTCTTCACACCGAAGGCTTAATCGCGGGATTTAGTGGCCACGATCATCAAAACGATTGGTATGTGCCTCTAGCAGGCAGTAAATCGCAACTTGATGGATTCAAAAGCTAATCAAATATCAAATATCGCAGGTGCTTTAAATGGGATGGCTCTCTCGTTGACCACGATCTAACCGGGAATGGTATAAATATGTGCTACGGTCGGCATACGGGGTATGGCGGCTACGGCGATCTAGTCCGCGGTGGACGGCAGATCTTACTCCACGAGAGCAATCTCGCAGACGACACTGAGACGTGGATCCGTTTGGAGGATGGGTCCGCCCAAGCCCGTGTCACATTAAACACAACTTATGGCCAAGATCCTTACCATGCTGTTACCAATGGTGCTGGGAAGCCCAACATATACATGCAGGGGTCTTTGCTTTCTTTATCTTGGTTGTGGGTTTCGATCATGGTGCTCTCGCGGTGGAGGATATAATGCAGTTCTTTTCTCGGAAGTCTGCGGCCATGTTATTGGTGATGAATATGCACTTTTGTGGCTTGGTGTATGGCTACTGTGCGCGCAAGCATTGGAGAAATTTCTCCAAGTGGGTGCAAGGCTCTTCGAGTGTCGCTGAGTATACCAGGATGTCGTCTAGGTATACTACTACTGACTTGCCGAGGTGTGGGCGTAACGTCTCGTTTATTAGCGTCTGGAACGTGGCTGGTACGTTACAGAGGCCGAAGGGCATCACCCGCCATTCATACTTGCCCCAGATCGTGTTAAACGCCGCGGCCTATATGAACTCACGGCTAAGAGTGGATATCCCATTCCCTAAATCTAAGACTTACTAGATATTGTTAGCTAAGCCAAATACCTGTCGAAACTTGACTTGGCTATCAGGTACTGGTAAGTGCGGATGGCCGATGACTCTGTCTAGAAAACGGCATTTAACACGACCTGGGGTAAGTATGAATGGCGCGATGCCCTTCGCCGTCTATAACGCACTGGCCACGTTCTAGACGCTGAAAAATGAGACTTTACGCCTATACCTCGGTAAGCTAGTAGTAATATACCTGAACGATATCCTGGTGTACTCGATGATGCTCGAAGAGCATCACACCCACTTAGAGGAAGTGCACCAATGCTTGCGCGCACAGAAAGAGGTCTTGGATTGCTATACTATTCTTAATAAAACCTGATTCATCATTAGATTTAGATATTCTGCCTGAGGATAGAGATGTAAGTTCCTTGCCTTTCGGAGCACCTCGAGGGTCACTTCTCGGGGTCTAAATCATGGATTATACACGTTTTATCGTTTGTATGGTTCGAATCCTCCCACCTTGCCCATTATTGCCATCTTCCAAGCGTCAAATTCATATTTCAGGGGTCTAGGTATATATACATCTAATAACTGACCATAACCATTTACAGATAAATGTAACAGAAAGGACCAGAGACAGTGCTCATGACATCCCGCATAGCAATAGTCTCGCCACCAGCATAACCAATATCAATGAGCGTATCCAGAGTGGTGTTAGGTGAGGCGGGACTGTTCAAGAAAGTACCAGTACCAGAAATAGCATTCAGACGCTTGCGGGGATTCAAGTTCTGCCAAATCCACCAAGTACGATCAATCATACCGTGATGGAGCCAGAAAGCAGGGTCACCGGGGCTAACGAAGACATCACGGGAAGGATCACCGCCCATGGAGTAGTGACCACCGCCGTGCACGCCGATGCTGCCGCTGCCGGGAACACCTTGCATGTTCATCTGGAAGTCGTAGACGTCATCGTGGCGCAGGATCAGGTCCACAATCGCAGTGAAGTTGGCATAGTCCTGGATGATCTTGGTGGTGAGGTCGCGCTTCAGGCAGCGCGGGTTGTATGCTAGCGGGTTGGCTGTGCTGCCGGTTTTACCTCCGGGCAGCATTAGCGAGACCGGGCCAAGGTTGACTGAGTAGTTCTTGAAGGGGCCGCTGGTGACGCAGCCGCCTCCGTTGGCGGTGGGTAGGTAGATGATTGGGTAGCTACCCAGGCTCAGCTGGATGTCGCCGGCGGATTCGATGTGGGCACCGTTGCCGGACATCGAGGTGTCGCTGCCGTCGAAGACTTGGGACTTTTCCAGGTTGGCGGCATCAGCGCCCCAGTTCCAGTAACTAGAATCATGTTAGAGGTTGGGGGCTTTGTTACGTGAAGGATCATTAGTACTTACGGGTAGTCACCAGTGTAACCACACTCGTTGCGCATGGCTTCTTCAAAGTTCCAGATGTAATACCGGTGCCACGCCAGGAAGGTTCCAGTGTAGTGGATGCCCAGGGTCTGGTTGATGTGAGTAGCGACGAAGTCATCGTAACGGGACCGCGCCCCAGGGGCCTTATCGGAGGGAGTAAGCGAGGGCAACTCCTGGAGGCACAGGATGGACTTGATGTAGGCCTTCTTCTGGGGGCTAGAGAAAGTCCTCCAATCGCGACGGATGCGCAGACTGCTCAGTGAACAACCACCGCGCCTCTCAACTTCCGAGCCACTTGAGACACTCTCGATGGAGGCATCGTATGCAAATCCAGCCAAGTTGTCGAGCTGGGACTCAGCGACCGGTAGGGAGGTGGACGCAGCGCTAGGAGTCGCAGCGCTAGGAGTCGCAGCGCTCACAACGGCGCTCTCCGAAGCAGCGGGCATAGCCCACGCCTGTGCGAACAAAGCTCCCAAAGTGAGAATGGAAACGGCAACCATAGTGGCGATTGAATATTTGAACCTCCGAAAGACCAGTCAGTTCCACACCAAGAATTCAGTTGAAGTGGCGATCGAGACGAGGGGATCCGGGCATGACCGTCGGTTTAAAGGCGAAGTGCATGTGCCAATCACCCCTATCTCGGACTTCCGAGTCGAACTAAGGCATAGTCTTGCCACTATCTTTTTTTCCCCGCATAAGTCCCCATAAGCCACCCCATCTTCGCTGCTGGGACCTTTTAGGGCAGGACATATTCCGCTTTCTCCACCGGGGGATACCGGCAAATTAGGATGCACATTTCCCATTTGGGCAAGTCGATCAGTTCTAAGGGTCCTCTTCCCATTTGAACCACTGGATCACTCACGGACCGGCCCTTTCCATCCTGGAGATCACCCAAGATACACCGGAAAAGTGAAAGAAATCTTATATTACTAAGAAGTTTGAAGCCAAGATGTCAACACAAACAGCCATCTCGTGGCCCCCTTGTTCCTTGGCAACTTGGCATTTTTACCCAAGCGACATGCCCAATCAAATCAACCTAGATCCCAGATTGAATCCGATCAAAAGCCAATATGAGAATGGCATCGCGGTGCCCTAACTGCGTAAACTCCGATGAAACACAATCCATGCGCTATACAGCTTCCTCCATGCTCGAGGCTCATCTCCGTCCATGTGCTTTTTTTTACCGATATTGCCAAGTCTGCCCATTGGCCATGTTTATGATGACCAACTGATTTCCCGGCTGTCAAGCCTAAGGTCTTCTGGAATGTATTTAGGTGGTAATTTTATGTATATTGACACCCAAACAGTACGTGGGCATTTGATCTGTGTATCGATGGTAAATGAAAGCGTTTATTGTCTATTTGTTCCACATCCTACTCAAAAAGAATCAAGTCTATAGTGAGTTCTAGTTGATATCTGCGATGAGATTTACGATATGGAGCAATCGCCAATTGCAATGGCGGACATTCAGAAATGAGGTAGTGAGTTATTCAAGTTCAGCAACACAGAAAACTAGTTCGTTTTGGATATCAAGGAGCAGGAAGGTGCTAACGAAAGATAAAAAAGAGAAGAAATTTCACCCGGGACAACTCCCTTCATTTCACATCCACGCACACCCAGGGACAACAGCACCCCTCCCTGCAAGAGCCTTCTCCCCAAACTTCTCAGCATACCACTTCCGTCCCCAGCGCGCATGGGGCAACATATTCGTAACCGCATTGACAACAAACACCACAGCAGGCAGCGGCAGCGGCACCGCAAGTTTATCAGCCGCCCACGCAGCGGGCACCAACCAAGGCGCAAGACGCAACTGGGGAGCGATCGCCAGGGAAGATGCTGAGACGGAGGCAGGGAGTGCGGAGAATGGTGCAACTGCAGTACCAGCGAGAGCAAAACCAATCCACTCAAGCCATTCGAAGACGTAGTGCGGATACAAGATGTATCGGAAGACACCCCGGGTAGGTGGGATGACGTAGACTTTGTGGAACTTGTTCCGGCTGCCTTGTGCTTCGCCTCCGGCTGAAGTTTCATCGTCTGTCTTTTTGGCAGCGCGTTTCTCGGCTTCTTCGCGCCTGAGTCGGAATAGTGCTGTCTCTGAGTAGATATTTCCGGCCATTCCGATGGCAAATATGATCACGCCCACAGTGGGGAGGAGTTCTATCACCGCAGAGCGAGGTGCATTCCCGCTGCTAGCTGTGTGGAAGCTTGGGATAGTTGGCACTGTATAGCCGCGCAACCAGCCGGCCAGACAGGCTGAGTTGAACCAATTGAAGATCATGGCGAAGGACATGATGGTGATGTGAATTGGGGACATGCTGGGGGCGGAGAAGAAAGGGGAGATGATGGCGCGGTTGAAATAGTGGGCGCAGTACAGAGTTGCAACGAGGATGTTAGACATGGGGAGATCATTGAATGAGGGTGCATATGGCGATGGAGTGACCATGCAATATATCAAGTTGATAGGACCCACAATCTCCATGGCCGACCAGGCGATACGTCCTGGGATGTTGAAGATGGACTGGGATGAGGTTTTTCCTGCTGGATGCCATGATAAAATCCATTGAGCTACCGTCATCTAAATGCACCTTGTTAGTTTTGTGACATCATCTAGTGCTTCAGGGTCCTAACCAAGGGGAAGTATTGGAAGTAGCATAGGATAGGTGTATAGATAGCCGGGGTTGGAGGGAAGAGCTCTGCAGTGGAGGGCAGAGCTTCCCAGCAAGTGGAAATAGTCGCACCCATCTTGACTGAGGTTGAAAAGAAGAAGATTGAAGATCACGGAGGATAAACAAGAAGCTTAAAAGCTGGTGATGTGGAAGGCGGTCCATTTAGTCGCCCGTAAAGGCGGTGGGCCGGGTAAGGAGTTACAACTTCACTTGGTTCTTGTTCTTCCTCTTTAGTCGCTTTTATTTGTCTTCTAATTCTTTTTTTAAAACACAACAAACAGTGTCGGGTAAACTGATCAAGTAACACTTTTTTGGAGAGATTGTGCGTGAATCATCAACTTCAGGAAATGTACTCTGTACTACTTTGAAGAAAGGCCGCGCAAACGAAACCCTCCTGCAACTAGAAAGGGTAAGACAGCAGGGACAAATTGCACAGATTGAGCAAATTGGTAAAAGGGCTGGGTTCGTTTGATTCTTTACTCGACAAAAAAGTCACACATAAATAACCCGGGGCATAATTCCACATTAACGGAGTGTAGTATTCGGTCCTGACCCGTGAACGCCAATGGAAATGCCCCTAAACAAGCAAGCTTGTGAATTAAATCATAAAAAGCCACCGCTTCTTAATTAGACGTGTCCATCTGATCATGAACCATTTCCCTCCGTTTGCCAGCTAATTTTTCAGTCTTGAACGCCTCGATCTTGGCTTTGAGTTCGGTGTCTAGGAAAGGTGGGTTAAAAGTGGAACAACACCTGGGAAAGAGAATTGCTTACCAGCCACCACATCTTCGATCTTCAATGGGACACGGTTGAATGGATCGTGGGGGTCACTGAGGAGATGCGAGCGAATTGTGGCACGGTCGATGGAGATCCGCGAGCCGGGAAGGATGACTGGGTCATCCATGAGGGAGTACATAAGGGGATCTAAAATATCAGCAGCTGTCGAAAAGCGGTGTTCATATAAGGGGAAAATACCAAGGAACTCTTCGGGGATCTCGCCCATGTCTTCTTCCGCTTGATCATCGGCCTCCTTGGCAGCTTGGACCTTCTTCTGCAGCTGACTCCACTGACGGAGCTGCTCAGGGGATTTCAGCGACCACTTTCGGATGATGTCAGCCGCCTTCTCGAAGTTGGCTGGCTTGTAGGATCGGCCATCACGGGCAACAGCAAGGATGAAGTTTTCCTTGCCGATCAGATTAAGATAGACGTCAACAATCTCACTCAGAAGCGCCCGAGGGTTGAAGCCATATTCCTGCAGGTTATCCACTCGGAGGTTAGAGCTCTTGGGTCCCACCATTGCGTCGAGGTTGTAGTCCAGCATGTCTGCGAGTCGCTGCACAATTTCAGGCATTGTGAACGAGTCAGCGAGCGCATCAGTGAATAGCTTCAGCATTGCCACGGTCTGGTTGGTCAGTTGCATGTAGCTTTTGGCGCTACGCTGTGCTGATGACAGATGCTCTTCCCGTTGCTGGCGGGTTGCGGCATCCATTGAGTGGCCCTGTGTATTCAGCTCAGTCTGGGTGTTGTGGATAGTCTTGAAGGCACCGAATGATTCATCGAGTACGTAAGTCACATCGTTCAATAGAAGGTTGACGAATTGGACGAAGAAATCCAGGTTTTGGTTGGCTTGGAGGGACAACTTCTCCCGATACAGAGTGTTCGGCCAGATGCATTTGATGATCTGGAAGATCTCGTAACGAATGTTGAACTTGTCGTAGAATTGCGAATGAGTTCCCGTGAACTCTGCCTCAATGTAGAATTTCATGACCGCATGAAGGAGATGCTCATTGGCAAATGGCATTGAGTTGAGCAGATCGACCAAAACACCACTGGCGCCACCAGGGCGTTTCCATGTGCCTCGGAACAAAATGGAGATCAGTCCGGCTTTTAGGTAGGGATTCTTAATATAGGCGGAGCTCTCCAAGAATGTGATGCACAGCATTACCAACTCATCGCCCTGGGTGGCAGTAATGATCTGTGGCATGCACCACATGATAAACTTGAAGTTGCTGACAACGTCCTCCAAGAAGTACTCTGGTAGACATTTGAAGACTTCGGGCTGCTCCTCTGGGAGAGGAAGGGTGACCTGCTCCTTAGGGAAATTCTTTCCCGAAACGAGCCTCAAAAGCCACACGGTAACATATCGCATGAATAGCATGGAACGAGCCTGCCACTGCTCATCGAACAATACACCTTGCAGACTGTACTTGAGGGCAATACCCAGGTCGAGCTTGTCTTTGTACTTCTTCAGGGCCGTATCAAAGGTGCGCAATTGCTGGGGATTGTTGAGCCAGCGAACCCGCTCGAGTTCGAATTTAGTGATGGTACTTTCCATATGTCGCACATCCTTCTCGAGTTGCTCCATCTTCGACGTCAATGATTCACTGCCGTAGTGATGAGCGGCGACAGTCAGGAAAAAGATTTCGGTGATAAAGTTTGACGTTCCTTCGACCTTCTTGGAATAGAAAGCGTCGGAGGCATGCTGATCGGCATTGATTTTGGTCTCATCCCGCATGTCAACCCGAGAATTGCGGTGGAGATAATCCGCATCAACTCTGTCGATTTTAGTAAATGCCGCATCCATGAACGGCTCACAGAGCTGGTCAAGGCACGTTGTCATATTGAACATGAAGCCATCGGACGATACTTGTGCAGGGTCAACCTGCATTGCTCGTCGTTTGTGATTGATGTTCATGGCAGTAGCGAACCAATCCAGAACACGATCCCTAGCCTCTTTCGAGGCCCGGATCAGGTGGTTGACAACATCAAGAAGATCAGAGCTGAGCATCTGCTGTGTCATTCGAAGCGATCTCTGGGCATTGGAAATATATGCCTGGTCCCGGGTCTTAGGGCTAGAGAAATAAGACAGGGTGACGTTAGCTTGAAGGGGTGAGAGGCGGAACCATGGACCCAGAAGAGTGGCTTTCTCAAACTGAGCAGGGTCCTTCGTGTTGTTAAAAATGGAGGATTCCGTGATTGCAGCCGCAATGGAACCGTTGCGAACAAGATTTCGAAGAGCCTGAACAAACTGGTCAGACGTGGTCCAGGGAAATATTGACGTTTGACTTACAATGGCGTATGGCTTGTAGTCATCGTTAACGTCCATGGAAGAAAGCTGCGCGCTCAACTGCTCAACGGCAGATATGAAGGCAGGCTTAATGGAGTCGTCTTCGTCAAATCTTCTGACAGCCTCGTTGATGAAGTCGAAATCGATTCCTTTGTCGTCCTCGGGGTCGATAAGGAGGTACGCGGCTAACGATGATTGCGGGGACCATTCGCTCCTGTAGTCCAGACCGTTAGTATGGAGTGCCAGTGCAGTGACATTCCAGAAAAACGAACCCAAACATCTCTGGCATTGTAATCGCAAAGATAGAATAGCTCATGCACAGGCGCCGCGCCTCACACAGAACTTGATATTTCGGGTCATTATCTCCCGTCCGCCTCAATCCCTTGTACAGCTTTGTGATGCGCTTCCAGCATGGCAGCAGATAATCGAGAGGACGCTGCCTCTCGGCCTTTGACGCCGCCTCTAGGAGTGCTTGGTCTAGAACCGCAATCTGGATGCGCAGATCCTGACCCTCATCCTGCAGTTCCCTCCGAAGTCCAGGCAAGTATGTGCGGTTGCCATGAATATCACGATGCCCTTCTTCCTTCAGGGTCACTCTGAACACGGCACTTAGCGTGCGGTCTTCGAAGGCCTCAATGCTTTCGATTTTCTGTGGGGGAGGGGTGCTCGGGGCTGAGGGAGCGGCGGATCGTGGTCGCTCTGGTGTGGCCGCTGGTGTGATCTTGATCCGCTTCCCTTCTGACTGCTGCGGGGTTGGTGGCGCGTTGAAAAGGCGGCTTGGTGGCTGAGTAGACAATGGTGATTGTGATGGAGATGTGTTAGCTGAACTCTGTGCCGATTCAGAGTTGCCGTCCACTGAAGGCTGAACTGGGTTTGAGAGCTTTGCAAGTCTCTTGTTGCGAATCTTTTTTTTTTTTTCAAGAGTAGATGTCAGTCTTCAAGTCACTTGCTAGGTCGGGACGGCTTTATAATTTGAGCAAAACAAGCAACTGACCTTGTCCGCGTCAGAGAGTGTGTCCGACATGTTAGCTGAAAGTCAGACAACAAGCCACTTCGGAGAGGTTAGCAGGACCGCTAATCTGGTGGATCAGGTCGGCAGAATATCAATATTGCCTGGCCCGTGTGGGAATCATAAGGAGGCGTGAAAGCGGAATAAGGCAGCTTCAAAGCCTCGAAGTGGGGGCAATGGGGTCTAGTTTTGTAAAAGGTGAACAAGATGTATGTGATTCCGTGATTCCGTGGTGATCGCCGAGATTCGCTTTTGTTCTGATTCGATTCAGCGCCGTGATCAAATTTGACTAAGCAAATCTTATGGTCCATGGGTCCAGGGTTGGGCGTGAGATACAGAAAAGGTACTTGTGAGTTTGCCGAACTGCCCGCGGAAAATAATGTACCTATAAGGTCACTTTTTCCTACGATTGTTACTAGGTTTAGGCTAACTATTTTAAACAAAGCAAATACTCATGTTGTAGTCTTTTCTATAAATTATATGCTCCTTTGTATTTTGAAATATTAGACGACATGATAACTACCAACCAAACCATAGCCACGGCCCTTGTTTACATGGTTCAGGTTCTTGGACACAACCCCAATAGACATCTTGTCACGCGACAATTAACTTAGTTATGTATTTCTTCATGTATCTCACGCCGGAACAGGACTGAGTAATGAAAACCAAATATTACAACTAAACTTTGATAAAACCAAGAGAACAAAGTCAGCAAGATCTTGGATGCATTCAACACAGTAGAAAAATAAAATGTACAACTAATGAACTGAAACTCCCATAGATGCCCACCTTTGTGGATGGGCTAATGATATTAGAGCACGTTCATTCGCGCCCAACAAAGGAACAAGATGCCATAATAAGGTGCGGTGTAAACCTCCCAAAGTCCGCAGTGCATTTAATATCTCCCCTTCATCTTCAGTTGGTCCAAACGCCGGCAGCTCGGCATCTCCATAGCACGAGCCTTCTTCATCTTCTCAACATCAGGGAACAACCACCCCTGAGCATCTTGCAACCTCCTTTCCCGCTCATGGGCTTCGGCGTCACATTCATTCCGCAGTTTCCTAACATATTCCACCTCCACGCGCGAGTCTAGCTCTCGGAAGTTTCGGGCACTAAAGTTATCCACATCGAGAGGGTTCACAAAGTAATTGAGGTTAAGCTTAGGGGTCGAGCGGCCAAGGGTATGCGGTGAGACGGGGGTATCAAATCGATAAGAGGGTCCGGATGGGGTTGAGGAACCAGAGAAGAGTGAGGAGAGTAGCGGCAGGACAAAGAGAAGAATAAGCGGCAATAGCTGACGAAGGAAACTGCGGCCATCAACCTGAGCCTCCTGCTCATTGGCTGCTGTGCGAGGCCGGCGGCGGGGCGCCTGGCCTCCAAATTGATGCACTCGGAATCCTGGGCCACCTCCCATGTTGAAGACGAACTGCGGACCGCCTGTAGTAGCACACGATTAGTTCACGTAAATTGAATATCAGAGGAGCACGTAGTCGTACCGAATCCACCACCGCCCATTCCGCCAAATCCACCGTTGAAGAACCGGTTGAACATCTCCTCGGCTGAGACCTCCTCGTCGAATCTCTGACCACCCCCACGGGGGAATCCACCACCGCCGAACCCACCGAAGGGAGACGCACCGCTCGAAGCGCTCGGTCCGGGCTGGAACCTGCTATCAGGATCGCCGCCAAATTTATCATACTTGGACTTCTTTTCCTCATCGGAGAGAATCTGGAAAGCACGCGAGACCACTGCCACCGCGCATAAGAATCAGTATGTCAAGATATGGGCCGGGTTGCTCGTTGCTCACTCTTGAACGCCTCATCTGCGCCTTCGTAACCGTTCTTATCGGGATGCGTCAACAAACTCTGTTTGCGGTACGCCTTCTTAATCTCATTGTCCGTTGCCGATCGCTCGACTAGCAAGATTTCATAAAACGCTGTAGGCTGACATTTTCGAATCCGAAGCACAGCGGCTTTCTGGTCATCCGTGTACTTGCGATCCTGGTTGCCCTGCTTGTGATCGCGCGACGTCGCACCTCCGCGTTTGGCGTCAGAGCCAGATGCCGAAGCCGAGGGCATAGCGACCTTGGTTATGAGGAAAATCTAACAGATACTGGACGGCGCTTGGGTGCTGGTGTAGGAGGGAAGAGGGGAGTCGACAGAATCTGGAGGGCGTTGAGTGGCGTGGGACCGCGGATAAAGGAGAAGCAATCCCGCACGAGATGGTTGGGCTGGCAGATTAATCAAACGTGCGATGAGATGACCAGAGGAGAATATCGGCCTGATCAAGATGCAGCAAAATCAGAGTGATAGGTGTGGCTGATTCGGCAGGCATAAATTGGGGAAAAAGCGTAGTGTTAGGTGTCTTTGCCAAGCGCCGGAACGTCAATCACACTGGACGTTGCGATAACATAACTTGCCGAATTGATAAACCTGCCAACATCTCCAAGTCGGTGAAATTCAATTGTGAGTTGTCTTCAGGTCCGTCAAGCTGAATTGAAACACGCATGTCTTATTGATATACTTGCAGCAAAGACAATCCTTGGCTGTCCAAGCTCCAACGGTCCTCCACTTTCATCAACTAAGTCCAGCTCCGAAGCTCAATACCTCACCATGGCGGACGATTCAACCGTCGAAGAGGCCAAGCAGACGGTAATCCAGCGCTTCCGGGCCTGGGGTGGTAAGTAACCTATGAATTGCCTAGATTTGCCGGCCAACCGTCGAGGCCAGACAATGTCACAAGTGATCATTCACTAATGAAGTTTCTCAACTCAGAAAACTCATTCCCACCCACGTTGCTCGCCTCCATGATCGCAGCCCAGCACATGCGCCCCTTTCAGTTCTTCCCGATGCTCTTTCCGCCTGTGCTGATCTTCTCCAGCTATGCCAACCTGCAGGGCTTCAAGACGGACACTGCCGGCATCAGCGCGGCGTTCTCGGGGCTGTATCTGCTTCTCGCAGCCCGCCGTCGACAGCCATTCATGAAGAAGTTTGCTGTTCGGGGTGTCGTGCGCGGTGCGACTATGGGTTTGGCTTTGGTTAACATGGTCGGTGGTGGGTTGGCGTACACTCTAGGTAAGAGGGAGGAGGAAGAGGATGCGTCATGATTAAGGTGGCAGCTCCTAACAATGCGAGGATCGTGGTACCGTATTGGTGCCGCGCTCTGTCATGTACAATATATGTATCAAAAGTGGTTTACTTGTGCGTTTGGAACGTAGATGACTTCCGGTCTGCCGGTGAATATGGGTTTGTTTTCATGGAATCATTCACGCATTATCATTGTATAAGTTGGATATAAACCGTAGAAGTCACCCAGTGGCTACCATGTCTAAATGTCTATATTTTAAAGTTTCCAGAATACGGGCGCTCCGAAAGCACGAACTGCCGCACCTGTTCAGGCACCAGCCAGTCCAGGTCCTGGGGGGCTGATTGCAAGGCCTCGCGAGCTCTAGTTGAACTCACGGGTTGGTCCGTGGGGAGATGACCCTCGACAAGCTGAATCCGCTCGGCCCATTCCCTGCACGCGCCCTCACTATCTCGGTCACCTCTAGCGAGGGCCGCCACATATCCCAGCTGCTCCTCTTTCCCACCCCACTCATCACTTGGCCGCATGGTCACACGCAGCCGGTGCTTTGACAAGAAAGGCTCTAGAGGCTTCAAGGTATGTTCGGGCGGATAATACTTGGAATCGAAGATCCGGATCAGAGTATCGTAACCCGTGAGATGGACCTGCTCCAGCGGACCGGGGTAAGAATCCGAGGCCTCAATGGCAGTCGCCTTATCGACGAAGTAGGGCTTTTTCGTGACTCCAACTTCGATAAGTGGGAGAGTTTCGACAGCGTGTGTGAAGCCCGAAGCGGCGAAGGCCGGTGCCGATGCGACGTGGGCGCGGAGATCCCGAGCGAACAGCTCCATCATCACGAGCCGATCCTCGAAGGAGGCTGGTTTGGATGCCTTGTCTGCATTTTGAGTGGCGAGAAGGAGAAGGACTCGAGGGCGGGGCCGGGTATTTTCTAGAAGAGCCGTGCTCACAATGCGGAGGTGGGCGAAGGTGGGGGGATTGAAGGACGAGTCTAAAACATAGAGTGTCTCGGATTCTGCGGAGTGGTCGTGTGGGATCGTTGTTAGGACCTCAAAGTCTTTGTTCGAGATGAGAAACCGCTTCAGTAGTGAGGCGTACTGAGTTCGGAGGGCTTGGAACGAGGACATGCTTCTCAATTTCTTAACCGTGCATCATGCCCAGGTGCTATCAACAGCGATAAGACAACACGTCGTCACCGCCTTCCCCAGGTCGATATATGAGAGGAAGATTTCTAGAAGATGTGTCTAACATTCATCATGGTTCGTGGAATTTGAGATCTCCCAGTGCAATTAAGAGCAATTAAGAGCGATCCCTAGCAACCTGGGAAGTTGGGGAGTTCAGGGGTCATTGAAATTTCAAGCCGGATGTTGGTTTCATCTTAGAAAGCTTCCCCGTGACAAGGACCTTTGCTATCCGGCGAAACATGATAGTTTCAATGGAATATAACGTGATTTCTATCAAGTCGGTTGTGCTAGGCATGACCCCTATCCCTCCATGAATAGTGGGTTTCAAATTCTCGATTCAAACTGTACCGAGTACTTTGTAATCAGGGAAATTAAACACTTTGAACAAACGATAGACCGAAGCAGGGCCGTGCATCTTCCAAGGTTAACCATGGTAGCCTAGTACCTAGGTAGATACAAGGACGGCTGATTTTGACATAGATGCCCCACGTACGGAGTACGGAGTACTTTCATACTGTGAATCCTCATTTTTATGGAAATGAGGACAGATATATACTGGACCCGTTGGAGTCCAGAATGTCAAGTTTATTTCTCAAAAATGCAGTTTATATCCCGAAAAGTGGTGGAAGCGGGGACCCTGGGACACGGCAGAGTGATTTATATGAAACTTCGGCCTAGTGTATCGTGTATCCCGTATTATTACAGCCGAGATCAACCCCTCTTGCCATTTCCGACTGTCTGATCTACCCGTATCTATCTCTCTTCATAATTTAGATTCTCGGGCTGTGTTTCCCCATTGGCATCTAAGTACTCCATATATTGGAGATGGGCCTATAAAAGTGGCCGGATATGATCAGACTTTTTCTGGGCACGTTTATGTATGTCCGTGCCCTAGAAAAAACCCCGTTTGCCAACATGCCCTACGGACAAAAGATACACACAAGTTCCATGATCCCATAACCCCTATTACAACATAAGCACTCCAAAGAAATGATAGGGGCGGATTTAAACAGGGTGTCAGTGACGCCACCGGCGCCACATCATACCAAGGGAAGTTCAGTTAGGCTTTAATATCATATGGTTTTTTTTACGTGAGATTAAAGGTCATAGCCCAAATGCCCACGGGCTCTGGATAAATACATATGGACCAATGAGAGACTCCAGTACCTGAGACAGTGGATACATGCCGTCGATCCCAACAGTATTACCGACATTGGAATTTGATTAAAGATACTACGGAGTACGGAGTACTTTGTACGGAGTACGTAGCGTAGCATAATATTAAAATTAAACTGAGGATTATTTAATTAAACGAAATTAAACAAATGAGTTAATTACCTGGAGTCTCCATCATTTCTTCCCTCTGCTTTCCTTCTTCAAGCTTGCATTTCTTGACTTTTTCTTCTCTGTGAGAAGCCATACGTTCCTTCCCTACGAATTGATTTCGTGGTTGTATTGCTCAGTCGCTCTTTCCAGACACACTCACTGTAAACCACTCGCTCAATTTGCTCTTGCATTTTTGCTTCTTGACTTCTCTCATCTCCATCACTTTTAACTTCTTGATATCCACCGTCGTTACCAATAAGTTCATCATGGTTGTCTTGAACAAGTTCTCTATTGCCCTTGTGGCTGCTATGGCGGCTGTTGGTCAGGCTACTCAAGAGGGTCTCCATCCTCGTCGTGTCCAGGTTCGCTCCGTCACCCCCGGTGCCGAGACTTCTACCTCGACCGTCCTCGTGGTGCCCACTCCTGCCGAGCCAGCTCCTACTGCTTCCTCTACTGCTGTTTCTGCTCCCGCTGAGGAATCCTCCACTGTGCAGTCCTCTTCCGTCGTGCAGGCCTCCTCCACTGTTCCTCTTCCGTCGTGCAGGCCTTCCGTCGTGCAGGCCTCCTCCACTGTGCAGTCCTCTTCTGCCGTGCATTCCTCTTCCGTCGTGCAGGCCTCCTCCACTGTGCAGTCCTCTTCTGCCGTGCAGCACTCCTCTGCTCCCTCGGTGGCTTCCAGCGCCATTCCTTCCATCGCTTCGTCTGTCGTTCCCAGCGTTGCTTCTTCTTCGGTTGTTCCTCGTGTGAGCTCCTCCGTGCCCGCTGGCAGCATCTCGCCTATCGCTTCTTCTAGCAAGCCTGTGGTCACCCGCACTCCCATTAGCTCCCGTCCTACTGGTCGTCCTACCAAGTCCTCTTCCGGCGGTCTGTCCAGCACCGTGTCTGCCCCCGCTAGCACTGACGTCCCTGGCGATGATTCCGTGACCGTGACTTACACCGTGACCTCTGGAACTTCTACCAGCGTCATCACCACCACTATCTCCAAGACTGCCACTGAGCAGCACACTGTCACTGCCGTACGTGTTCTATCTAATGTCTTGCGCTGTGTACTGAACTAACCTTGATATAGACTGAGTCTGGCTCCGATGTCTCGGCCACCAAGCCTGCTGAGGACGCCACCCACACTCATACCTCCACCGTCAACAGCACCAAGACCGAGACTGTCACTCTCGTTGAGGCCCCCACTCCCTCTGGTGCTGCCGACAATGGCTCTGGTGCTTGCACCCCAGTTACTGTTACTGCCACTGTCACCGAGACTGTGACTGCTGTATGTGCTGCTCGTTCCACTAACTCGCACATCAAAAACTAACATTATTTCTCTAGGCCGCCACCGAGACTCAGACCCCCGGCAATGGCAACGGTGAGGGTGCCCAGAGCTCCTCCACTGCGACCGCTGCTTCCTCTGAGACCACCGCTGCCTCCTCTGAGACCACCGCTGCCTCCTCTGAGACCACCGCTGCCTCCTCTGAGACCACCGCTGCTTCCTCTGAGACCACCGCTGCTTCCATCACCCGTACTGCCATCGGCTCCACCCGCATTCCCCTCACCCGCACTCCTACTCCTTCGTCCAGTGGGTTCGCTACCCGGACTCCTTCCGCCAGCGTTACGCCTACCCCCGTCTCCAGCAGCCTGCCCTCGCCCACTAGCACCCCCAGTGGCAAGGCTTTCTTGGCCAAATGGCGCCGTCGCTTCATCTAAACAACACACTGCTAATGCCAGGGGAGTATCCACCCCCACATGGCAGCGAGTTGCGAGCCTGTTGACGATCTGAGAGAAAGTTCCGACTTCCTTCTACTCGCGCAGAGGCGTGCTGGTAATGTACCTATTTTTGCCAAGTTACGGTACAAACGGTTACGATTTCACTTCTTATTTACGCTCCATTTTTTGCCATGTTTCTTCTTTTCGACTTCTATTCTTGCAATAGTCTTGTCATGCTGGATGGTGCTTTGGGTCCCAAGCTTTCCCTGCCTGTTATCTACGTTTTGCAGGCCGCGCCCAATCTTCAAAACTTCTGGCGTGACATTTCCTTGCGTTACAATTTTACTCTCCAATGTGAAATTGACCCATTCATATGACCGGTTTCCATTGGACTCGGAACTTTTTTTCACGTATCGTTTTTACGGGTTGTGACATGTCTGCTTTGCGGACTGGATCTCGCCTTTTTCTATTGTGTTTGAAGGAAAAATTCAATTTCTTTAATCTTTACAGATCTTCATTTTGCGAACGATCTCATACTTTGCGCTGTTTTTCGTCTTCATGTTTTTCTTTCTAGGTGGAAGGCCGATGAGGGTGAGCAATGTCGGTACCCTTAGGAAAAACAAACTGAATTGACTTGAGGCTTTTGCCTGTTTACAAAAGTGATCCCCCTCCTTTGTAAGATAAGTAGAAATAGAGTACATGAGGCTCTCCATCCTGGAGTTATATCAAGGCTTGGCCTCCGACAGACATGTCGACCAGTCGATCTTCTTGGGCTGCATCAAGAACAACACATGGAAATGTATATACAGTCAACTAAAGATTTAAGCTGATGTCTCGTGGCTCGTGTTATTTTCCATGCTAAAACATTAAGATACATCTGATAGGATATGTAATATACAAGATTCGAACACTCAACTTCAACCCCAGAAGAGCTCATGATAACCATCCTCCATCATCATGCAGCCTGACTCCCAGATTGAATGTTGATATCTACTACAATGTCGAATTCAACGCCTCAATCCCTTCCCTCGCAATCCGCTCCCGCATAATCTGCCATTCAACCCACGTCACACCCTGCAACAGACAATCCGCCAGATCATCGAGTTTCCCCGGATCAACAGCAGCCACCCCATCCCCCATGATGAACTGAGACGACACAGGCAACGGAGAAAGAGATCCACTCGTCGAAGACCGAGACCCCTTCCCTTTCCCCTTCTTCGGCGTCTGCGTCTGGCTCTGCCATTTCCGCATGTAACCATCCGCAACACCATGCAGAGTAGGACACTCCGATTTATCCGCAAGCACGATCTTATCATCGACAGCAATACCCAGCTCCAGTTTCTGAAGACTCCCGTCCATGTCTGGAGAAGCATTGTTATTCTGCTTCTGCATCGCAGCAGAAAGCCAACGTCCAACCAGATCGATCTTGACCTTTTTCACTTCTCGCGCAGTAAGTTTCTTTTCCTTGACCTTTTCCTCAACATCTGATTGTGTCCCCTCGTCTCCTTTCCCTGGAACTGATGACTCGGATTCACCCTCAAGCCAATACCTGACCACCCGTTTTGGATCAACACCTCGAACAACCAGATCCGCGACTTCCCCACCCCTCTCTTGCCGTAGCGTGTGGAGAACGGCATACAGCATACTCTCCAACAAGCCAACGCGCAGCGTCCATTCAAGCACGGCACTCCCACCGCCTGAGCGGAAGCGCTGCCGCTCTATGAGCACGTGTGTGGGGCGGTATGCAGCTATGAGTGATGTGATTAGGGTATACGCAGTTGCAGCGTAGAGGTCTGGGGAGAAGCCATGTTTTTCTTTTGTGGACGATTTGGCGACCTTGACTTTGACGGGCAGGTCATTTTCCATTTCTACTGGGAGAATGGCTCGGGATGATTCTGTGGCGTCACCAGATCCTGATATTGCTTCACCGGGTTTCCTTATACTGTTATGATCCCCGGTTGTTAAATTCAAACTTGAGATCTCAGAAACAGCGAGTTTATGCCAGGCTGTTAACTCTGGCGATCTGGGGTTCGCTGCGTCTATCCCGACACCTGGCATCCCAGAGCGGGGCACTCGCAGATGCGCGAATGCGAGATTCTGAACCCCCATATCGATGCTGAGGATGCTCCATGGTCGTGCGGGATTTGATTTTGACAAGTCTGCTGCCTTGGTGATGGTCTCTGTCTTGCTTTTGCTTGAGCGAGTTTTTGTCGATACCCGCCGATCGACCTGTCGATCTTGGTTTATGCTGGTGCTTGCACTAGCACTAGCATTGGTAATGTGAGTGGGACTACTACTGATGACACCCTCTGTAACGCAATCATCCTCTGCGGCAGCCGACAACTGCAACTGCAACTGTGCCTGTGACTGTGAATGCAACGTCAACTCCGCTGCAATGCGCTCAATAAGAACACCCTTCGTACCAGACGATTGGATACCCGTTGCGCGAGCAATGCGCTGCAATTGTGCTGATTTCAAGCATGCGAGCCAAGGGTGCATTGGGGAGTACAGTGCTGCAGAGAGACGCATTGGGGGGTTTGTTTGTGCTTGCTTGCCAAGGGTGGCATTTGGTGCGGGGTCTGGGCTTCCGGTGCAAGCACGACCATAAGCACAAGCACGACAAGTCTCAGATCTCTATGTCTGTCTTTGTAAAAGAGCTGTGATGGCAATTTTAGGCTGGATGTATGGGCTTTTGGAAGGGATGGACTCTTGATGGATTTGCGGATCTGTGCACGGGCCACTGACGTCCGCGGCTACCGTGGCACTGCGTCGGATTGAGTTCGTTACTTTGGTTTGTTTCCACGTTTCTGGTGAGGTTCAAGATTGAGAGTATCATTTCTATAAGGTATTCCTCTACTAATTTTGATAGAGCAAAAATAATTATTATATGCGCCTTCTATATCCCAGACAAAATATAACACCGAGATCCCCTCATGTCGGTAAAACACCCGGTCTGAAAAGTAAAACTCCCCCCAATAGGCAGTCAATGCAAGGCGCTGAAAAGCAAGTCAAACAAAACAACTTAGAAGACAGAAAAGCAGCAAACAATAACCAACACCAAAAACCTGAAGACCAAAGTAGAGACCAAAAACAAGAGCAAACTATACCAAGGCTGGCTGCTCAACCTCCGCCATTGCAATCTCATCTCGGAGATACAACAACGGAGCCCAAACACGCCAGTGCAACACACCCATATGAGCAAGCCGCATCCCAATACGCTCGATATCCGACTGCTGTGGCGTCAGAGCCAGTGACGAAGAATTCACTGAACTAGACGCACCCGCAGTCCCAGTCTGCGGCGCAGCAGGACCTAAAGCAACAGACAATGGAGCCCTTTGCGACTCACAGATCGCTAATGGCGACAGTGGCAGGTATCTACGAGCCGCCGCCAGCGTGGTGGCAAGTATCTTGCCCCGCATGCTATTTTGGAAGAAAACAAAGAGCTCGGACTCATTCGAGAGATGCCATTCGAGTGCCTCCTCGATTGGGGCAATGACCTCGTCCGCGACGACAGGGTCGAGCTGTAGCGCGGCACAGGCAAAGCGGGCAATTTCTAGAGCGATACAGCGCATGTTTTGCGTCCAGCGCTTTCCGCCACGGTGGTCGGGATCGTCGTCGTTGTTGTCTGGGTTCCCTGCGATGCGGTTCTCCAGATCCATGCCGTCTTCCATCAGGGACCAGATGCGCGATCGGAAGGTGGAATAGGTTTCTTCTGGGGTAGAGAGATACCGCTTGTGCTTGTTGACGTAAGACTCGAAGATGTACCAGGCGATGTCGAGGTTGATTAGGTTTTGGATCGTCGAGCGGAGTTGCCAGAGACGCTCCGAGTCGAAGAGGAAGGTTTCGGGGAAGTCGGTGGGCGGGGCGAATTGGAGGAGTTGGGCGGAGATGCCGCGGAATAGGGCTTCGAGGGGTTTGAGAGTGTCTTCTGTTTCTGGGATTGAGGTTGTTTTTTGGGCTTGGGCATTTGCGTCGTCTTGACGGGCTTGCTCGCGCACGGATAGGTACCAGTTGCGGGCGGGTTCGACCTGGAAGCTGCCGCAGTTCATTTTGCCTTGGAAGTATTCTTGGAGGAAGGGGACTGTGTCTTCGATGAGGAGAACGCGGAATGCTCGAATCTGGTGGTTGGCGACATCCTATCGTATCACGAATTAGTTCGGAATTACAAGGGCAGCAAGGGTTTAAGTGTGACATACCAACTTCATCGCCTCTAGAATAGAAAACAATGTTCGTAGACCATTGACAATTTCCCGGGGATCCTGAGACTGTGAACCTTTTTCGATTTGCTCAACCATAGAATCAGCCCACTCGTCTCGCATCGGAGCACAATGTGTTTTTAGGAGTTTTGCCAGCCATTTCGCCAGCGTAAGCATGTCAAGAACGCCTTTGCGTATTTGCTGCATCAGCAATGGAACTTCTAGGTTCTGCATGATAGTTGGGTGATCCCGTTCTGGAACAAGGGTCTTGATAACATCCTGCAATGTCTCGAACAGGGCGGGCAAACGGGGATCAAAGGTGCGTCGAGCACCGTCACTCGACTTGACTTCATCGGTGGTGGCATCGGCAGTCGCAGCATGGTAAGAGTAGATAGTAATCTCCGCGGCCAAGGAGTCCCAATAGTCTGCAGCTTCTTTCCGCTTGCGTTGGCCCTTCTCTCCATCCAAGTCGGGCTTGAAGTGGAGGTCGCGGTCGAAGTTGGCGTCCATGCGGAGGTTGATGTTGCTCATGATACAGGGCAGATCAAGCTCACTGAGTGTTTTCTTCGTAACGGGTGGAGATCTCCGAGCCTTGCGCAATAGGCGCTGATCGCGGGAATCTAAACCCAAATCTTGGGGTATACTGATAGCCTCCGGTGACGGGGAGGGCTCTCGAGGTCGACAGATAACGGCTGGTACCGGTGACGCAGCTTGTCGAGCTCCATGAGGATAAGCGAATGGTTGTTGACGACGACGGAGGGGATTAATGGAAGTTCGGTCATCATGATTGTGAGAATCTCGCCCCTCGTTCTTGTGATACTCTTTAGAACGACCACTTCCAGCACCATATGCTTCTCGAGGGCCTTCAGCGCCCTCCTCCTGCGTCCGGGCTTCTTTTGTGCCTTGTAGATCCATCTTTAAGCAAGATATATCTGAGCCTCCCCTACTCAAACAGTCAGTTAAAAGGAAGATTTTGGGGGTGGCTATGGCGAGACCACGCCATGCGCCCAAGCATAGAACAAGGCGACTACACCCCTATGCAACTCCCACAACTCACAAATTTAATAACCCCCTGTTTGCCTCAGGCAGGCAGCCAATCCGCAGTCACAGAAAAGTGATGCAAGTGAGCTGTCAATTCCTGTGGAGCCGAGGATTGCTTGGATCTGCGTCGATCGCCTCGTGGTTCTGATCAGGGGTGCAAGATAGGGAGAAGAGCAAAAAAGGGGTGGAAATTAGAACATTTGAAACTCAAAAAAAGAGTATAAGAATCCAAATAAAAGAGAATATAATCTTTTAAAACAAAGAGTTGTAGCGCTTGAAACGGTGCTCCCAAAACAGAAAAACCTGGGGGGAAATTTCAGTGTATATTCTCAAGAGCAAACAAGTCCAAATTGGCCTCGAGAGTGCACAAAGATGCAGGACGAATGAACAAATCAAAGGAAAAAAAGAAAAGAAAGAAAAGGAGTTGGCAAAGCGACCGGGATGAACTGATATAAGTGAGTGTATCCCAGATCTACACCGGATTCGGGTGGACGCAACCAGCACATT
The DNA here is from genome assembly GCA_002116305.1 of Penicillium italicum. Taxonomy (NCBI): domain Eukaryota; kingdom Fungi; phylum Ascomycota; class Eurotiomycetes; order Eurotiales; family Aspergillaceae; genus Penicillium; species Penicillium italicum. The sequence continues at coordinate 305,082 of KZ108175.1, read as the reverse complement.
CCCATGCTGCTACCCGTGAGCAGACTCCCCTCGACTACTTGATATCTCGACATTGTAACATCTTTTCCATTTCCGATTTGAACTTGCATCTGCATTGGAAGTTCTGTGGAAAAAAAAGGGGGAGGGATTATTCGCCTCACTTTGAACTTTGAAACCAGCACTGGCCACGTGATGGTGAGTCTCCTTTCCTCGGGGAACCACTGGATGCAGTCGAGTTGCGCATTGCCAGGTACATAGTACCCTCCAGCTTGGAAGAGAAGTGTTCACATAGTATGGAGTACAGAGTGTTCGAGGAAAGATGAAGCAGGGCCCCTCTCGTCGAGATCGGAATGTTTTTGGTTCTGCGTGCCTTAGTGCCTTTGTACCTGAACACCTTGTGGCCTTGATGCCTGATAAACAAGGCCCATTATCTCTTGAGGCAACCCTATACTTCACCAACTTCACCGACTTCACCAATTAACTCCCAATTAACTCCCAGTTAATCTTCCCGTTCAGCTCGGATCTGAATAAAATTACCGTGGTTCAGGAGGCATCCACTGCTTATAGATGGATATGAGCTCCGGCTGAACTCCCAAATCCACTGGCCATGTCTTTGGCCCCAATAACCAGCTGGCCTTATTGACACCCAAATCTGGTTCAACAACCGCCCGCTCAATAGATCAATGACCACCACCATGTCTGGGAAGAAAGAGATAAAAAGGAAACATGATTTCCATGCGGGATTTAGTCTGCATGACCATCCTAGTTCTTTACTTTGCAGTTTCATCTCGATTATTTGCCGAAAAGAAAAGGATCATCATTGGTGTGCAAAGCACGGCGAGTTGCAATAATGAATATCTCCGCATTGCTATACTTCTTTCAAGTCCTTTGGGCAGCTCCTGGCTTTGTCCTTTCGCGGGGAATTGGTTCATACAATACTTCACAATTTGAAGTACACACTTTGCCGGGCGTTTCGGACCTGCCACCCAGCTGGGCTGGTCGCCTTCCGGTTCCGGGGACAGAGGATGGAAATGAAATCTTTTTCTGGCTATTCCAGTCAGAGCAGCCGGCATACGATGATAATTTGATCAGTAAGTCTGAATGGGAAAGGACAGGCAAAGGTGGTTGCTGACAAGCTTTATATAGTTTGGTTCAATGGTGGCCCTGGCTGCTCATCCTTGATAGGTCTAACGACTGGCAATGGACCGATATCGTTCGATGGCAATTCAACTCGATTCATTCGCAATCCGCACTCGTGGACAAAGCTGGGAAATGTTCTTTACGTTGATCAGCCCGTCGGCACTGGCTACTCCACGGCCAGCTTTCCCTACCCGGTTAAGGACAATGGCCGGGTAACAACGGACTTTACGCAATGGCTGCGTGGCTTCTTCGAATATTTCCCGCATCTGCAGTCAAAGCAGATCCATTTAATGGGTGAATCATATGCAGGAATCTACATACCCTATTTTGCGTCGGAAATTCTTGAGGGTAATAATTCATTGCCTCTCAACATTCGTTCAATGTCTCTCGGTGATGGATCTTGGGGAAATGGAGCAGCCATGGCGTCAGTTGCAATGGGCAAATATCTCAGGTCACAGCTAAGCCTCCTACAAATCCCCGAGGACGTCCTGTCTGTCTTTGAAGAAGCAGACGAAACCTGCGGCTTCAACGATGTGCTAGCAAAATCCGCCATATACCCTCCCCAGGCTAAAATTCATATCCCTGGAAACCCAGAGTACTTTAATCTCCGACGTCGAGACCTGACAAATGCCGCCACTGCCGCATGCGACATCTCACCCACAACCCCAGAAGAAGTCCGCAGCTCACTTTTCAACTCAACCTGCTACGGCCCCTGCGCCGCCTTCTCCACAGCAAGTGACTACCTAACAGCCATTTCCACCAACAGAACAACCCGCGGCTGCTTTGACATCTACGACATCTCACATGACTGTAGTGCTGTCTCAGGGCTTCCACTAATGGCAGAGTACTTCGGCCGCGCAGATGTCCAGACCGCGCTCCACGTCGATAACAGCGGACTGTACAGCGCCTGCAATTCCACGATCCTTGGCACGCTCCTTTCAGCACCCTCTCCCGTGCCACCGGAGTACTTCATCCTCCCGTCTCTGGTTACCAACCACAACATCTCGCTCCATATCTACTCGGGTGAGTGGGATATGTTGATCAACCACTTCGGCGCGGAGCTATCGCTGCAGAATATGACGTGGCGCGGTGCACAAGGCTTCGCGCACAAGCCGAAGAAGTCGTTCTTTGCGGATAATGCTGCGCCGTCGGCCACTAAGCAACTCCTGCTCGAGCATACACCAGTGGCTACTACGCTTTCAACTGCCACTCCCACTGCTGCTGCTGCTGCGGGTACGTGGACCATGGAGCGTGGTGTGTCGTATCATTTCTTCCGTGGGGCTGGTCACAGTGTGTTTGTGAACAAACCACGCGAGATGTTTTCCTTTGTGAGGGATGTGGTTGTTGCTCCTAGGGCTGGCTGGTAATGGAAACTGTGGGTTGAAGCTGGCATACCTTGAATTTTGGATATCTAAATTGGTGCTTAGAACAATCAATTTCTTGATGAGTTCTTTTAAATTTCCAAAACTCAAGTTCAAGTTAGCATTTGATCAAAAATGTTATATCGGGCTCGTAACAATAACAGTAATGGAAGACTTTCGGACGATGTCGACAAAAATGTTGCATCATATAAGAGATCACCAAAAGCAAATTGATCTCCAGGTTCAAATAGATTTTTCGTCATTTGCCTGTTTCGTTCCGCAAGGAATTGAAAAAGAATTCACATCAATCACTCACTGTGTTATCCCCATCTTACGACGTGTATATGCCACTATTTTGTTTCAGTGTGCCAGGCGAAGTAATTAACTTGATATCTCCACTACGAGGAATATCTTAACCGATTTATATACAGTTCAAAAAAAAGGCAGCAATACTATCATCTTCAATATCTAAATCGACTTGTCCTCAGAGTATGCCGTCTCCCATCCACGAAGACCACAATGTTACTAGATCTCCGTCATAGTGCAACAAATACATGAATAGTTATCTTACTATGAGAGAAACTGTATGCATCAAGAGTAATATTGAGTCAAGTCTACCTAGTATTAGTCAGTGGATGTCGATCGGGTTCATCGTGAGCCAGCATGAGTCATGATGCATCACGATGAGGGAGAGTTACACATCAATGAGCTTCCCAGCATTGCCTATATACATACCCGTGGACATTCGCTCTGCGTATATAAAGACTTATAACTGTTCGCAGCGTCGATACACCCTAAGTAAAAAAAAAACTTATAATTCCATTTGGTTACTTTATGGAACTGCGCTGTTCTACGTGAGCAGGCCAGCGCCAAGTAGCGTAGCCCAGAAGATTGGACTTGCGTTCATCTCTTAGGTATACGCCTAAGCATCCGTTGATAGCAGTTGCATTGGACTCGTATCTAGAAAACTCATGTAGAGTCTCAAGGAATCTGTGCATCTAGAGCCAGGTTTTCGTGTATCTCACGAGTCGTAGAAAGAACTTACTCTCGAACTGTCAAGTGAGCTAGACGGAATGTGTCTGCTTCATTGTTGACAATCACTAGGTTGCAGCAGTAGTCGCAGATTAAACTTGCTGGTAGATGGGATGACTAGTTCGGGGGCATGTACAGAGCAGCCACAAATTCAGAAACTGAGAGCTTTCTTTTCGCGCACAAAAGCCATTAAAAGATTTGAATTGCTACACTTCTCGTGCTCTCGCTCATAACCTACGTTCGTCTGTAGATAGTCTCATATAGTTTGCTGAGAGTTGGAGGCAGCGAGGTCAAGTGACGAATACTTGCCTTATTTACATGAAGCTGGTGCGAAGGAAGAAGGGAACAAGGCAAGTGAGGCTGGCCAAGGAGATGAGGCTGAGCAGAGCGAATACAGCCTGCAGCTAAGCAGAAGAGGGTATTGGTTAAACCCCTTCTTTATTCCTGTTCACAGTAGATTCACATCACAGACAGAACTGCCAAACACAATTCATTTTAGGTCCAGGGGTATTTGAACTCTTCGCATATCCCCTTCTTCAATACTCTCAGCCTTTTAAAGATATATAAACTGTTTTCGTACGTCATAAGTGATCTACTTCCCCGCAAAAGATGGGGTAAACCAGGTGATGTCGAATTGTATGACTACAAAAGGATCAGCCCACAACTTGCCCTTTATTTTTCCTACTTTTTTGTCTTCTTCTTTTTCTTCTTCTTCTTTACATCTCAAATCTCACATCTCACATCTCACATCTTTCACCATGACAAAAGGATTCGCAACCATCACCCCCGAATGCGAGGCGGTATTCGACGAGGTCAAAGGCACCGACAATCTCAATTACGTCATCTACGAAGCCTCCGCACACGACAAGAAGATCACAGTCGCTGAGTCTGGCAAATACAAGGACTACGCTGAATTCCTCTCTCACTTCAAGGATGACACTCCCCGATATGCAGTCGTAGACTTCACCTACGACTCTCCCGCCGGCGATGGTCAGCGAAGCAAGCTAGTCTTTATCACTTGGTACGTCGAGAGACACATTGCATCACCCTCACCCCCAGGGAGAGGATGATTTCACAATCGTCGAAGGGAACATGGTTCACTGACTGTTGGCATTGCATATAGGGTGCCCGAGGCTGCAGGCATTCATGACAAATCTTACTACACTTCGAACAAAGATCACCTCTTCTACGAGCTCCAGGATATCAGTCTCCATGTTCTGGCACATTCCCAGGCGGAGCTGGCTCATGCTGCAAGTATGTATACTCTGTGCCCGTGAACCATTGACTTCACTGCTAGTATGGTAATACTCAGAACTGACCATTTTCGCTTTTTTTTTTATTTTAGTTCTGGGGAAGTTCAAGGCTCTCTAGAGGAGCCTTTGATCTTCAACCTTCTTCCTGAATCATGACTTCCTAATCATGAAACAACTGTGTGAAAGGCGATTCATAAATCATGGGTGGTCTGGCTATGTTGTTCTAGACACCTTATCTCGCATTACAATATGTATTTTCAAACGTTCACCTCAAACCTCACATAGTAAATACAGAGATCATTTCAAACAAGTCGAAAGCTTGATTATATATGTATAAAGTGGAAATTTACGGTGAAGAAACGTCAATCCATTTGAAACCCTATATTAACAAATGCCCGGTTCTTTCACGGGATGTTAACCCGCTAATGCATGGAAAAAGAGAAACAAAGAGAGCACTAACTAGATGCATGTGTGATCTATGGTCAAAGGAGATTCAATGACATGCACAATAGATTGCTCGTAGCTCAGTTCCTTCTAAAAAAAAAGTTCAACCCGCTAAATCAAGGATAAACAAAATACAGATCGAGGATCGGGGTGCCAGAACAGAGATGGTGTGACAAGGAACCACCAAAGTAACGTTAGTGACGTGCACGATAGATTGCTCATAGTCATAATCATAAGATGCAGATAGAAATGAGCATTGGGGGGAAGGAGGGGGGAATCATGGCGCATAGAGAGAACAAAATTCTCCGAGATTGAGCGTTAAAAATCTTTTATAGCCGCTTAGCGACGGAAAAATGGAGCTTGGTTTGACGAGAGAAGCGAGTCAGCACGCTGGAAGACATCGCCCTCGAAAAACTTGTCACTGTATGCACTGGCCGGCGTGGACGGAACAGTGGCCTGCGCAGCAGGGCCGAGCGCCGCACTTAGCGGAGTGGCAGGGACGGTGACTGATTGCGGGGGCGACATCATATTGAATTGGAAAGAGGGGTTGTTGGTGAGGGCGGATGTTGAGACGGATGTTTGATGGTGTTGCAGGTGTTGCAGGTGTTGGGTCTGTAGCGGAGGGCCGTACAAGGCACTAGGAGGAGGGTGGCGGTCCGGGTCTGCAAGGTAGGCCCAAGGAGATACCTCGATCAAGCGGCCTGCTTCCCGACTTGCCTTTTGAACTGGGCGTAAGAGGATGATGACGTCGGCAGGTAGAAGCTGCATACTTCTCAACTCGCGCATTTCGTTCACTAGGTCGACAAACGACTGCATGAATGATTTGCATAGCTGCCAGAACTCGCGTTGGTTGCGGAGTCCGCCGCCTGGCTCTTTGATTTTCATGGTCGAGAGACGCTGTCCTAGGGCATCAGAAACCTCTTGGCAAAACTGACATCGACGGATGAGATTGTTCCAGAGGATTTGGATCCCCTCTGAACCGCGTGATTGTCGAGCAGCTTCTAGACACCTTATGAATTGCCGACGGGCCAGTGGAAGTGCCCCGTAGGCTGCATGGTGTGTAGCGGTCAGCTGATGGAAGATCTTTTCGAATGTTCGCTCCTCTTCGTTCTCATCCAGTCCAGTCAGTGTGTTGATCCGGGGAGCCCCGGGAACAGGCATGGGAGGGAAGGTTTCGCCTGAGCGAGGAGTTGCCAACGAGTGTGGCATGGATGTGTTGATCATGTTTGATCGGCTGCTTGAGCGACTGCGTGCGTAAGATGCGGAGAAACCAGGAGAGCTAATGCTAATTTGATTGGAAGTCATAGTCATAGGGTATTGGGGGTGTCGAATTGTCGTGTCGCTTCGCAATCTTCGTGTGGGTGGGGCGGGATCTCTTGTTGGGGTGACCAGCGAGAGTTGAGATCGGTCTGGGACCGAGGGGAGTGGATTACTTGGGCCAACCAAGCGCTTTGTAGCAGGGCCACCTTTGTTGATGGTCTGGAGCGGAACATTGAGAACAGTGCAAGCATTCCGTAGCTCCACCAGGCTGCCAAATATCGTCAGCATCAGCGATCGTACATAGCGCGGATCACCGTTGGAAACGATCTTGGCGACGTTGTTGCGTAGCTGCGTGCCGACGTGAATGTAGGCGGAGATGCACGTCTCGCATTCACGTTTGACCATTTCTGTGACTGATACGATTGACTCTGGGTCATTGGATAACATAGCTGATGCTTTCTCCAGAGCATCGTTGAGTTGGTCAACATGCGAGGAAGCATTGTAAAAGACCAGCTCGAGGCTGTGGCGTCTAGTGTCATCATGCTTGATCACGTTGATCAATTTATCAATATGGGAATGAACCTGAGCAAGAGCAAACAGAATGCCTTTTGCACTCTTGATTATCGGTTGATCAGATCCACGCTCACCCTTGTGCTCAGGCAGACTGGACATCCGATTTACCCAACCATCTCGCGGACGCCGACGCTCCCTTGGGCTGGTGGGACTTGGAGGACTACTGTCATTCGTGGCTGTTGGCGGTGCGGTCTGACGCGGTCGAAGCACAGATCCATGACTGAGGCCTCGTAGATGGCTGTTTCGATATGGGCGCGTTTCATCCAATGTGCCCAGATCGGTATTCTTCCGAGTGATCAGTCCCATTCTTTTGCTACGAGCAACCGATGATCCTTGGATTATTCCCTCGCTATTGCTTCGATTGCGCTCGTTAACAGAGTGAGGCGCGACACCAGGTCTTTGGAGACCAGGCAGGTGGTAGGTAGCACCTTGTTGTCCAGAGGCCATGCGATAGTGTGATTTTAATGGGATAGGCGGTGCCCGTGATATCGATGGAGACCGAGATGAGGTTGCTGAGCTATCGCCAGTGCTGGGAATTACTGGAAACCGGCCACTCAAATTCCGTTTTGAGGGTATCGGTGTTGGTACCGGTTTAATTTCAAAAGCACCATCACTGCGTTGACACCTAGTCTTAGCTTATATCCACTCGGAGACCATAATATTAACAAACCTTGTATCAGCAACGATTTCCGGCTCGGGTGTACTTGTCTGTTGTCGTGCTTTCTTAAAGAATCTTTTGAGTTTCGTCGTGGCTGCAACTTCTTTCTCGTTGTCCGTCATCCCAGATGGTGTCGAGTCATTCTCGGTTTCTTCTAGTATATCACGCAGTGGCTTTCGTAGAGGATTCCCGACACACTTGAAAATTTGGAGCTTGTGCATCTCGGAGAGGCCAACTGGGAGGTCAATGAGGCGATTTTGCATCACCGACAGAACCCGCAATGACTTCAATTTGCTGATCTCATTTGGCAGCTCCTTGATTTTGTTTCGGCTCAAATCCAGAATTTCGAGCAATGGTAGTTTGTAAACCTAGCAAGCAAGATTAGCGCAATGCAAGCATAAAGCAGCTTTATCATGGTACATACTCCTTTTGGGAATTCACGGAAGTTGTTCGCTCTGATGTTGAGATAGCGTAGATGCGAGCACTCTGCAAAGCGATAAGGGATATGGAAAAGTTGATTGTTGGACAGAGAGAGCCTTTGTAGTAATTAGTATAGTTCAGAGCAGTGACCCCGTAGCCTAGGAACAGGCAACGCAAGACTTGACTATAACAGTTCAAAGCAAGGCTCCGACGTACCGTTCAACCTCATCTTTGATCAAGTCAACGACTGGTTCAGGTATCCTGGCAATGTGTGAATGACCAAGGTCAATGGTCAGCTTGGGCTTGACCACATCTGTGACGGCCTCGCTCCCTGCTAGGGAACGCTTAGTGTCTTGAATGCCACTTTCAACGGCATGTCGCGCTAGTTCAATGGTTTCCTCGGGGCTAAGTGTTTTCGGTCCAGTCGGTTGCTTGCTAGTACCCTCCGGGGCATCTCCTAGACCAGTGCCTGGTCGACTTCCCTCTTCTGGGTACGGAAAGTCATCGCTTTGTGACGCTAGGAAGCCACCTGACTCCGGTGTTCCATTTTCCATTTCATCTTCGTCTATCTCACTGCGGTTCAAGCGCGGCCCACGTATTATGTCCTCGGAACGAGTCATGGCGGATGTCATGGCTGTTTAAAGCCCGAATGTTGTCGTTCAAACACACCCCAAAGCAGCACTTTCGTTGATGAATAGATGTAGCCAAAAGCCAAAAGAATGCCCAGGTGCAGCGACCATTACCATATGAACACAGTTCGGGCAACTGCGCAAAGCATCGTTGGTTGTGATTAAGTCGGAGGGGCGGGATATCTCGACGTTGGACGGGGAACGGAGCTCGAGGCGGCCGTTAGGGTGGAGTCGGAGTGGAGGAAGAGGGATCAGAATCGTCAAGTGACGAAACAACTGGGTATCAAGTGGTCGAGTTCAGGGCAGATTTATTCGAGGCCGAGGGAAATAGTGCAATTAGGCTCTCACGGAGGTTGACAATCGGGGCCGCGATGAAGATATTGGCCACGACGGAGATCTGGCAGGTCGAAGAATGTTGTTATCGAAGCAACAAAAGTCTTAAGTGTGAGACTGACGCGAATAACTAAAACGAAACTGAGACTTGGCCTTGGAATGAAGGGAATTGAGGACATTCAAGTTGGGCGAGGCTGGAAATCTTCTGATTGGACGAAACACGCCCAAACACCGGACCTCCGCAACTCTGCGTCTCAACTCCGCTTGCGTCACTATATTGAAATATCAAGGACCATTACTTGCCATAGGTTAGGATCTACAATGTATATACTAGAGCAGGAAGTGAATTGACCAAGAATGCATGTGCTATCGCGTAAATAGAGCTAGGGAAGTACAACATCCAGCAGAACAGATCAAATAATATACATAGGCCATCAATATGAAAGACTAGGGGATCAAAAACTCCCGGAAAAGGAGGCGTAGCATAATGACCTTCGAGCCCACTCCAACTCCAATATCTCAGACTCTTACAGAGTGACCGCCTCTGCTTCTTCGGCCTCGAGCTCACTTGACTCGGTAGTCTCTCCCAGATCTGGCGCGCCGCTGAGAGCTGATTTCCGTTGGTCCTGGACTAGGGACGTTTCCCGGGCCCAAGCAACCCATTTGTCGTACTGCTCGCTCTCCATCTTCATACCAATGTCCATGTATGATGGTCCGAACTCTGCGCCATATGCCGTGGCTTCTTCCGCAGCCACCCGACGTTGAATGTCCTCCTGCAACCGAAGTTTGTAGAATTCTCGACGAGCGATATCATATGCGGCACTCTTGTTCATATCCGGGACGTTATTCAAAAGCCACAGCTGTCGCTGGACAACACTAGTACCAGGAAAGTAACACATTAGCATCGGGGAAACTTTCACTCGAGACGAATAAGAGGATCAGAAGCAGAAACATTGATAACACACCTTTCGCCATCTAACCGCTTCCCTGGCTGTTGGATGCGGCTCCAATCGTAGTGTTCAAAGTCCTTGCCAGTGCTCTCCAGAAGCACACGGGGCCGGGCAAGTTCCCAGGGGTGATCGCGGAAGAATTGAGTTCGCAACTGATCTTCCTCATATTTGAGCTCGACAGGTTGGAAAAGTCGACTAGGCTTCTTGGGCTTCCTGCGCTTCTCTTGGACTTGGAAGACGACCTGCGGCTTCGATGACCCAGCGACGGTCTTCAACCGCTGCTGGACAAGCTCATGCTGAGGAGGGCGGGTACGAATGAGGGTTTCAGCAGGAGGGATCTCGCCGACTACACTGACCCATTGTGGCAGTTTGCTGGTCTTTCCACTGGCAAATTGGTTGAGTGCTGTCTGTCGCACCCGGAGGGCTGTGAGGTTTATTTTGCCCATGGCAGTCGGACACAGCCTGTAGCTAAAATAATTTGAAATGAAAGAAGAATTGAGACGCGACCGGAGACAGCAAATCAAAAGACAAGATATGCGCTGCAGGGGACGAGGTGGTTGATACGGGAGTGAAAAAGATGGGATTGGCAAAGCGCGGCTCCGATTGGTCGAGGGACGGACTCCGCCAGGCCAGAAAGTGCAGGGCCGTTCATCTTCAGAAAAACACACCCACGTCTTCCGAATCTTGACCCTCTCCCCCTTTGTCTGCTTTTTGCGCCCAGAAAGTAGACGGCTCTCTCTTGTGCGAGTGGCAAAGGGCTTTCTCTTGGATGCGGCCTACCTAATGCCACGATGTCTGTCATCTCATGCCTCATCCAAATAGGTCCCCCAGCTCGCCAAGCCTGCGAATTCACCCCAAGCAGGCCTTGGATGAGCTTCCTCTCTTTCGACAAACCCCAATGCCTTCCTCGAAACCCCCTTCTTGTACCTCCTCGGTTCGAAGACTCTGTCCCCGTCGTCCTCGCCCATCCGTCGCGTCAATAGCAGATATTTTTGTCGGCTCGCTGGTTCTGGCAAGCTTCTGCCACGAACACTCGCCGAATCGTCGGGGGTTGTCTACGGTAGCCTGGGGTGCCTCAGATCATAATTTACCGAAATTCCAGAGCAAAGGCGCCACTGGTCGCAGACAGCTACCACCCCGACGACAACTAGAGTATTCAAGCTCAAGGTTTCATCTGTCGCAACCCAAAAGATTGATCAGCAACGGATTGGCACGTACAAATGATGAGAATACAGAGGAGTATAACATTGAGACCGAGTCACGGGAGGAGACGGAGACAGACAACGACTATATACCATTGTGGCCAGCAAAGAATGCGGACGCGGAATCGCGAACCCACCGTGAAAGATTTGATTTTACACATGATTTCGACCGCAGAATAGAGATAACAGAACACACCAAAACCGACATCGATTCCAAATTGCCGGACAAATATCCCCGCCAATCTTTCCCGTCATGGCTGCATCCCGAGAAGGAGAAATACCTCTCTACCTCGAAACTGTACGAAAAATCATTGGCAGATTATGACTGGGAGGAAGCAGTGAATGCTGTAGCGCCATACTCACGTTACAAAAAGACGTACAAAGATGAGTCGCACGATCAAATGGAAATCCACTCGGTTGAGAAGCTTGTCAGAACGTTGTGGGAAGAGCCAAACCCGTCCACTCAATATTTGTTCCGATTATACAGAGATATTCCTGCCCCGGGGGTAGCTTTGCTTTCGAAACGCACTCGCGGTGCTCTTTTGCGTTTGTTCGCGCATCCTCGAGATCGACGATGGGTAGATGCTCGTCGCTACTTGGCATTGGTGGACGACATGGTAAATGCGCGCCTCCCTCTATCCCGATCACTTTGGTCTTCTGCGATACATCTTTCTGGCCGAGCCAATGGCAGAGTTTTGAAACGAGATCTCATCCGAGCCGTGGGCATGTGGCAGAAGATGGAACACATCGCCGGAGTGAAAGCTGACGAGGTGGTCTTCAACATCCTATTTGACATCGCAATCAAAGCTGGCGCATTCAAAGTTGCTGATCGCCTGGAGGAGGAAATGACTGAACGGGGTCTGAGCTTTTCTCGCTGTGGAAAGACATCCAAAATCTATTATTTTGGAATGATACGGGATGTTGAAGGTATTCGAGAGACTTTTGACGACTTCGTGAAATCGGGCGAGATCGTCGACACAGTTGTCATGAACTGTCTCGTTGCCTCTTTCCTCCGAGCAGGCGACACCCAAACTGCGGAACAGCTCTACGCACGCATGCTAGAGAAACAATCAAGCAATAACAAACGCCTTTCGCATTCGGACGATGGATCCCACGATGGCGGGTCAAATCTGAGCTATGACATGCCCCAATATCGGGAAAGATCCCGAAAGTTGGGCCGCGTATTGAAGAAGTCATCAGCACTCAAGGAGAAGTTTCCGGAATATCACCGTGCTCTCCAGGATTCTCTCTCCATTGCACCCGACACGCGAACTTTTTACATCTTCCTACGACACTACGCCTACAATACAGGCCAGCTTGATAGCTTTGTGGCTGTCATGCGTGACATGGAGAAGACCTTTGTCGTCCCACCACGTGCTATAATTTACCTTTTCCTGTTTGAAGGGTTCGCTCTTCATGGTCGGAGGAAAAAGCAATGGAGTGCAGAAAACCTTCGGCTGACATGGCATGCATACATCCGGGCTCTGCGCGACTCGAATGCAAGACTCCGTGGATTAAATTTGAACAACCGAAAGATGAAGTGGGAGAACCCACTGGCTAAGAGCGTGACAATCGATATCGAGGAGCCACCAGTGACCGATTCTCCCAACGGGTTATACATGGCTTTGCCAACAGAGGATACAGTTGGGAACTCACAGGGGTCTGAAGAAGCTGTTGAGGGCTCTGCCATGGATGATTCTGAAGAAAATGAACAAGACGCAAAGCCTGAGCTGGATGAAAAAGAAGATGAATCCACCGAGATAGAGGAACTTGATGTCGATGAGGTTTTCAACCCTCGCTTGCAGTTCCCTGGCGAAGCAGAGCAAGAAGAACTTTGGGACCCTGAGCAGCGTCTCGAGAATGGTCTTTTTGTCGGTCGTCGGATGATCACCATTATCCTGCAGGCATTTGGAACATGTTGTGGCCCCCAAGAGGTCCTTGAGGTTTGGTTGCAACTTGAGCGGCTTTGGCATCCACAGCAGCGCAAAGCGATAGATGTTTTTGCTGTCAAGGAAGAGCTTGATAAGCAAATGTCCAGGGATCCGCATCGGAACCGCTGAACAAGAAAGGGGAGCAGCTGAAATTTGGAGTCAGCACTTGTACATTATTTTCCATATAGGTCTAACACATATCGCCTCGATTTCTAGCGTGTCTTTGGCGCAATTTTATTATTTTACATAAAGATCAAGTCCAGCTTTTAGCCTCTATCTACCTAGTTCTTCACGTTCTCATCAATTCTTGCGCAAAAGTGAGTATTGGTCCAATCAATCCCAAAAAGGAAGCAGTAGGCCACCACGTGACACCGCGTTCTTGGACGCGGTTGAAGACTTCATCTTCTTCTTCTACTGCACTTTCAATTGCCACTTTCAACTTGTCTATCTCTGCGATGAGGAATAATGGATCGTAACCTGGCGGTGAAGCGCCAAACAGCCAATATGCGATGGGTCTTGAAACATACCTTCAAAAAGAATAATTTCCGGTGAGTTGACAAACTAGAAAAGAGAGTTAATTTACTTACTCCACCTCATAGTCCACTTCAGCGGGAAGTGATCGCGTCAGTCATAGAAGGACAGGATGTCTTCCTTCAAGCATGCACTTCGTTTGGAAAGAGCTTGTGTTATCAGCTGCCTGCAGTTCTCAAAGATTGGGGCTGTGAGTTTTCAACGTCTCTTATTTTCAATGACCGATTAGTCTGACTTCAACGGCTCCAGTGACTGTCGTCGTTTGCCCACTTCTCTCATTAATGGTGAGTCTGGTACCAGAAATTTTGCAATCAATTAACTGATTCATGACAGACAGATCAGGTGAACAGCTTGATAGCTCTGGGTGTATCAGTCGCTACCATCAACTCTAATACTACGCATGATGAGAGACAGCGAGTGTTCGAGGACATGCTTTGCGGTCACCCAAGCACCCGCCTCCTTTATGTAACGCCGGAGTTGTGCCTGACGGACAACTTCCGCCGCCGCCTACTCATAGTTCACAAGCAAGGTCAGCTCATCCGCGTTGCCATTGATGAGGCACATTGCATAAGTGAATGGGGCCACGATTTCCGGCCAGCTTATAAAGAGCTGGGCTGGTTCAGAAAAAACCTTGTCAGCCCAACTGTTCCAATTACTGCCTTGACAGCAACTGCGACACCCCGAGTTCGGTCAGACATGATCAACATCTTGGGGTTGGATCTTGAAAATCTCCGCATGTTCAATACTCCATCGGACCGTCCAAATATTCACTACGAGGTACGATATCTTGCAGACTTCGCTGGTGACAATGGCAGCGCAGAAGACAGCCAGCTGCAAAACTTGCTCAGATGGCTTAAGGGCATCCAAACCCGGCGAGAGGCCCGACTTGGCAACGAAGTGACACACCTCCCCCCAATGTCAGGAATCGTCTACGTAGGAACCCGAGCTATGGCTGAGCATCTTGCCAGCCGACTATCCTCTTCCTCGGACGAGATGGTCACGGCGGTGGCATACCACGCTGGCGTGGAAGCCACCAAGCGGGCACACATTCAATCAACGTGGAAGTCATCTCGGCCAGTCCAGCCAGCTGACGGGGGAAAGACACCCGCTTTCTCCGTCATTGTGGCAACCAATGCCTTCGGGATGGGAATCGACAATCCAGACGTCCGCTTTGTCGTGCATTGGACGCCACCGCGAAGCTTCGAAAGCTTCGTTCAAGAGTCGGGTCGTGCAGGTCGAGACGGCCGCGCTGCTGCCTCACTTGTCTACTACGGAATTCAAGAGAGGAACTTCATAGAGACTATGATCTACCGTGATACTGAATCTTACCGTGCGAATGGCCCCGAAAATCGAGAGGCCAAGCTTGAAAGCTTCGGCAAGGTCATTCGGTACTGTGAGAGTATTAGGAGGTGCAGACATGAACTGATCAAAGAATTCTTTGGTGATTTCGAATTGGAAGAGATGGGGTCACAACTGCCGGCTAGGGAGGGTGTGTCTGTTATGAGCTCATCCCCTTGCGACTTCGCCTGTGATTTTTGCAAAGAGGGTCATGCCGGGTTGGCGAAGCGCAGAGAGAAAATGGCATCTGAAACTCAGATGGCTCTCCTATACGCGGATTTCGACTGATGGATATCGTCTTCTATTTGATGGTGCTGCATTGTTTAGTGTTTTCTTCATTTTTCTTGTCATCTTGTTACTTTTGTTAAGTTTTCTGCTTGCATCTCTGAGGCGCCAAAAGCATGAATGGCGCAGGGAGAGGGGATTTGTTTATACTTCACATATACCACAGTGACAGAGACATGGAATCCAGCGTCCGAGTCGCTTGGCAACCTGTGCTCGCTTCTAAAGAGTTTAGCCACAGCAAGAAATCCACTGTCAATAAGCAAGCCTTTATTATGAACACAATTATGGAGTTTACCGAGTATGGAAATAGGTAAATCAAAAGGTTAGAACAAGGCAAACTGTTAGGCTTTCTTTAGCAAAGACAAAGAGATCAGAAAGAGATTGGTGAAATGAAATCGCTGTATCACCCTCGTTTTGCAAACGACAAGGACGTGCTTTTGTTCGCCGTGTTAATCGGAAGAATGCAACTGGACAGCGGAAGACACAACATTAACCCACCAAAACAGGCTTTGGCTTAAAGGCCAGGGGGTGGGGGGACCTGCAATTAATATGTCAGTAATCAGAACTATGATGGATGACATGCAAACAACGTACCGCGCTGTAGCTGCCACCTGCACCAGGAGGCGGAGGCGGCGGGGATCCCGAGCTGGGTGGTGGAGGAGGGGCCTCGCTGGCCGGAGCAGAAGGCGGAGCAGTTCCATCTGCCTGCTGCTGGGCGGCAGCCATTTGCTGATAGTACTGGTAGTATGCGACATAGTTCTGGTATCCACCATAGGCAGCATATGGGTCGGCAGTGCCGTAGTACTGGGCGTACTGGGCACTGTAGTCAGCGGCAGTGGGAGTGGCAGCAGCACTCGGGGAAGCAGCAGCAGGAGCCTGGCCTGCAGGGCTAGCAGAGGAAGGATTTTGCTGCTGGCGATTATTGTAGCCACCGCCGTATCCACCGCCACCACCGCCACCACCTCCACCTTGGTAGCGGTCACCACGATCACCACGATCTCCGCCGCGGTATCCACCGTAGTTGTGCTGGGGTGGGTTCTCCTTGAAACGCTGGTATTGTTCCTTGACATTTGTTAGAAGGTCCTCGCAAAGCTCCTTTGCTTGCTGAACATCGTTGGCGTCAGGGCCACTTGAAAGATTGTTAGTAGGAGCTCATCAAGGTGGCAGAAATGAGTGAGGTAAAAAGCAAGTAAGAAACAAAGTCAGTAAGAAAATTGATGACAACTCACGCCACATGGAGGAACATCGCCTCGTCACTTTCACGACCAGTGCTCGATTCAATAAAGCCAGAGCCACGGCCCTTGATCTGAACACGGCAACGAGTCTGCTGTTGGATGTGCTTCACGTAAGCACCGCCCTGTCCGACGACCTGAGCACGCAAGTTGAAACCTGGGATTGGCTCAAGATCGATGGGGATGCGCTCATCCGGCCATTTGCGCTGTATTAAATTAGCCAAATTGTAATGCTAAGAAAAGGGAAAGGAACAGTCCCATACACGGCCATACTCATCCCGCTCAACCTGTTGCTCGGGTTCCCGGCGGCGAAAACGTCGCTCGTCAACCAGGTTCGGAAGTTCTTTTTGCATCAAGTCATTAATCATCGCAACTGCTTTCTCCAGACCATCCTTGTTGGTGCTGGTCACATGTAGGTAAAGGGGAGGGCTCTGAATCGGAATAATCAGCACTTGATCTCGCCAATCGTTGGAGGTTATTTCTTACTGCAGCAGTCGCCATGTTCTTGTCGGGGTAATAATTGCCTCGGGTTGTCACATCTTGAGAGAGAGAAAAAGTGAGTGGGACCTTCTTTGCCTAAAGTTAAAAATATAAAAGGAAGTCGTACCGGCGCCGGTTTCATCTTGAATCTAAAAGTCACGCAGCGGAGGTCAGCAGATGCAACAGAGGGTGAATTGGATGCTATTTTTTAGTGAAGGGTAAGCTTCATCCAGTCCGAAAGAAGAGAGCAGAATGACGAGAGAGTGGGTTTCAGGGTACCCCAATCTTCTACGAGGAACACGACTGGAATATCAGCAATTGACAAAGGGGATAATTACCATCTTCTGAGTAGATCCCTTCGTCAGGGTGTAGCGATTGCGCAGATCATTGATCTCGATGTCCTTGATGTAGTCACCATCTGCGACGTAGATTTCGGCATTCAACTTCGCGGCGCCCTCGGCGGCGGGCGATTGGGAATTCTCTGTCGCGTTGTCGGCCTGTCCGACTATGTTAGAAGTTGGGTAGAACGAAGCAAATTGAGTGTATATTCACAGAACGGATTGGAGGGACATCAACGTGTTGAATGCCCTTTTTCGCCTGAAGCTGCGCATTAATCTTAGCTGCTGCTGCCGCTTTAAAGACCACATTGATTAGCCATATGATCTGAATTGTGACGGTATTGGAACCCGAGTGTAACGCACCTGCGGCGGCGGCCGGATCCACTGCAGATGGCTTTGCTGGAGTATCTGCGCCAGGGCTGCGACTCAGCGGGCGACTGAGCGGGCTACGAGTGCGGGCCGACTCCGACTGTCTGTTGGACGGAGATCGAGAGCGTCGGTCAAAACGGGATCGCCGGGGCTCAGGTTCAGTTTTGTCAAAGCGAGACCGCTTGACTCGATGCTCATCGTCCGCCATGGTAAAGGTGGGGTAGAGTGGGAAAAAGGAGAGGAGAGGTCGGGGAAAAGAAGCTCAAAAGGTCCAGATCGATTGCGGCAAGGAGTTTTGAAGGCGGAGTCCGAGCAGCCAACAAACAAAGCCACGAAAGGCAAATCTGAGAAGGGTTTAAATTAATTAAAAAGCTCAAAGTGAGGAGAAGAGCTCGGAATATTATATATTCCTCATTTCCAAGAGATGGTCTGATTTTCTGGCATTCTCTTTGGCCATGTTGAATATTGAAGGTCACGTGGTGTAAAATCACGTGCTTTGTTCACGGGCAGATGCACTACACCGCTTTAGGTCTAGCCTACTCTGAGTCAGCGGGTGGTCGCCGAGGTCGGCCCATTAAAAAGAATACACCCGGGGCGAATCTGGAGTGAATCATCGCACAACCCATTCACTCTACTTGAACTCCTCATGGCTTTCAGGCGCCCATTGACGCTGTCCCTGGGGTCAGCGTCGCAGCTGTCATCTGCTGCAGCTACTGCCCGGTCCCGCACTGCTGCGCTTCCTCGATTCACCTCTATTCGTGCATCGTCGAGCTCAACTTCAGCTCTTGCCTACAAGGCATTGCACCGCCGCTCTCCTCTGCCTTTGCCGGTCTCCGATGCTTCCCCTCAATGGGATGCCCCGACTGCTGTCTCCTCCATTCTCTATGAGACTCCCATGGCGCCCTCCAACCCACCCAAGCGGCACATCCTGAACTGCCTCGTGCAGAACGAGCCCGGTGTGCTGTCCCGTGTGTCTGGTATCTTGGCCGCCCGCGGATTCAACATCGACAGTCTGGTCGTATGCAACACCGAGGTTGAGGACCTCTCACGTATGACCATCGTGCTGCAGGGCCAGGATGGTGTCGTCGAGCAGGCTCGCCGCCAGCTGGACGACCTCGTCCCCGTCTGGGCTGTGTTGGACTACACCGACTCCGCTCTTGTGCAGCGTGAACTTCTCCTGGCTAAGGTTTCTATTCTTGGTCCTGAGTTCTTCGAGGAGCTTCTCCAGCACCACCGTGAGATCACCACCTCGCCAGACTCCCCGGATCACAAGCACACCACCCTTGACCAAACCGCCCAGCAATACCACCCCCGCCACCTTCCCCAGAGTCAGGCTTTGCGTCACAAGCACGAGCACCTAGATGCCATTACCCGCCTGACCCACCAGTTCGGTGGCAAGATTCTGGATATCAGCACTAACAACTGCATTGTCGAGGTGTAAGTATTCTCTCTGACTAATGTTTTATTGTCACAACTGACTCATTCGACCTTTTACAGCTCTGCCAAGCCTTTCCGTATCGACTCTTTCCTCAAACTGATCGGTCCCTTCGGTATTCTCGAGTCCACCCGGACCGGTCTGATGGCCCTTCCCCGCTCTCCTCTGGGTGAGCCCAGCGAGGAGATCGAGAAGGATGCCGCCGACGTTGTCGATGCCAGCACCCTCCCCCCTGGCTAAGCTATATATCGAATTTCCAACTCAAAAACTTACATACCCGAATAGGAACGGCTTGGTCTCTTGGCTTTGTGTATCTTCTGGCTTTCCTGTGGAGTTGACCTAATTTTAAAACCAAATGGCTCAGCCATTTTATGTAAGAAGATAACAAATTATGTTTCCCTTGCTTCTATAAATAATCTTGCTGTTCCAGACACAAATTGGTCTGAAATTTCAAGGGGCGGTGTACAGATTCACTAAATATATTCTGTGTCTATTATGGCGTCTCCTGATCGTACATACTCTCTCTCCTACGGTTGTCCCCAATAGTTTCTCCAGCATTGTCATCAAGAAGAACAACATTTCTAGCATGGCATTAATGACATTAAATCGGTGTTTCTATAGTGTATAGACCTGTAGTCCATGACATTATCAAGGCGACAAGCCAAGAAGACAAACTAAACAAGCAATGTAAATACTGCATATCTCCATCTGAAAGAAGTTCTATCTAATCGCTTACAACAAATGAGATATAGGACTGCGAGCAGATCCACCAACATGGGCACATAAACAATGTGTAGGGTCTACTCTGCAGTGCATAGCTCGTAAACTGTACATTCCCAGGTGGGACTATAGCGAAAGTCAGCAGAAGTGCTCACTCACTACATGCTACTTGTGGAACCCATACTTTTTTCCATTCAAGTTAGGACCTAGGAAGTTTTACCTTCTCGGTCAAGTCACACCTGGATAGGAGGGCTAGCTATAGGCGTTGGTCTTTTACGGATTGGAACGATAGGAGTCCTTTGTGGTCTTATACTATAGGTACATGTCTGCTTCTGACGGTATTCTTATCTTTACTTTGATTTGCTTCCAATTAATTTTCATCTTTGGGTGTAAACTAAGAGCAGTCTATTAAGCACTCTCATAAGAATAGGGATTGATCCAATTGAGCAAGTCCCCCATGCATCAGTCATTCAAACATTGTAGGCACCTGGGCATTGCCGATCCAGCAGCAATAAGCACAACCCAAGACCAATACCAAGACCTCGACCTCTATTATAAGAACCGTGGCGGCTTTGCAACATCAACACACACCTAACACATTAAATCCTCACTTTAGCCGCAATGCCCTTCCCATGGTAGAGTATGACGTTCGCATAGTTCCCAATCAGCACTCCAACCTTAGCGATAGCATCCATCTCCAACGACTGACCGATTGCCTTGCGCAATGCGTCGTACCCAACCCCACCCATATCAAGATTGACTGGCAAGCGGGGGCTCCTGGATATACCAGGCGGCACTTCAAAGGGTTCACGGTTATTGATTCGGCCGATTGGCTCATTTTTCTCATAGAAAGCCGTTGCGTCGATTGAGGTGATAAGGATATTGTTTTCTGTTAAAGGTGAGGAGAGGATAAATTCTGCGGTGGAGGACCAGAGGTAGAACTATATATGTGAGTTTTAGTGGAAGTTTTTTCTTCTCCTCTGTGCAGAGACCTGGTATGAGTGGAAGAGGTGTGTACCGTTGCATCATGGATAAAACGAGGCTTTTGGTCCCCATCATAGCTATCTGAGGAGCCCGGAACAGATAGACGAGGGACAGGAACAGTGATGTTGAGGACTGATAATGCTTCGCCCAGGTCTGGTAGAGATGGAATCGTGTTGCGATGACTTTTGATGGTGATTGTCGTATTCAAGCCTAAGTGAAAGTATCAGCATTATTTTCACTTGAATTCGTGATATCTAGAAGGAACTCACCTGATACATATGATGAAAGCAACGCCCGTCCTGCCTCGACACCATCTACTCCAGCTGCGTCCAACGGGCACCAAAAGAAGTCGATGGGCACGTAACTGTTGTTGCCAGGCACAACAGAGATATTATGAGCAGTGATGTGGGCCACAGCAGTGTCATTGTAGAGTATGAGAAGGTCAACGAAGGGGACTGTAGCCGAGTAGTTGGTTGGATTGGTAAAGTTTGCCTGCGAAGATACCGACATCGACGATTCGGTAGTGTTTCTTAGTTGTAATGAGACGATGCGTGGATTGATTTGGTCAAGTGAGTTTCCGATGGAAGCTATGACATGGTCAATGGCCAAAATGTTCTTGATTTTTACTAAGATCTTCTAATTCATGAAAACATACTCTTCACGGGCACCTTCCCTTCCGCGGGAATCCCTCGCACGGCGAAGCGGCCCAAACCAGTTGAGACCTTGGTGTCTACGGTAGCAGCAACCCGCAGCACGACTGTCTCGCTGCCGAAAAGCATTTCTTGGATGACCTCTGCCAAAAGCCCGTCGTTTGTGACTTGCAATGGTGCTTCCTTGATTGCAAACTCCACAAGGAGGGCAGATGAGCCATCTTGTTGGTCATCTACCAATGTGGAGTTGGCGTCTTGCCAGTGGCTGATGTTCAACATACCAAACTTCTCTTCCTTGTAGTAGACATCTGCAAGGGCACGAACTTTCGGGACTTCTACTTGGAAATTCATTTCCTCTGGCAAAGCAATGAGAACCTTCACTAGAGCAGACACTGTTGGTTGCGAGTCTGGAGAATCTGGCTCCGCGAAAGGATTAGGAAGGGAGAAATGTGTATCGGACATCGTGAAGTTCTTCACGAGGTTGTCCAACGCATGTCCCGTAAATGGAAGAGGCACAGTCACGCTGCGCAGTAGATCGACAAGCCATGCTGGTGTGTTGGGTAATGGTGCATTAGATCCACGGACGTAGATAGTTGTTTCGAGACCTTGCATGAAGCTCGAAACCAAAAAGTCCAGAGGAGAGCCCTCCCGTCCTGGACAGGTAGAGGTCAATTCATCGGGTAGCTGTTGGATGAGACCATCAACGCCGACTGCAGTTTCCTGGCCAGGGTAGACGTCAACTGCGCTTGTCTTTGCATCGGCGACCAGAATATAAGGATCCCCGGGTGAACAGTTGGGCACCAGAATATTAAAGCCGAGGGCAGGAACAGTGAGAGCGACGGGAGAATCAATCAAAGAAGAAAGTAAGACATCCACTGCCATGGCACCACTGTTTGCGTCATGTACATTCAGCTTGAGAATATTGATCGTTGGCAAAGCAGGGAAATCATGTTCTGAAAAGAGATCAGCTTAACATTCCAGTACCAAAAACGATCAAATGCACTATACCTTCAATGATGATATTGTCTGTCAGCACTTGAGTTCCTAAAGCGAACAAGCCTGACTTGAGTTGCAACGTTGCCTTGCCCTTCACATTAATACGACCCAATCTTCCCTCAATCCAATCAATAGCTATCGCGTGGATTCCTCGAATATCACCAGCCTCTAGATCAGTGAGGAAGTCGACATTTGTATGATGGCCGTTGCGGATGCTCACTTTGATGGAAGGCAATGCTGCATTTCCAACAAGCACATTCCCATATTCTGGGAGATAAACTTCAACATTCGATGGGCCCGTCTCAACTTCTCTGGCAATCCATGTCGCCAATCGACCAATGCCTCGCACCGACTTATTTTTCACGCGGCTGGAGTCCATCACGAAGTCGCCCTGAATCCGGGCGCGAACACCGTCGGGTGTAGTAGAATCAATTGAAACTGCCGTCGGGTTGAAGACAGCGGCTTCTTGCGCATATTCTTTGACCGCCGCCGGAGCAGCAAATGCAAGTAACAGTATCGCCAAAACACTGAGCGTTAATGTGGAGAGAGATATAACTGTCGGCCATGGTACACGGCTCCGCTTCTTGATGAAGCCATCCTCGGGCGGGTTCTGTGATGCGAATGAAGAGGATCGCGATAATCCTTGCTCGGTCCCGTATGTCAAGTCATCTTCACGGCGGTGTAATAGAGGTGTTGATTCTGATGACAATTCATATGATGCCCTAGGGTGGTTGGGGTTGGCGGATGTTCTCTCCGGGGACCGTTCAATAGGGCTCGACTGCTCATCCAACAGAGCCTGATTCGCCGCATCCGACATCGCGGCCCCACCTGAACGAGATGGGGATATTCTTTGCTCGGTTTGACCCTTCGAGTTATCTTCAGAGTGGTGCAAAACATATGATGACTCTGTTGATAATTGATATGATGGCCTGGGCTGTTCGTCGGATACTCTAGAGGAGCCGAACTGCGCATCTAGCAGAGGTCGGTTTGCCTCGTCAGCCATCGTGGCCCTAAACGTATGGATAAATCACAGCGAGTTGTAGTCTCTGGAGTGGATAGCAGTTATCAGAAGAGTTTGAATCCAAAGCACACAACACACACACACAGAGAGAGAGAGAGAGAGATGGAGAGAGAGGCAAGATGTGACCTTGGAAGAGGCGCCCTCGATGACGATAAGCCGATGATAACGGAACCCTGGAACTGTGGAGAGATCGACACCTTGGCACCTGAATTATTGGGCGGCAAGGCGCTAATACCCTCGCACATCCACCCGACTAATTTACTGAGTCATTCATCTAAGGTTTCTTCACTTCTAGGACTCTGCCGTTCCTTTTTTCCCTTTACCTCTCCCACAACACTCCAATTCCTTACCAAGAACCCCCAGCTCATCATGGCTAGTGGTCTCACAGCTGCCGCCCGCTATGGCGCTCAAAGTGTAAACCAATTGGCCGGCTCCACCTCATCTTTGCGTCGAACACTCCAGGCTAATGGAATCCGACGATTTGCCCACCAGACACCGACTTTACCTCCCACCTCTCCTTTCGCCCCCCGTCACCTTCTCTCCATTGCAGACCTGACCCCTACGGAATTCGCCACCCTTGTCCGCAATGCTGCCTCGCACAAGCGTGCCATCAAGTCCGGAGCCATTCCGGAAAGCCTTTTGGGATCCCTCTCCGGCAAGACCGTGGCCATGATGTTCAACAAGCGCAGTACTCGCACCCGTGTATCCACCGAAGCCGCCACCGTCCAGATGGGCGGTCACCCCATGTTCCTCGGAAAAGATGACATCCAGCTCGGTGTCAACGAGTCCCTATACGATACCTCCGTTGTGATTTCGTCCATGGTTTCGTGCATTGTTGCACGTGTCGCCAAGCACGAGGACGTCGCAGGTCTAGCACAGCACTCGACCGTGCCTGTGATCAATGCGCTGTGTGACTCCTTCCACCCGCTCCAGATTATCGCCGACTTCTTGACTATCTACGAGTCTTTCCCAGCTCAGGCACACAAGCTCTCCAGCCTGGGTCTGGAGGGTCTTAAGATCGCTTGGGTTGGTGATGCGAACAACGTTCTGTTCGATCTGGCTATTGGCGCCACTAAGATGGGTGTGGACGTGGCTGTTGCTACTCCTAAGGGCTACGAGATCCCTGCGCACATGATTGACATCATCCAGCGTGCTGGTGAGGGTGTCGCCAAGCCTGGCAAGCTCACCCAGACCTACGTTCCCGAGGAAGCCGTGAAGAACGCCGACATCCTGGTCACGGATACCTGGGTCTCCATGGGCCAGGAGGATGAGTCCAAGAAACGTATGAAGGCCTTTGAGGGCTTCCAGATTACTGCTGATTTGGCTAAGCGCGGTGGCGCCAAGGAGGGCTGGAAGTTCATGCACTGCCTGCCCCGCCACCCCGAGGAGGTGGATGACGAGGTTTTCTACAGCCCGCGCTCTCTGGTCTTCCCTGAAGCCGAGAATCGTTTGTGGGCTGCCATTGCCGCATTGGAGGGCTTTGTTGTGAACAAGGGAAAAATTGTGGAGTAAAAATTGGTTAATTACGGAATCTATAGAAATACCTACCTAGGTAGGTATGCCGAAAACCTTTACCTGGCCAATGACAGGGATGATGATTTGATATTGCGGGGTCAACCCAACCATGGAATGCGGAGGGCTCTCCGTTGCCGGAGAGCCAATCAAAAGATGAGCCGATGGCTTTGTGGCTTTCGGATGTGGCTCCTCTAAAATGGCGGGGGCTTCCGGTCCTGAGACATGACACTTTATTTTGTTGTGATGTAAATCCTCCAGATTGACTATATTGTATAATACACTTGGTAGTGGTTAGCTATCTGAAATCTCCAGGACTTGTTCAATACCCACGAGGAGATGCTTCACACTAAATCCGCTAGCGCTAAAAGCGACATAAAACAGAATGTGGTATGCATTAAAGGCATCAAAAGCTACATATACCCAAGCCGATTCTTGAATTTGGAAATTTTGTTATGTATTTCCACACCAATGCCTGTTGGACCTCGGGAAATATGACGTAGAATCTCGGAATCATTGCTCGCCCCACACTTCTCCATGCTCCGAAGCGCATCTCCAAGACGGTTAATCGGGTGTTCGTTTAGGGTGAAGTCCGAGCGAATTTCCATAAAGCTTGCTTAAAACCTGGAGTATAGATCATCATTCTCTCTACTCCGTATAGTATCCCTGTCTTCATTACCTCCGAATTCCTCCAATTTCATAGCAAGAATATACCCACACGCACCATGGGCTTCGAAAACAAGCGAGTTGCAATCGTCGGCGGCGGCCTAGGAGGCATGTCCTTCCTCAACGCCGCCATCTACGTCGGCTTGAATAACGTGCAACTCTACGAGCAAGCAACACAGTTCAGTGAAGTCGGCGCCGGGGTAAACATCACCTCAAACGCAAATCGCATCTTGGACACCTTCGGTCTGCAGAAGAGCATGATGCACAAGTCTTCACGCAAACTGCCCAGCTATATGGAATACCACAACTACAAGTCTGGAGACTACATAGGTCATATTGGTGAATTCTCGCAGCCCCACGCACGCCTGCTGCACCGCGCCCACCTATTGGACTCGCTGAAGGAGCAGGTGCCCGAGTCTAGCTTGAACCTGGGTAAGCACCTGACATCCATCGACCGCAGCATTGCTGCCGGTGCTGCACCTTACACCCTTCATTTCGGGGATGGCAGCACCGCCGAGGCAGATATTGTGATCGGGTGTGATGGTATCAAGTCGAATGTACGCCGGGAGATGGGCCTGGGAGACGACCCTAACTACTCTGGACAGGTGGTGTATCGTGGATTTGTCGACTACAAACACCTACCTGCTGAGACGGCGCAGCTGCTGCGCAAGACTGTCAACTTCCGTGGACCCAAGCGCCATGTCCTGATCTTGCCTATTGGTAACCAAGAGACGGGGACCGACCGTGCTGCCGTCATCGGGTTCATGTCTGAGTCGCTTGAGGCATGGGACTCTGAGAGCTGGATGTCCCGCTCAGATATTGATAGTCTCCAAGAGCATGTCCGTGACTGGTGCCCGGAGGTGCAGCATATAATTGCTGGTCTTCGCAAGAGCTCCGAGGACGGCAAGATGCTCAAGCAGGCACTATACGTGCGTGACCCGATCGAAAAGTAGTATGAGATGAAGAGTGGACTGAAGGATGCTGGTATCATTCTCCTTGGTGACTCTGCTCACTCGACTCTTCCTCATCAAGGTATGTTGCATCTTATCTGTGTCTAGTCCTCTTGCGGGGCACATATTAACAGTATGCTACAGGCCAAGGCACATGCATGGCAATTGAATCCGGCGTCGCTCTTGCAACAGTCCTTAGACACTGGAAGACAGATGATCTAGAGGCTGCATTCAAGTTCTACCAGGACCTGCGCAAACCCCGGACAGACCGGGTCACAAAGACCAGCTACGAAGCCGGCAAGCTGGCTAGCTCGGACTCTCCCGACCAGATGTCCAACAACCTCAACCCGGATACGTTGATGGAGCGTATGAAGTGGATTATGGAATATAATGTTCTAGAAGACTTGAAGGTCAAGGGTCGGGGTTGTTTGGACTTTCAAGATTCGCGCCTGTAAGCGGGTGTAATATATGTTGGCATGAACGTGTAGGTATTTCAAATGGCTGGTTTTTTTTAAGACAGAAACAACCCTTCCTCAAATCTTCAGATATCTAGTTTTATTGCATCAAATCAGCACTCATCATGCCGTGATTGTATAATCGTATGATCAACTGTACAACTGCAGTTGGGTTCGGGAAGTTGGACGATTTCCATAGATCCGTCATCTATCGGTCATTCCATCTCACGCTGCTTGTTTATATTCAACACCAATCCGCTCGATCGATCTATACTTAGAGATTATATTTCTATCATCGGGAATAATAAACTTCTTCAACAAAATTGCCGGCACCGCCCGACCACTTTCACATGTCAACCGCACGTGCAGCAACCTCCGCATTTCCAGGATCTTGACTTCTTCATCTCCAAGTCAGCTCGAGGTTTCGGCTGGAAAACCTATAATGGAGGTAATTACTACATACTGACCTTTAAAAATCATGAAATGGAGATTTAACAACGCATATATAGTTCAATACTACCTCGAGAGGCTTCCAGTCCCGTCGCTCATATCCATCCCTCCGCCACATCTCTCTAGCACCATTAAACCCACGATTTCCCATTGATGACGACACAGATCTAACAGATTACCTCAACCACCGCGACGATGAAACTGCAGCTAGCGGTACCCGCACACCCCCAGCATCATCCTATCTATCCAGCGTCTCAGTCCCAAGCACGCCACCAATCCTCTCCCACTCACGCAGCAACTCGCGAAGCCGCTACACGCGCAGCAAAAGCTCTACAAGGATAGGGCCTTTAAGCGACACGAACCTACACAGCCGGGAGCTAGGCCATGCCCTCCACCACATCCCAAATACGCACAAGAACCAGTCCAGCATCTCGCATTTGCAAGGACGACGCCCCCTTCCAGATAACACGCCGAAATCCAAATCAGACACAGAATGGATCCTGCGCGCAGGAATTGCTCTAGCCTCCTCGACCCGCGAGGAAAAAGGCCAAAGCTGGCTTTCCAAGCGCGAGACCTCAACAAGTCTAGTCCCAGACACGCCCATTGACGAAACATCCACTAACCGCCACCACCACCGCACCAAATCAGGCGCCTCGTCACGTATTTCCCGTTCTGGAGCTTCAACCCCAGGAGGCGGCGCCCTCTCCCGCGCCGGCAGCCGACGTGGCAGCCGACGCGGTAGCAGAGTCCATCTAACCATGACCGCCCTCCCGGCTACATCATCTACCTCAATGTCAGCAGAGAGGTCATGCATCCGCTCTGGCACATCCACAGGCGCCGTGACACGCACAGCGAGTCCCGAAGCGCGCGGCCGTAGTCCTCTAGTGCCGGATTTCGTAGATGCGAGCATCCGCGCCGAGATGGAATCTCTACAGCACCGATTCCCAGATGAAGACTCTGTGTACTGGGGCAGGGCGGGCTCGGGCGAAGAAGAGACTTCGTCTGAGTATTCGTGTGACTCCGACGAGACGCCGGATGACTTCGATGAAGCGGATCTGCAGCAGCTGACGCGTGAGCGCGGGTTCGGACTCGGCTCTTGGGTTGACCGGTTGGTTGAGTGGACGCTTTTCGGGGTGGATGAGTGGCCTGCGGGTGTGCCAGCTGCGACGGCTGCTTCGCGTATTGGCACGGCGGATACTACTACTACTGTTACATTTGAGGAACCACTTTTAGTGGATGGGCGGGCTGATACGCTTTCGCTTGGGTCGGTTGGCGATGGGGATTTGTCGGATGGGGATAGTTCTACTGGTAGTTCTGCTTCTATTGAGAAGCCTGGGAGTCAGGGTGGGTGGGAGGATGCTGGGTGGCTGTTTCGTTTGATGAAGCGGGCGTTGGTATGAATTATGAATTGTACGGAGGGATGGTCTTGGTTGGGGTGGTTGTCTGTAAACATTGTTTTGGTTTGGTTTGCTTGCTTTTATTGATTAAATTTTAGCATTGTTTGAAAGATTTTTCAAGCTGGCTATACATGGCCAAGCGAGAGCCCTAATAGAATAAGGGAATGCCCCGAATTTTACATCTTTCTACTTGAGGATCAAAAGCTCTAACAAACTTGATAGGATTCCAATAAAACAAGCTAGCATGAACAAGAGGTCCTATCAACCAACAAGGTATCAAAAAGATGTTGCGCGATATGACAGGATCAGAACGTATGTTGCAGATCGAGTTGGATGGGGAGTGGCTTTCTTCTAATATCCAGAACAGGTTCAGATCTTCACCACTTTTTCCGAAGTTGAAGAGCACAAGAATTGGGGTTGATGGCCGAAGATAGAAGTCATCGGCCTGACACGCACCATTGGAATATGCGAGGAATAGAATGGCACAAGCAGTAGAGATTGATGCCAAGTTCTAAAAGTGAAACACGAGAAGACAACTCATAACAGCAAATGAAAACAAGAAGATAAAGACAATGAGACATGAATGAAATGAAAGAAAGAAATTTATGCGACACCAGGGCGCCAGTAGTTATAGAAAGAGAGTCTCAGAGTTGGAATGAAGTACACAGATGAAAGGAAAGGGGAAACGAAGGATCATGGAAATCAATCAGAATACGACAAATGAGCAAAGCAAGGAAGAAAGCGAACAGTATTAAGTCTGAACGAGTTCATTGAAAGATTCGAAATCAAACAAGCTATAACAGCATTCATCTTCCGAAGCTCCAGTCGAAAAAAAGAAGAAGACAAAAAAAAAAAGCTGTAGGTTATCCGCCTTGAGTACTATAACGCCATCAGACCATGTCGATTCTAGGGTCATGCAGCAGGTATCGTGATCGTGACATACGTCGAAAGTTGCGCGGTCAAAAGGGGTATGGACCGTCGGTCAAGCTCAAATGAGAGCCGGCATGAATGGGGGGACGTGAGGCCGACACGCAAGAGCGGTGTAAATTTAATGGTGGTCTTTCGTAAGGGAATCAGAGTGGCGTGATTTATCACCATGGCCCGACCTTGACTGGTGTTCCCAGCCCGTAAGTTCCGGAGAAGAGCTGATCCCGTATGGAGCCCATGTCGTTGTTGGCTCCGTGAGATGGTGTATCGGGCCCACCCATCCATCCCAAGCTGAAGCCGAGTTCGTTAACAGCTCCCTGTAGCTTTCCTCCAGAGGTTTGGTTGTGCTTCGCCAGCTTTTGGTCCCAACCTCCGTACTGCAACTGGATGCCGCCTCCTCTTTTTGCTGCTTCCCGGATGACCAGAATCCATGCCTTGCACATCTCGTCGTAAGCTGAATCTCGTTCGAGGTTGTTCTGTGGCGTGCTCCAGCGAGGTAAGGCATGGATGATGTCGGTTGCCCCATCTAGGTAACTCAAGGATGTGGATGCTTGGGATTCATTTGGAGGAAGAAAGTTGGGGGTGAAGTCACTCAAGGCGTCAAGAAGGTTGGTGAGTGGCTGTCGGACTCGGTTGTAGGCATAGTCCGATTCAGTGTTGCCACCCAACGGGAATGACGACTGGAGGGCAGCCTGATAATTTCGAAGTACTTGAAGGGTCGAGGAGACATTTGGACGTGGGGATGTGTGCACGACCTCGTCAGCGAGTTGAGGGTGACGCTCGCACATGGTCCGTACAACCGTCCGCAAGGCATCTGTATCAAGGGTCTCTAGCAGACGAGGCAAAGATAGAGGCCGACCTGAAACGTTCGGTCGGGAACGTTTGATGTTGCGGTAACTGCTGGGGAGTTGTCGAGGAGTGAAAGCGGGAGAATTTGTGGGCGAAGCAGACATGCGTCCATCATGATCGTTGTCGTCGTCGGCTTTCCGTTTACGGCTGGCATAAGACGACGAAGGTGTAGACACTGGGCATATTGTCAGTATACAAATGCATCAAAGAGAACCCCCTCAAGACAGAGAGAAGAAATGATTCCATTTGTCTGGGGAAGGGATATCTTACTCATACGGGAGGGAGAGAATCGGGAGTTCTCGTAGAAGTGAGGCGGAACAGGAGGTGTGGCCACCAAGCTGTTCATGGTGACAGCCGGATGGCGAAGAAGAAATGTGATAGTCCAAAGGACTCGGATATCCAAAAGAGTGAAAAAGAACAGCAAGAATCAAGCTTGAAGAAGAAGAGGATAAAGGAGTTTGAAGTGGGGAGAGAAGGGTAGAGAAAGGTAGCGGTGGAGAAAAAGTAGGCGTTGCAGGTGGCAACGCACTCCCTTTGCGCAGCTTTTGGAGATCTGTGCCCTTAAAAGGAGATTTAACTTGGATTAGAAAGGATTTTATATTTTAGATATTTTATTAATCTTTGAAAGAAATCATAAAAGATCAAATGTCTTCAAATCTTCCCTTTTAGTTACCAAAAAAAAGGGGTGTCAGACAAAACTATAGTACACCACTGCTTTCGGAGACCATGGGAATACCCGCATCATCAACATCGACATTCTACGTAATACAAAAGAAGAAAAATTGTGGGT
The DNA here is from genome assembly GCA_002116305.1 of Penicillium italicum. Taxonomy (NCBI): domain Eukaryota; kingdom Fungi; phylum Ascomycota; class Eurotiomycetes; order Eurotiales; family Aspergillaceae; genus Penicillium; species Penicillium italicum. The sequence goes on along the minus strand of KZ108175.1, from coordinate 273,542 downwards.
AATCATATTCTTTGGACTCCAGCGATCATAAAAGGGATATCGTATCTACAAGTACAGGGACTGGGCAGCAACAATATCGCGGCGGACCTTGCCCAGGGCCTCCTCGAATTTGCTCTCCAGGTCCTCGCTGCCCATCACCTTGGCAGCTTGCGCCATCTGCCGCAAACACTCTTCCAACCGGCGGAAGACACGGATCAAGCTACCTTCGTAGACATCGGTCATTTTGCTAGGATGGTTAATATGAGGCTAGAATTATGGGGCGGGTGATGCTTACCAGATATCGGCAAAAGACTTGCCCTGAGTCCACTCGTAGATTACCTCCATCAGCTCCCAGTGGAAGCTCTGAACGTACTCATCCTCATTCACGGCCATCTTAGACTCCTGCGACACCTTGGCAATGATGCGGGCCTGTGATTGGATCTCCTTCAGTGGCTTCGCCAACTCATCCTTGGCCAAAGCAGGGGCTTCCTTGACCTTTTCTTCAAACACGAAACAACTCATGACAGAAGCGATTTGCTCAGCAGTCAAGTTGTTGAAGAAACCATTAAACAACAACTCGCTCAGCATCAGCTCGTCACCTGTGCTAATCTCACAAGCAACACGAGCCTTCAACTGCACAACTTCGGCTTCGTTGATAAATCCGAAACGACGGAGCACACGCTTGCGACACTTTAGCTCATCAAGCTGCAAGATCGACATGGCTTCCGTAATCTGCTTCTTAATCGCCTTGATCTTTGCAGTCAGGTCCACTTTCTCGGCATATTGCTCATACAATTCAGTTAACCGGGGCGAATTGTGCAAAGGATTACTCAAGAGGCGAGACTCAAGAACCTCGATTTTCTATCATATGGTTAGCAACGCGAATCAAGTATTAGAGCAACAGTATCTCTTCTTACCCGTAGTAGCTTCTTGAAGCTTTCATCCTTGATCTGCATGTTCTCAATCGGATCAAGTAGCGGGACACCGTCTGGGAAACGCCTTTTAACTTCACTAACAGACTTCATAACATCATTTCGAGAGCCAGGTGACGTGATATCCTTCGGAAGCATGATGCGAATGTGAGAGATTTCCGTGATGCAGCTCAGTACAACGGGCACAACCTCACTGCGAGCAGGTTCCCCTTCCTTTGCGGGGTGAACACCTGGCGGAAGATCTTGGAAAGACTTAGTGCCAATGGATGACCCTTCCGTCGTCCTCATTAAGACATCAACAATGTGAGATTGGTGAGGAGTCAATTTCTCAGTGTCATTGCTCGCTTGCTTACGCTTCTTTTGGTTGATCACCACACCCCAACCGAAATCAGCATCCTTGTACTTGACGTGGATCAATCGTCCAGGGTGAATGAAAGTCAAAGAGTAATTCGGGTGGGTAATGACATGCTGAACATCGTCGGCAAATGCGTCTAGTTGTTTCCGTAGATCGTAGTATTCACGGATGGTACCCTCGTCTGAGATGATCATATTGGCACGTTTCTCCTCAAGACTCTCGAGCTCCTTCTCCAGGCCTGAAACGCTTCCAGTGTTCTGGAACTGCTTGAAGCATCGTTCGAGCATGTATTCGGGCGAAATACCCTCCACACGCATCAGATTGAGAATCATGTTGTAGCCAAGGTGGAATGCGGAATTGAGTCGGTCCTGTTCACCGCGCACGATTTCCTTCGCAACTGCTGGGTCCATCTCCTCTCCAACCATCATGATCACAATACCTCGGTCATCCAGACCTCGACGACCAGCACGACCAGACATCTGGATGAATTCAGATGGAGTAACCCAACGTTGGCTAGTTCCGTCAAACTTGCGGACACTGGTGAAAACTACAGTCTTCGCAGGCATGTTGAGACCAATGGAGAAAGTCTCAGTTGCAAAAAGGACTTTGATAAGACCCTCCTGGAACAGAATCTCGATGGTTTCCTTAAGAATTGGCAGCAATCCTGAGTGATGGACACCGATACCTTGTTGCAAGAGCGGAAGGATGTTTTGGATCTGTGGCAACTGACGATCCTCCGGAGACAACATTTCAATGGCGCTTTCGAAAACTTTGGACACCATGTTCTTCTCAGAATCATCGTTGAAAGTCAGTTTGCTCATCTGTAAAGCACCTGCTTCACACTCTCGCTTGCTGAAACTGAAGACAATGACAGGGTTGTAGTTTTTGAGCATGATCATCCTCACAATCTTGAAGATATCCGATGGGCCCTTATTTCCACCCTTGTTGATCTGCTTATCCTTGCCCTTGCCCTTGCGTTTGGCTAACGCGTCAGCCGGGTCGTCGCCCTTCTTGTCAGCGATTGCGCTCATTGCTTTCTGGAAATTCTCCTCGCGGAAAACTCCCTTTTCATCCACCACAAGATGGATACCTTCTCCACCGGCGGGGAAGAAGTAATTCTGGAGTGGGGTCGGACGGTAGTTTGTGTAGACAACGTGGCAGGGTTGGTTATGCATCTTCACGATCCACTCGGCGAATTGCATGGCGTTTGGGATAGTGGCGGACAGGAAAACGTAGCGGACCTTATCAGGCAACAGAATTATAGTCTCTTCCCAAACAACACCACGATTCAGGTCTCGCATGTAGTGAATTTCATCAAAGACTACCCACTGAACTTCACGCATAATCTCAGAGCCACGGTACAACATGGAGCGAAGAATCTCTGTGGTCATAACAAGACAGGTAGCAGTGGGGTTGATGGTCACATCACCAGTCATCAGACCGACATCGCCGAACTCAGCAGCAAATTCACGGTATTTCTGATTGCTGAGCGCCTTGATCGGACTGGTGTAAATCACTCGCTGGTTTTGTTTCAAACTTTGCGCAATCGCATATTCTGCCACCACGGTCTTTCCGGCACTAGTGTGAGCTGACACCAGCACACTCTCCTCGCGCTGAATTGAAGAAACTGCGACCTGTTGGAAAGGATCAAGTGTGAAGGGCCATGTCTTTGCTGGGTTCGCCGGAGGCTTGTGCTGGGAGATCGGGACATAAGGGTAGTTTGGTGGGATTGCGACTTGGTGGCGCACTTGATGAGACACCACAACTGCAGAAGTGTCTGTGGCGCCTGAAAGTCCTCCAGAGGCTGCAATTTCGCGCTCTTGCTCGGTTTCGAAAGAATCGGCGACTACTGGCTCGGGTTCCTGATCCAATCGAGGTCGCTTCGTCTCGGGCTGTTCTGGTTCGGATGGAGTCGCGGGGGCTTCAGCATTTGCTGATTCAACTTCCGCAGCAGGTGCATCGGCCATTGTAACATCCTCCTTCTGTCCAGGCTGGATATCGGCAGTTTTCTTCACATCTCCATTCACCTGTCTTTTTTTGTTCTTATCTTTCTTCAAGCGTTTGGACGCACCCTCTGACGGTTTAACCGCCTGAGGCTGGTCCTCAAAGACGTCAAAGAGCTCATCCATCTCCAGCGGTTGGGATTGGTGAATCAACCACAGGAGGAGAATGAGCGGCGTAGGTAACCGGTCTGGACTTTTTTTGGGTTGAGAAATTTAAAAGTTCTATCCACATGGGGCAAGCGGTGGGGGAGATCCCGAGCAAAGGACGCTAAACCCGATCGATGCAACACAAAATCACGTGATTCATGATCATCCCATTCCGCACCTCTCGATGTTCACTTCGGCTTCGTCCGTGTCCTTCCGATCGTCCACTCTCTCCTCTTCGTTACTCAAGGTTAGTACCTACCACCGGGAATAAAGCAATTGCTGTCGCTAACCCTTTAACTTCAGATGTTCTCCTCCGCTATCCGGGCCAGAATGGCCACCTCCTTCGCTGCCCGTCGTGGCTTCTCCACCACTCGCACCCAGCTTGCCAGCCCCTACCACTACGCCGAGGGTCCTCGCTCCAACATCCCCTTCAACCCTCTCACCAAGTACTTCTTCTGGCGCTACTGGGCTTTCATGAGTTAGTGATCCCAAATTGCCATATGCGTAGTGCCATGACTAACCCAGGGCATCATCCAGCTGCCGGATTCGGTGCTCCCTTCGCCATTGCTGGTGAGTTATACCCCCTATCTACGATTCCACGCCTTGAGCATGCCCTAACATCTCTTCCTTCTAGTCTGGCAAACCTACAAGACCAAATAAATTGCCCTTCACACTGTATTTTTCTTGCGATAACAGTCTGGGCGACTGGGAGGTCAATAACTTGGATCGGGTTTGAACCAGAGGCGGATATCATGTACAAAGCTAGTGATTATTTTGATTGAAAATTGGTTCCGCCTGTCACCGAACTTTTGTAGTTGTGTAGAGGTTGAAAAGCGTAGTCCAAGGGGACGTTGAAATATGGATGAAGTCATTGGCTGAGCCGCTGTGGAAAACCAAAAAATTCTCTGGGTCGGTGCGATTCATATATCAGTCCTCACGAACACAACCACTCCCAAGCAACCAGACAGTTACTGTCAACAGGGAAGCAAGTCTGGTCTTTGGAATTTAATTTTCTTTCCTATCCTTCGGAATCCATACATTTACTCCCTTGATCGCTTCATGGCGGGGTAAAAAAGAAGCATAAAAAAAAGTTACCCGTTCCTGGAAGATGCGCAATTTGAGAAACGTCCGTCTCGCTGAGACGCAAATTGAGAGCGAGCTGCCTCTCACTGCCACAGCATGGGATACTGCTTCAGACTCGGTGGTGTGCACCTTTGGTCCTGCTGAGAACAATGCAATCATTGAGGTTAGACGGAAACGCCCTGAGATCACTTCAACAGATCCTCTATCTCCCGAAGCATTTGAATGCATTGCTTCCTGGGATGCTCCGTGCCCTCTGCCAGACCTGGCATGTGATCGTGTACTTTCCCTGCATTACTTTGCGGACAACTTGACAACCTGTCTGGTGCTAGAAGGAGGTGATATTGTCGTCGTTCGCGAAGAACCCCTTCCCGGTGAAGACAAGATCGAAATCGTCGGTTCAGTCGATGTGGGAATCACAGCTGCAGCATGGTCACCAGATGAGGAAATGCTGGCTCTCACCACCAGAGCCCAGACGTTCTTGTATATGACCAGAGACTTCGAAAATGTGGCCGACATTACTTTCACCCATAGTGACCTGCAATCATCACAGCATGTGTCAGTCGGATGGGGTAAGAAAGAAACACAGTTCCAAGGAAAGAGAGCCAAGGCTCTTCGAGACCCGACTGTACCGGAAAAGATCGACCAAGGAATCTTGAGCAGCCACGATGATACCAACACTACCATCAGCTGGCGAGGAGATGGGGCTTATGTTGCTGTAAACAGCGTCGAAGCAGATACTCGCCGTGTGATCAGGGTGTACTCGAGAGAGGGTACTTTGGACAGTGTGAGCGAACCCGTCGACGGGTTGGAAGGCGCTTTGAGCTGGCGGCCGTCTGGCAGCTTGATTGCTGGAATTCAGCGACTCGACGATCGGATCGATGTGGTGTTCTTCGAAAGAAACGGACTCCGCCACGGCGAGTTCTCTCTCCGTCTTTCCGAAGAGGAGATGAAATCATGGGCTTCTCGCATTCATCTTGCCTGGAACGTGGATTCTACTGTACTTGCTGTCAAGTTTCAGGATCGTTTACAGTTCTGGACAACGGGCAACTACCATTGGTATTTGAAGCAAGAGCTTCCTCTCATGGTTGATACAAGTTCATCACTTTCATACTCTTTCGAGTGGCACCAAGAGAAGGCATTGCGATTTGTTGCTGGCTCCACAGGTATGATATTCTTGCATAAAGAGCGGGGCAAGAATAAAAGCTGATTTGAACAGGTTCGATATTGGACGCGGATTATGTATTCGATATCAACCATGGTTCCACGTCTATTCCAGATGATGCTGGCGCTGTTGCAGTCATCGACGGCAGTAAGTCTGTCAATTGAACTTGATTGTGAATTTAACTGATGCAAGTATTAGAAACTCTCAAATTGACCCCGTTGCGAATGGCTGGTGTACCGCCTCCCATGGCGCACAACGAGCTGGCTTTAGACTCCAACGCCATTGACGTTGCATTTAGCAAATCCGGAGCCCGCATTGCTGTACTCATGAGCAGCAAGCTCTCCGTTTACCTATGGTCACTGAAGAGCCGGCCTGTTCCTGTTCCTATCCTCGAGTCAAGCTATCCGCTATCAGATGCCCCAGCCAGCCGGCCCCGGCAGATTGCGTTCTTGGATGAGAACGAGGTATATGTGCTCAAGGACAACGGACCAAACTCAAGCCACATTGAGAGGACGATCCTGGCTACTCGAACCACCGAATCTGTATACCAGGCCGCAGACGAAGAGCAACTGGCATCGATTTTCGCCGGTATTGGACACAAAGCTCTGTGGTTCTCACATGCCCGCCAACCAGCTCGTCCTGTCAGTTACTCGAGCATTGAAGATTCGTCATCAGGAAATCTAGATGTTGCTCCATGGGGCGAGAGCCCCAATGTTGACAGCCATTGGGCTCGTGTCGTCTCCATCTCTGAGGACGAGGTAAGATCATATTCGCTTTGTATTTGGAGTTTCCTGCTGACTATAGTAGCGCATTTTGATTGCAATGACGAGAACGGGCGCCTTGTATGCTAACAAGCGAGTCCTTGCGAGGAACTGCACGTCTTTCCTCGTCACCCCATCTCATCTTTTGTTCACCACATCGGCACATCTTCTGAAGTTTGTTCATCTGAACCATGTAGATGGTAAGATTGATTTCTTGGGCGTTTCTGTCTTCATAAGCTAACATATGAATTGCAGAAATGGAAGTTCCAGAGGATACGCCAGAAACCGATGAACGGTGCAGAAGCATTGAACGTGGCTCTCGGTTGGGTTCAGTGATACCGTCGATTTTCGCGGTCGTGCTTCAAGCTCCCCGAGGAAATATTGAGACAATCTTCCCTCGCGCTCTAGTTTTGGCTGGAATTCGTACCTTCATCGACCAGAAGAAATACCGGTCTGCATTTCTTGCCTGTCGCAGTCAGATGGTGGATCTCAACATTCTCCATGATTACGCCCCTGAACAATTCTTGGAAAACGTTGCTCTGTTTATTGATCAAGTCAAGAAGATTGATTACATTGATGATTTCATATCACGCCTGTCGTAAGTCAACATCCAGTCTTGAAAGAAACAGTTTACTAACGCTCATATAGGGAGGACGATGTATCACAGACACTGTATAAAGACACACTGAAAATATCCAAGAACGTGTCGGCAGCTGTTGCCCAACCGGACGGTCCAGCAGTTCCCTCGGTGCCCAAGATTGGCAAAAAGGAGAGCAAAATCAACAAGATCTGTGATGCGTTCCTGGCGGCTCTTCAAAACCGTGTCGATACCAATTTGCAGAATCTGATCACAGCCCATGTTTGCAAGTCGCCTCCTGACATGGAGGCAGGACTGGGACTTGCCGCAGGACTAAGAAGTAAGTACTCGACTCTTTTGTCTTTTTCGATCACCGGGTAACAGCTAACCGTTTTGTAGCACAACACCCCGAACAGGCTGAGGATGCTATTGCGCACATGTGTTTCTTGACCGATGCTCACCGGCTTTACTCTCACGCGTTGGGTGTATACGATCTTGAGCTTACGTTGCTGGTTGCTCAACAAGCTCAGATGGTAAGACTTTCGGATGGTGACTGTAGTTGTGTTGTGACTTCTCACTAACGAATCCTCAGGATCCTCGCGAGTATCTACCATTCCTTCGTAAACTACAACAGCTCCCAGAGACGCGGCGTCAATTTGAGATCGACAATCACCTTTCTCGCTTCGAAAAGGCTCTGGGGCATTTGTATGCTCTCAACGCCCATGATGAGATCAGTGCATATGTCGTCAAGCATGTCTTGTATAAGGAAGCTCTTGAGCTATACAAGTACCAAACAGAGCAACAACGGGAAATAACCGAGCTCTATGCCGATTATCTACAGGATCAATCGAAATACAAAGATGCAGCTATTGGTAAGTGGTTTGGTTGTAATACAGCAAGACAGAACGACAGCTAGCTAACTTTTAACCCCAGCGTACGAGTCATTGGAGCTCTATGAGAGCGCTTACAAGTGCTTCAATTTGGCGCACAAATGGCGTGAGTCATTGTACTGTGCCATGATGGCATCTCTCTCGGAGGAAGATCTGGCTGCCCACATCGACGGTCTGGTCACAACCCTAGTTGACGAGAACAAAGACTACGTCTCGGCAGCAACCATTTACGCCGACCATTTGCATGACATCGTCACAGCCGCGCGACTTCTCTGCCGCGGATCGAAGTTCGCCGACGCAGCGCGTCTCCTTACACTCCATGGCAAACAAAGCCAAGTTGCCGAAATCGTTGACTCCGGCCTCGCTGAAGCAATGGGCAACATGACGGACCTTCTTGCCGACTGCAGATCTCAGCTCAATGCCCAGGTTCCACGACTTAACGAACTCCGTCAGCTTCGCGCTGCCGACCCGCTTGCTTTCTACGGCGGTGACCCTACCGGTGGAGATGCTGGCGTAGACATCCCAGACAATGTCTCGCTGGCCCCGACAGATGCATCTACGCTTGCTGGTCGCTCTATGTTCACCCGTTACACGGGTAACACCGGTAAAACAGGTAAAACAGGAATGTCACGTCATACCTCGAAGACTCGCCGGCGTGAGGAACGCAAGCGTGCCCGAGGTAAGAAGGGCACCGTTTACGAAGAGGAATATCTCGTCAACAGTATCCGACGACTCATTGAACGGGTTAACTCGAGCGTTGCGGAGACTGAAACCCTTGTCGATGCTCTGCTGCGTCGTGGCATGCGTGAGCGTGCAGCTGCTGTCGAGAAGGCATTGCAAGAAGTCTTGACTATGTGCGCAGATTGCCGGGACGAGGTGTTTGAAGTTCCTCCCCCCAATGCAAAGAACGAGGACCAGGAAGATGAAGAGAATGACATCGAGCCTATCGTTCCTCCTACTTACGGAGGCGGAGGTGCCAACGTCTTGAGAGAAAGTATTGCCATTGTCGAGGGTGGTGGTGCCGCTCGCGTTAAGGAGATCCCTATCGTCAAGGAGATGAAGAAGTCTTCTTTGCTGGCTTGAAGCAGTCAGTGAATATGCTGCCTGTGCCAATTGGCATTTAGATTACGAAATGAAAAAGAAAAGTTGCTTCAGTTCCAATAATTCCACCTGCAGGTATTTGAGAAAGTGGCCAAGAATTTATAATCCTCGTCTACGAGATATCTCGGGCTTCAGCCGTGAGCGGGGAAGGTCCACTAGGCAACGTCTGATCAACATATATTTTAAACGGCACGAGGCTTCTTGAGACACCGCTATGAATTGAAAACGAAAAGTGATAAATCGACTTTTAGCACATAGCATCTTTGCGACAAAGTCCTTGTCCCATGCTCCTCCTACATTGATCCACAGGTTACACTTGTATAACTTCTTAGCAGCTTTCTACGAGTAACTCAAGGGTCTCCATAACGGGAATGGAATGCCCTTTGCAGTAGCCTATTCTCGTCAGGAGCCTAGGCGCGAACGTTGCCTTTGCACAGTCGTTGGAGAGATTGAACCTCACCATTGACTGTGGAAATTCTTCCACAACAAATTGAGCACGGTGCAATTTAGTTGTATGGCCATTCTTCTAACAATGCTTTGACTCTTTCTATCGGGGGAGCTAAGAATGTAAGAAGTGCGCAGTCTGTACACTTGAAAATAGTAGCAAGTGAAGTATATCTCTTTGAATTGAGATAGTTTGATCTTGAGCTTCGAAACTATGTGTATATGAGTCTTCAGGACGAACAACCAAATGGTTAACTGCAAGTCTATGTTTCACAATGAACTATAACCATTCACATAATGAGAAGCGTGAGTGATGCGACTCTAAAGTGCGGGGAATATCCTGAAGCAATCAAGCCATATACTATATTCTACATCTGTCGAGATGAAGTAGTACAATGGACACAGATTTCTCACTGGATGACACGAAACTGACACATATATGCTGTACTCCCCCGAATGGCTAGTTGTCAAGTCACCTAAACGTTATGTGCAAAGTGTTCAGGATGGAGATATAAAAAATGACCACATCCCACATGTAAAAACCAGGACTGCAGCCAAGAAAGGATACCAAAAAAGCCCTAAGCAAGGCCGTTCCTTTTTAAAACCCGTAAGTGAACATGTCAGATAATCTATTAAGATTATTAGCTGATGTCAATCTCTTGATGTTTTGATGTAGACTATGCACCTCTCCATCTCAACCTATGTCACTTTCCTCTTGGGCCTAGGCACACTAGCAAGAGCCCAAGTAGCAGCTAGGTCTATCAAATGCGTCTGCGACGGTATCACCGAGAATTCTCAGACTGCCTGTGGTCAGACTGGTGGAAGCTTCAATGCTACCGGCTGTGGATTTGCAGGTTGCTGTGTTTATGCGAACAACGAACAAACTAGGTTCATTGAGAATTGTAGGACGCTGGGATATGGCTTTAGGCGCTGTGATGATTGTCGTTCTTGTTGAGAGGGCAGAGGTATTCACCTGATGGGAAGTATAGTAAGACAGACGTTGGACTTTTACAGTTGGAAGCGAACATTCTAATGATTTGCAAGGTTGCATGTGTTGTGCCGTGACGCGTCATGTTGTGTGCAAGATGTTATAATGAGGAATGGAAACAGATGCATTGCTTTAATATTAACCGAAATCGTACTGCCATGGTATTATTATGTTCTAGATTGCCAGAGAGAAAAAGAAGATACAGCGAAGGAATATCTGCATCAAGCTTGCATGGCCAAGTTGAGATGTCCGCACAAGAACGGTGGGGTATCTTAAGGCCGACAGGCCTTCCATGGTTAGCCAAAATGGGAATACCGGATTCCCAGTGTAGCTTAATCAAACTTTCTAAAGAGTGCTGAGGATTTCACCAGTCTCACTGACTAGGTGGTCCTCAACCTTGACGGGGCCCTCTCCGACACCAGTCAAGATGACACGGCTCACACCGTCCTTCAGAACTTCAACGGCGCGAGAATCAACCTGATCCAAGGAAACACCAGAAGTGACGTTGGCCAGTCTCTCATAGAATGCGCCGTCCCAGCCCTCAGTGTTGGGGCCCAGAATAGCCTTGACAGTGCCAGCCACAACCTCAGAGTCTTTATCTTCATAGTAGATGACAGCATTTGGGCCAGCATCGAAAGTGTAAGCACAAACCGTCCGACCAACAACACGGTTGATGTCGTGCACAAGGCGGACGGCAGCACGAGAGACGTCATTCATGTAAAAGATAGGGGGCCACGAATCGAGGCAAGTGGCGTGGAAATTGTTAGAGTCACGCATGGTGATCTCGGCGAAGTCGTGGAAGTTGCGGGTTTGAATAGCGGTCTCAATGGCAGCCATACGCCCGGGAACAACGTTCTGGGCACGCTCAGCAAAGAGAGCGGAGGTGGCCACAGTGGTCTGCATTCCCTCGGTGCTGGGCACATCCTTCTTCTCAGCGCTGACAACCAGAACAAGAGCACGCATCTCAGGCCAGTGGGATGCAGGAGCAACTTCCTCAGCCAGGCTGTCGCTCCCATCAGCAAGCTCACCCGTACGCCATGCGACATATCCGCCCATCAGGGAGCGGCAGGCAGACCCGGAGCCTTGACGCGCAATGCGGCTCAGCTCCTTGGGGGACTGGGGTAGTTCGTAAAGGTCAGCGACGGCGCGGACCAACGCTGCGAAGCCAGCCGCAGAGCTGGCCAGACCGGCAGCAGTGGGGAAGTTGTTCTCGGAGACGATCCGAAGAGGGTGGGCGGAGAGCTTGGGGAGCGAGGAGTCGGCATCCTCAAGAGCCTTGCGGAGGGTACGAAGGCTGGAAATACAAGCGAGTGTCCGCTTGGAAGACTGGATGTCCTGGGGACTGCCGTTCAGGTTCAGGGTGTCCGCAGGTGGGTATTCGGCAGAGCAAGAGGCGGTGGTCAAGGTACGGAGAGAGCGCTGAGAGAGTGTGACGGAGAGGGATGAGTTTGTCGGGAGGTTGAGAGTAGTATCACGCTTGCCCCAGTATCTAGAATATTTCTGTTAAAACAGAACTATGAGGGGTGATCAAAGAGCGGCATACTTGATGACAGCAATGTTCACCGGGGCGGTGGTGGTGGCCCGGTAGACAGACTTGTTTGATGTAGACGCCATTTTTGCTTCAGATGAATAGAAGAAAGAATACTAAATTTCTAAAGAACTATAAGAGGCCCGAGGGGGGATTTCCTACTTAGGGGGATTGTTGATTTGTCTGGGCGGTGAGGGGGCAAAATAATTTCTACGGCGTAGTTCTAGTTCCGCGTCGATGCGATCGACATCCTCCAGTCATTGACCTCCAATTATTCAACAATGGGAACTGCAGCTAGTACGCCTTCTGCGCCTAGCGTGGAGCCACCAGCAGCAACTTGTCCTGTAGACCACAAAACTCGTGAGATCTGGCTGCAACAAAATGGCAATTCACCTCATCCTACCTCCGATATCTCTGCCGAACAGGGACAACAACGTGCTAAATCACAACGACCCCTATCAACAGACCGCGAAGTGAGCAGTATCCCACGAGCTGGTGATTTCAGCTCAGCAAGTGCCTGTCCCGAGGCCAACAAGGGTTCTTCATCCCCATACGCCGCGTCGCATGGTAGCCCGTCCAATGCCGAATCCGAGACTGGCCGCGATGAAGCCACTGGAAATTGGATCTATCCCTCGGAGAAACAGTTTTTCGAAGCCTTGATGCGCAAGGGTAACACTCCTGGATCTACTGCCTCCGCCTCAGAGCTCGCCACTTCCGTAGCTTCCATAATCCCAATTCATAACGCCGTCAATGAACGCGCATGGGATCAAATCCTCGAATGGGAGAAAAACGGCCCCTCGGCTGACCCCGGGAGCAAGAAATGCGGAGGACCAAAACTATATTCTTTCCGGGGACTTGGAGTCGACCCACAGTACCTGAGTCCGCGTGCGCGAATTAATGGATGGCTTGGCTACCAGCACCCATTTGATCGACATGACTGGGTTGTTGAGCGCTGTGGTGGTGAAAAAATTGAATATGTCATCGATTTCTACCAGGGCAAGCCATCAGGAGGCAATGGAACACCATCAGGTCTGGCTGCCAATGCCAATGCCACCCCCGGGAAGCTCAGTTTCTTCCTCGATGTTCGGCCAAAATTGAACTCGTATGAAGGTTGGAGGCTGAGATTCAACCGCTTCACAGGTCTATGAAGGCATCATTGAAGATCGTCTTCTGGCGGAATACGCTTTCGCACTGCACATACAAAGGCGATAACGGAGCACGGGCAGGATTTGGGACCCAATTGGGTGTATTTTGCATGTACAACACATATTATTCTGTACGATATCAGGCTACAGGATTAAGAGACAGCGATGAATTAATGTTCTCCATTCCAAACAAATCGAAGGGTGACGAGGAATGCGTATATCAGAAGCAAGAACGAAAAGAAGCAAAAAGAGTGAGATGCTTGACTAATGGAAGTTCATTCATGCAAGAGGGATATCGTGCGCATACATGACGACATTAAAGACGAAGACTGTGATGGTAGCCAATAAACAAGGACGAGAAAAAGACGAGAAATACCTATCCGAGGATAATCGCGAGCACAATAATAGTAAGGATAACAGCGAGGATTACAAAGAGACAGCAGGCTCTGTTGCGCGCATTCTTCTGGTATCTGCTGGCGCTGCGCAACTCGACATTGGCGCCTCGTGTGTCCTGGGTGACGTTTTGGACATTCTCGCTGATGATATCCAATTGCCCTCCTTGTTCTGTAACGATGTGCGCAACATCCCGGAAGAGCTCATTCAGCTCCCCAACGCTTTGTTCAATGTTCCGGATCTCTGCCTCACGTTCGATGATCAGGGACTCTTGGAAGTCCACCTCGCCCTGGTTGGCCATACGATGTTGCTCCTCCAATAGCTGCTCTTGTAATTGGACATCGTTCTCGCCGGATGGTTGCTCGCCTTCTTCAAATGCTGTACGTGCAGCGACTGCAGAAGCGCGCTGTTTCTCGAGAGCACGACGCTGAATAGTTTGGAATTCATCCAAGGTGGCTTTGAATTCGGACGATAGCTTCTGCTGAGTCCATTTCTGGGAGGGCTATAATTTGAGATGTTAATAAGAAATGCTCGGCAGTGAATGGAACGAGGTGGATCATACATTGACATCTTCCCATGTCTGGACCTGCTTAATTCCTTCTCCTACATCTCTAAATCCCGTACGGGTCTCTTCAAGCAGATTATGAACTCGTTCGCGCACACGCTCTGTATCGCGTTTGGTTCCAAGAAGGGCAATTTGGTTGGATAGGCGAGAGATGTTTGATGTCAATGTAAACAATTGATCTGAGAGCTGCTCGGCCAGATGGTCGAAGTCCGGATCGTCACGGTACTGCGGGTCTTCATCCCTGCGCATGGTGGTAGGCTGAGCCTCCAACGAGTTTAGCCTGTCAAAAGACATTCTATGTGTAATTGAAAAGCAATAAATGAGTGGTCAAAGTGAAGATACAAGAAGACTGGATGCCAAATGAGTTATCTGCAGGTCCCTGGTGCCTTCGATAAGCCGCCTTGGTGTGCAGACCGCCCTCACATGACGTACCATGCAACCACTAGGCCAAAGATGGACTAGCTCCTGTGGCAGATTGCACTTTTGAGCCACATATCACGTGATCAAGCGTGGCTGGTGTGTTTTGATGCCTCAAAATATTCCTAGGCGAACCTCACCGTTGATTGATTCTATCCGACTAGCTCAACACAACCAGCTGTCAGCTGCGACTATTCGTCATCACCGTCCCCGGTCCGCCAATTCCGTTCTTCAGCTCCCGGAGCTCTCCATATGACGGTCGTTCTGATCATGCTCTGATCTTCAACTATTTCCTTCTCTCCCACGAGCGCATCCCACTCCCAAGCTTTCACCATGGCCGTCGTACAAACTCGGCCCTACAGGCGAATCCTGACTTCGGCCTTGCACCGAAGATTCGTTCATGCGTCTGCACTTTCACTGCTGGTCTCATATATTATCGCAATTGCGATCGGAGATAAATCGTCCTGTGAGTACATCGCAACCTTGTCGAGTCAAGCTTCGAGGGCTCAGTCTGAAGTCCTGGAAGTACAAAGAACTGATGGAGGTACCCTATGCAGTTTTCTGGTTGTGGTTTCCTTTTGGTAGCTGCGGTGTTCGAACCGCGCTACTCTTCATATCCTCGCTCACCATTTTTGTCCTTCGCGTCAGTCAAATGCACATCGGCTCGAGAACAGCTAGCTCCTCGTTCGGCACCTTGAGATCTCTCACTTTGTTACAAATCGCGCAAACCTTTGGCTGGTACATCTTCTCAGCATGGTGGTTCACTGTGGTTTACGTATGGTCGTCTTCGAGTGATTCCAACCTCGAGCTTGTGAAACGGGGCAGGTGCGTTGAGTATGCTTTTTAAATGACTGCGATCTGGACTAATGGGATACAGGCCACACGAGCGACCGACCCTCAACGAAAGGCCGATTTACCTTCATTCCTTCCATGCGTTTCTAGCATGTGTGCAAGCAGTGTTCCACCTCTACTACGACTACGACCGCATTGCAGTGCCCATCGCGGAAAAAAGCTCCAAATTAAATGACGAGCGTACTCACCCAGTACCGCCAACATCCAAGTATCTACAGGGTGCTCTGCTGCCAGAATTGGCGGCCGGGGCACTCAGAAGCGTCACTGTTGCTGGAGCGTCTCTCGTGATCTACCCGATATTTTTCAGAAGCTTTGCGTGGAGCTGGTCTTTGTACTTTGCCAAGCTCTCCTGGAGCTTCCCGAGATCTGCAGCCGAGCCTCAGAGCTTCATTCCCTCGATTTTCCCCTACTTCTTCTTCAGAACTTTGGTCCCCGGAGTGATGCTCGTCCTCTCCTGGCAAACGGCCAATCTCTTCTATTCTGTGTTCATCGGCAAGGAGCCTTTGAAGCGGGGCCAGCCACTCACAACAGAAGCCAAGGATCCCAATGGCAGTCTTCTTAGCGGCCTCAAGGCGAAGAAGGAAATTGTGAAGACTTTCGCACTCTGGGAACTCAGTCTCATCAGCCAGCGCGTTCCCGACCGCCGGAAGGCAATCTTCAATGAAATTGATCGCGAGGGTGGTTCGGCTTGGTCACAGGTTCTTGCTTGCACTACCGATGTGATCAAGGCGATCAACACTCGCATCGAGGAAAGCAAAAATCCAGCGCCTGTTACCAAGCCTTTGCCACAAGCTGAGAAATCCAAGCCTGTTCTTCAAACTCTCCCGCGACTCTCAGAACCGATCAAAGATGACAACATTTTCACTACTGCCCCGAAGTCTACTTCACGCCAGGACAAATTTGGCGATGCGTTTAGCTCGGCGGCTAAATCCTTCGGTCAGTCAGAAGACTGGACTCCAACTGCGCGAGCCCGAGTCCGTGATGTTTTCGACCGGGCCTCATCAGCAATTCTTAGCCCTGAGCAGAAACAGAAATATCTCAGCTCTCCTCAGAAGTTTAAGCTACTTACCGGCGGCCCCTCTGCAACTCACAAACCCGAGGATATGAACCCCGTTCTGGCGCAGATTCTTCGTTCGCCTATCGGTCAACCTTTCCGTCAAACATTCGCTCAACGCCTCTCTGCGATTGTTTTTGGCACGCCAGAGTCCTCTCTATCCTTGATTGTGGATGCCGTGGAGTCATTGACTCGACTCCTCATTGCCAGCTTGGCCGAGGATCCATATGGTAAAGTTCAGGCCGATGTGCCCTCAGCCGTGCGACTTCTGACCCAAACCACCCTCACCCTGGATGCATTTGCTCACCAGGGTGGATTGGATGCCCACTGGACCGATATCAACTTCCCACCCTCGAGCGATCCCCAGGCTCAAGCAGTTGCCCGTCTGGTTCCGGACGTTGAAATCGTGCTTGCTGCACTCCGTTTTGGTCTCAAGGATCTACTGACGGCCTTCAGGCCTTACTTGCGGGATCTCGGCATCGCAGGTAAGGATCTGAGGCTAGCAAAGGAGGCAGCTGGCATCGATGGGGAGGAGGTCTTATGATCCATGATGGTCTTTTTTTGCTGCAATTTTTTTTTATGCTTACTATATCTCATGATTTCTCTTCACAAAACTTCGTGTATTGCTATCTCTCGTCCTGTTCTCTAGTCCTATCGGGATTGATGTCAGTGGACAAATGCATGGTTAGGCGTTCTGTTAAGATGGGCGTGGTGGGTGATGGCTGAGATACAATAATCAGCTTTAGTAAATGAATACCTTTTTTCCATCAGCAAGATCGCCTTCAACTTTTATTATTCTATAAAGACCTCGATAAATCCGATTTGCTCTTGGAAGTATGGGTCACATGACGGCGCTTTCTCAATCAACACCAACCTTATCGAGTCCATCTACGCTTGCTCGACACAACTTCCAAGCCGCAACAGAGGTTTTAAAACACTCCCAGTAGCCTAGAGCAACCATTTTGATTCGAAGTCATGTCATTGACAAACGTCTACCATGTGCGTCGGGTCGCGGATACCTCTGCAAAAGCATGTTTGATTTGCTACAAACCATCAACTAGTGTGATGATCACACCAGATAACAAGGTACGCAATCTGGTCTCAGATCTGGCGTATATTGCATATGATTTTCTCTTCGTTTCCCATTTTTATGCAAAGTGGCTGATTCACTCAGGACTTCTTCTACGTGTGCCCCGCACATTTGCAAGACAAGCATTTCTGCTCTCCAATTGTCGACACAGAGGGCCAAGCAAAACGTCTCAAGGAAGAGGAAATGAACAAGGAAATTGAAAAGGTGAAAAAAGAGTATGAAGAAAAACAACGACGAAAGAAAGAGCGCGAGAAGGCATCTAGCAAGGATAATAAAGACGAAAAGGATGAGGGCAAAGACGAGACCAAAGACAAAGATGCATCTGATTCAATCGCCAACGATAAAAAAGACAGAGATGATAAGGTTTGTGTCCTTTTATGGCGAAGGGAACTAAGCAAAACGCTTCATATGAACGCGTTGACTGATTCTCCCTGCCAGATCGCTTCTATCCAGAAAGTTTCCGGGACGGAGACAAAGTCTGATGATTCGCCTCGGATTTTCTCTTTGCACAAGTACGTGATAAACATCAGTTTCATGATAGCGACTCCTAATGGCGAAACAGAAATTTCTATCGGATGCGCATCGACCGGCTGCGCAATATTGAAATGGCGAAACGAAACCAGGAAAGATTAAGGCAGCCTTCACTGTTTCCTTCTGTGCCGTCGGGAAATCCTTAGCATCTTCTTCAATCATATCCATTGGCTATCAGTATAGGAGTTCGAGATAAGAACGCCACATTGGTTCACCCATCATCTTCTGCCGATCTAGCAGGCGCACTGAAGCACCGCGAGAGAAGAAGGCGAGGCAAAAAAGTCATGGCATGCCTGGCAACTGATGTCTATCGCTTTGAGTGGCATATTTAATGCTTTCGTCAATCACTGATTATCAAACCATCGATTTTACTCTTTGTTTGACCGGGCTTCGGAGAACAGCGGACACAACTATGTGGAAACATTGAGTCATACAAGCTTCATATCCCCACATCTCTACATGTTAATTTCTTAGCGGACTTGCCGCGCAATTATAAGCGAATCATGCAATACCTAGCCGACAAAAAAAAGTTCAAGCCAACGACGTGGTATTGGCCCTGGCACGGAACGGGGCGCACTGGGCACACTTAGCCTTCGAATCCATGTGTGCAATGGAACCCACTTATCTCTTGAACAAACGTATTCCCGATCCCGCAGGATGCTAACTCCAGTAGCAAAGCCTCCAGGTCAATGGTATCCGCGTAACCCGGTTATTCTTAGTTCGAGGCGTCCAAAGAAATTCCGTAATGTGAACGAATCCTTAGCCACTCTCGCTCGGCCAACTACAAATATCCCTGTCCGTGCATTGCTAAAATAGCTCAGTTCCACGATGCTCTCCCGGTATTGCATGACTTTTGTGCTGTTAGGTGGGGACATAATAAGCACTAATTAGCCAGAGCGAATCCTGTTCAAGACCTGAGGCAAAGTCAATATGCACATCGTAGAAAACTGCCACAGCCCTATAGGCTTACTCGGGTTGTTCCTGTCTTCTGTGGAACTAGTGACAACCCTTGTACGGCCGGGCAAAAATTTAGCAAATTAACCTACCCCAACTAGGTTGTATAGTATCTTAATATTACGGAGTATAGTAAACACCTTGTGATGCCCTGGTATGCTACTAATATGAGAACAGCAATTGATGGCGACTGCGAGACAGTGTATATCTCTTTCCCAAACATATATGTTTGGCGAATCATTCGATTCACCGTGAGCGCCATCTTGATAAAACCTGCCAGCCTGTCGATGTCGTTGCTCCGTTTTCGGGGGCATGGGCAGCAGAGACCAGATGGGCATGGACTCACTGTTAGGAGGGAATGTTGAAAGACAGAAAGAGAGGAAATGACGTTTTCTCGGGGAAATCACAGGCAGCGTGTAAGGATCTGGCTTCCTCCGAATCCTTTCTGAACCACTGATATTTCCTTGGCTGCTCAGGGTAGTATCATTGGGATGGGGTGAGGCCTAGGTCTGACATGAGGGCGGCAATCGTCCAGAGAGCTGCTCGGCCCTTTCACTGTTCGCTTCATTCCAGACGTCGTATGCGTCTAGGTTTTGTATTCACTGTGCAGGCCAATGCCAGCTGTCTGGTGCAGCTTTGCGAGGAGTTAAAAAGTGATGGAGATGAGAAAGGGACAAGTAAATGCGGTATTATTCAATCCATGAAAAGGCCTTGCGCGCTTTTTCGTAAGTTCATTAATACTGGCTGTTCTGAGGCATGAAACTTTGAGCGTGACAGTCCAAATATGGACATTAAAAACTTAGATACTTCTGGTTATAGCCATCTTCACTCTACCTTCGGAGAAATCACTGACGACGATAAAGTGGATGTATGTCTCTAAGGTCCAAGAGCAATTCGACATATTGAAGAACCTAGACTCAGTGCATCGTGTTCTGTTCTTTGGTGGATGTCCTCTGGTATGCCCTCTATTGGCTGCTATTCGGGGCATGGTTCCTCTCTATCATGAAGCACTGCTAGCCCTTCTGTGTCCTTTCCCTCATTTTTGCCGGGGAGAAGAGTTGGTTCATGTCAAAATCATATGGAAACATACAAGATGAACCTGGTGGTAGCATGAACAGCAGAGTACTAGGAGCACCATCTCGGATATGTAACAGCTCGTCTTGACCTCCCTCGCATTGCGATTGTTGCTGTGCGCGCGGGCGTTATGTATGAAAGTACAGAAACCAGTAATTCGGTGATGGGTGCCATCTTGTACTTTTGTGAGACGTAGCTCTAAAATTGTTACATTTCTCGACGTAGCTTCCAAGTAATTTGAAAACTCTATATATAGGTTGTGACATATGTGTGCCGCGGTTTACATTGAATTTGCTGTGCTGTGCGATGCTATCGTAACACAGGTGCATATACATAGCCCAAAATATAGACAATCACAAACCCTACAACACTTTTAAGACTAAGATAGGCACGTGAAGATTCAAACCCAATGAACAATGTAACTGGTAGTGGCATGATCTATAATTCTTGGATAATTGTAGATGCCTTTCTTGGACTGCACTAGTTAAGTTATCGATCGAATGCTGCCTGGCAGGTCTAGATGATGAATAGTGCTGCAC
Source organism: Penicillium italicum (assembly GCA_002116305.1). Classification (NCBI taxonomy): domain Eukaryota; kingdom Fungi; phylum Ascomycota; class Eurotiomycetes; order Eurotiales; family Aspergillaceae; genus Penicillium; species Penicillium italicum. The sequence continues at coordinate 252,978 of KZ108175.1, read as the reverse complement.
TAGAGCACGCGACCGATGAGAATCGCACCATAGGGTTTGTATGCAATCACAAGTCCTAAATATAGTACTACTAAACTGATGAGTGTATGTTGTAGGCAGACGTGACTATATCCCGTATACTCCACACTCATGTGAGTATAGTACATGATATGCACATGTTCTTCAAACTTTGACGGCAGTGTAACTCCCGCCGTGCTATCTTATTTAGTTACAAGTAGTTGGCAGCCTATATTTGGTAGCTCACTACTCCGTAGTTGACAGCAAATGTCGCCACGAAGCACAGGGCTTGTTCAACGTAGAGCAGGGTATTCTATAATGCGCAGATATTATACAGTGAACGAAGTTAGACTAGATATATGATTTTTGAATGGCAAAATACTAAGAACAAGGATTATATGGATGCTTGTTCCAGACAGATATAGTTATTGTTTTAAATGACCCTACTGATCAGACTACGTCGTAAGCTACCGTATTATGCACCTATCACCCTTCCCAAGAGATCAAGCCTAACCTCAGACAAACATAAAACAAAGTCAAATCCTAGCGATCGACGCAAGGCGACTACAACCACATCTATTGATATACTATGTGACAATGATAGATGGAAAGGATGTGACACCTGTACATTTGTCAAGGCCCCAAGCCAGACCAGATGGGAACTCCACCGGGAGCTCCCCCTGTAAGGCAATGCACTGCCCACCCCCACAAAGAAAGGGTTACCAATCACAGTGTTGATTCGGTAAGTATGTATACAGCGTCTTAGCTTGTAGCCGAAGGGACATAACCAATGAGGGCCTGTACATTGTAATGAGGTTAAAAACTAGTAAGAAGGTAACTTATATATCATTTTTAAAGATATGTATAGTTCTCTGTATAAATAGTTCTAATTAGAGAGCCACAAAAAGCCTTCTGCAAAGATACCTGAAGATGACCCCCAGTAACAAACACATACCAAACAGATACCGGTAATAACAATACACACCCCCACAACCAATCGGGAAGTCCAGGAAACAGACCCGCTTTGCACAGCCTCCTTCTGCTTCAAACCTTGGAAGTTGAGGGGGAAATGAATTCAATTCCAGCGTCATTGGCGTTACGCTGATCCTTGAGACTTCCGCTGACAGCGCTTCGGTGAGTGGGGCCACTTTTAAAAACTTTGAAAGAAAAAAAGAGAAGACAAGTGGAGTATGAGTTTGCAGGGCATTGAGAGAAAGGGTTGTCCTTGGCGCGCGATTAACTAGTGCAGTGTGCCTGTTTAGCTGCATATAGCTCGACTCGATGGGATCGCACCCGGGAATTAAAACCCCAAAAATAAAGAAAAACAAGGGCTAATATAGCTAAGGCCACGAGTCGATTTTATGCATGCTCGTATACAGCACAGCCCTAAGGTAGGGTAAGCCAGGCTCGAATTCAATTACTATGTACGATTCGAAATAGGGCCTTGGCTTTGTCTCATATCGCCGACGCTGTATTACTGTCTATATTTGAGTTTGTCCACAACGCATGTTTTTGCTCCGTGGGACAAGGCACCTGGGTGTCGACCAACGGGGGTGTTGGATACGAATCATAAGATTGATGGCTAAGTAGCTTTCGGAAGACTGATGGCTTGGGTGTTTTGGAATTGGGTTGATATCACAGGGGCTGTAAAAATCAACAGGGGCAGGTCGGCCGACGTGCTGCCTAATGTGTGTCTCGCTTTTGTAGATCATGGGATGGAGATGGAGCACGGAGGAATCTCCTGTCGGCTTTAGCGGCTTGTCTGGGAAGGCCGGAGGCTGTGTTTTGAGTCTCACTATGCCATTGTCGCGGCCTGTACGAAGTAGAATGAAATGAGACATAAGGTAGCCACGTTGTTATGGCCATCAACAATATTCACTCTCCACATGGGGCATGTGGTCCCTCCCCAAAGAGTGGGTGCCTCAATAACGATGAACCAGCTCCGCCCGGAGTGTGGACTTTCAAGTGGCTCTCAGATCCAAGCTTAGATGTACCATATGTCACTCACGACAAGGCCGGTGAGCCCCCTGGATTGGCAGATGATTATCCGGAACCAAAAAATACCAAACGTGAACCACAAACAAATGCAAGTTGGAGCTTAAGCTTTCATGAATCGTAAAACTATGTATGCGTGTATGATGTTCATCACTCGTCTCAAAGATTGCCACGCCCAGAGTCAATAGCTGCCGGGACCCGCATTCCCGGAGGAAGACGGATGGCAGGGTTAGCTCTTGGGCCCTGAGCCATGTTCACTTGGTATGCGACATCGACACGGGCTTTGGTGAGACCGATAGCCGGCACGACCCAACCACCACAGCTGCATCGAAGACCTTGCCATGCAAATTTGCCGACATTGGACCCGCAGATAGGATTAGGGCAAGTGAGACGCCCAGAGAGAGGGGCATCGTCGGGATGCGCACCATATGTTGTGTCCACGCTATCCTCAGTTCCATCCTCAGATGGGAAGAGACTTGGGCGCATCCAGGTCAGGGGGTGGAGGAAAACATGACCGCAATCAGCGGTTGCGGAGGACTTGGCGGTGTTTCGCTTTTCTTCCTCGTGCGGGATGATGAACGGAGTTGTTGCCAATTTAGTTCTGTGATGGGTTTAGTAAATCTGGGGGTATCTTTTTTTTCCCTCTCGGGAGTATGGGTCTGGATATTTAATTGTGGGACTAACCTGCATTTCCGACATTTAATCTCGACGGTTCGACCGGTGGCGTCTTTGGATTGAACGGGCTGTTCATCTTCAAACCGCACCGACTTCAGCTCTGGGGCACGGCCACATGCTACACTTCCTTCGACATCACGGCGATAAAGCCAGCGTTTGTACGAGGGGTGGTCGGTGACATCATCTGGGCAGCCCATCTCATGGTACAATTCCAGCTGTTCCATGAAGCCCTCGTTTGGCTCACATAGGGGCCTACTTTGGCGAACCAGCGCAAGGGCAGATTGCGGTGTGAGTGCCCCCGGCTGCCGGTGGAGCAGGTAGGCGATGCAAATGGCCGCGGAGCGGGACTTCCCCATCGCACTGGATCATCATGTTAGCCAATATACATCTTTCCATGAACAGCGCGTCCAGGCACAGCTTTCAAATTTCCAGAAAAAGGGTCAAGCCTGCACCAACAGGATTTACGGAATTCTCCAGCCACGTGTAGATCGCACTTGGTGGACAAGAAATGACGTAGGAGGCACGAAGCCGCTGAGGAATATGCACTCCACAAGAGGAAATAGCAACGACTGAAGAGCCGGGAGGAACTTTCCGCAAGTGAGACTGGATGATTGGTTTGTGACTTACCAGTGCACGAGTACACCTCCACCACCGTTTAGGCCAGACTGAATAAACTTGATAGCGGCGGGGAAATGCTCCAATAAATTTTCATCGTCGACATCGTCAACTCCTATGGAAAGATGCTGGTAAGACTTGAAAGCCTCTAGTTCCTCAGCTGGGTTGAGACGCAGCACTGAGAGAACATGCGAGATGTCTGCGCGTGCCAATGCTGCTTTGTTTTTGGCGCTTATTATGCTACAATTGCGGGTTAGCAATGAACAAAAACTGCCAAATCGGGAACTGGTAGTGCCAATCTCTAGCCTCAGCTCCATTTTAGCGTTATTAAGGCAAGGATTGTCTGTTAGTGAAGTGAGACCAACCCTCCAACATAGATATTATGGCCTTTTATTTGATTCATCGCCATTTTGAGATATGGAGGCTGCAACTCGGCAGCAGTAAAATGTTTTGTTGATGGCGACAGAGAAAACACAGATTCAGAAGCTCAGGCCCCAGTGCCAGTTTGATAAACTTGACTCTTTTTTCTCTTAGATCCCAAAGGCGGAGGTTGAGCCTCGGCGCTGCCAAACTCAAAAAGTCTGATAGGGTAAGGGTATGGCAAAGCAGGTGACTTTGGTGCCTCAGGCAATTAGCTCTCAGATTTCAGGCTTAACTAGGTGGTGTTTATGAAGGGCAGATGCATCTTCAGTTGATTTGAACTCCATTCACTAACCCTCAAATATCCACATCAATATTTACAACTTACAGCTGTAAGAAAGTGTGGATTTGTATTCAACGTGGCACTTTGGAAGTCACCCACCGTATGAGGATCTCCCCACTCTGGGGTTGGTGCCTGCCATAACGACCTACATATTGTATTATCATTTCTTTTCTACGGAATATGGAATAGAGTCTTTGTTATACCTCTAGTGCAATTACCAAAAAAGCAATTTAGCTAGCCCCTTTTCAAAAGTGAGACACGGCATTTACCAATACCGACCACGCGCCCTATATTCTACACAATTGCAGACGTAATATGTTGTTCCAATAGTGCAAGTTCTGAGTATCTACGTTATACTCTTATATATACTCCGTGCATACCCTGTAGATAGACCGGACTTGTGAATCATAGGGAAATCTAGCCGAGGGTTTCTCGCAACGTGGAGCGCGATTTGCCTCCAACAAAGGTCGGTCAAACAATCAACCTCGTTAACCAACGATCTGATTTGCTATCCGAACTGCAAGGGGGTGCTCACGGGGCAACAAAAAAAAGAAGCTAGATTTAGGCTTAGTTAGGCTTACCTCGCGGAACTTGGACCTAAGCTGGTCGGGAATGGAGCAACGAAAGGGACGGGAGGCCACATATGGCCTCACCACGGAGTACTAAGTATTAAGGAGGCTAGCTTGTCTCGCATCACATCGACTAAGGCTGTGACACGCGCTTCTAGGCTGCAGCCTTCTAAGGCTTAAGGCTGGCTGCGCCCCAGGAGGTACAAATACAGGCATGCACCCGACCTCTTCTAGGGCTTGAGTTTCTGCTGACGGCCTGGGCAGAAAGAAACTAGGATTTATCAGCCGAGGTGAACCGAACTACTCCATACAACATACGTAACCCCCTCTCTGCTGACGCCTCTTGTAACCAAGTGTCTTTGCCTGTCACTCTGGTAATCATTACCCGAAGCAAAGTGCGGAAACACGCCTCAGCGGAGTTAACTGTGTACAACGTACGGAGTAGATAACCCGATCACCCACCGCAATCCTAATTATTTCCTAAATCAGTTTAGGGCGCCTCCTGGACAATCGATGAGAAACACAAAGAACATGCAAAATGGGCCCGGGGGAAAAGTTTACTAGACTGGTCTTTAAATCTGCTACTTCGTTCTGAATCAATGTAGAGAAAAATTTCACCCCGCCAAGAGGTTCAACCCACCACTCAGCAATTACAAAATCCTGAGATTGAGCCACCTGGCAGAACAACCCTGATTTGAAAATCGTTACTTCGTATAGACCAATGTGCTCTGATCGGAAGATCTGATCGTCATACATGTGATAGGGCTCCAGGGGTATACATCTAACGTACTAACGTGGACTAGAACCGGAATGTATGGAGTAAGTACAATAACACACACACACACTAGCCCAACGTGTACAACATAGGATTGGTATGGAATTCCAAATTTGGCGACTATTCCTAAAGAAGAAAGCAAAAACTAAAAACTAAAAACTGAGATTTTTGTTCTCGAAGCTGATGTGGAGCATTGATTCGATTACTCAGCCCTATTCCCTGCAGCCCTGGAGGGTTTGTTCCAACGTTCTTCATTTCTCTTTTTCCCATCTATCGCTAAAGCCCAGGTCATTTTCCATGATTTTTTTTGCAAAAAAATCCTTTTCACCATGTCTTGCTCTACGCAGAATGTTTGATCACACCAAAAGAGTCAAGGTTCACAACCCCCCCCCTGCGCACAAATGACAGGCGGACCGGCAGTGTGGCAGTGCATGCAATGCTAGGCGCTAAGTGGAGCGCACTAGTCAATCAGTGGGTCAATGTCCAACGACTGAGCATTGTCCGCTTTTCTTGTGTGGAGGCAAAAGAATGTTCTCTAATGTAGAGCCCGAATCCTCCGAACGCAGCACAAGATCTCCTTGTATAATCTGTAACAATTGTATCATGAGATTGCAGACGTATTTGTACAATGTACACGTATCTGCCTGCAGTTCAGGATTCAAGCACCCCCCGCTCACAGGGGTGTTGTCGCATGTGCCCCTTGCCCGGGAGATATTAAGCCTAAATGCCAAGACTTCCAAGACTTCCAAGACTTCCAAGCCCCCCTCCGGTGTACAACATAGATTGTCACTGGTTGCAAAAGCTGCACAAGACCATGCCAATCTATACTTCATTCTCCAAGGACAGCGCGGGATGCTATAGTGTACCCCTCTCTACCAGTTTATCAACATGTTCCAGTTCTAGAAAACCATAAACCATGGTTCTTCGAGCCGTCTTTTTTGGTCTCACCGAAAAGGGAGCCCCTGTTCATTGGTACTTAAATTCATAAATTATTTCTTATACGCAACCTGGTACTAGAATGAGGAGTAAGTAGATTGCCAAAAGAAGAACAATGAGCACATTATTATATACATCATTCTAATAATGTGGACAACCCCATCATCTGGGTCGTATTTGCGAGGCGTCCAATATACGAGGCACCCCCCCCACCTATGAGGTTGACCGCACGGTCATTCTGCAATGCTCTGGTTGGCTTCCACGATCCCGTCAAATATTTGTGCAGACTCCATATGGGGTAGACCGCGTCACATAGATCAGCGGGTTCTTTAGAACTCTGGACCTGTTGGACTCTGGCCCAGTCCATTCTCAATCCCCATTCTACGGAAAACTAGGCCCATTTATCTTTTCTGGAAGCTATATAGTAACCAGGTAATCAGTGCCCATGGTCGAACACATTAGTGTATCGAGGAAAAATTACCGATTCTGTTTAACGCTAAGCCTTGTGCCCTAAAAGACCCTAAGGACCCTAAAGAGCCTGTTGTCATTCCAACGTGGCTTTTCCCACGCGAAGATCTTGGAAAATCCAATTAATTTCATTTGAATTCAAAATTGCATTGTAATGTTTAATTAAAGAATTTAAGACATGTGCTATTAAGTTCCAATCCCATTATTTTTTTGTCCCTGATATTTGCCCTGTAACTGGTATGTAACAGACGTGACCCATATACGAGCAATACATACATATACGATTTTCCACGTCACTCAAAGGCTTTAACCCCGAGACCTGGTATGTTTCAATTTCGTTCAATTTCGTTCAATTTCCTCTTTTTTTTTTTTTGCCTCTTTGCCTCTGATTAGTTGAACCTGTTCCATCTCCCTTGAGGATGAGATCACCTAAATTGCCCCCTCTCTTCGCCTGAATTGGATCCAATCGCTTGCACCGCCCGAATTCCTACCCGATACCTTGATCTGGGCGCATTTCAATTCTCACCTTTTCTTTTTGATTCGCCTTTTATTTGATCAGCTCCAGCTCCAGCCTTCAGCCTTCAGCCTATCCTTTTTGCCTTATAGTCTTTTTTTTTAAAACGGCTGCAGCTAGTGGTGGGGTAACCCCATTGCATAGAGTGTGTGTATTCCTTTGTACTCGAATCTCTGGGCTAAATCGCACCTTTCTAACATTATCAGTTCCATTTTTCCCCCGATATATTTTTCTTTCTCTCTCCATTAAGCATGTGTGCATTTCCCTGAGTTGCAGTGTGGCCAATTTCTATATGGGACACAGACCCGGCTCTTAGTGTGTCACTTACGGGAAAACGTTTCATCTTATGAGGCGAATCGCCGAACAAGGGTCCCGAGGTAGGTCTTCTTCAGCCCTATTATCCCCCCTACTACCCCGGTCTTTTATTATCAGGTCAAATCCACTTTCAAATATTCTGACTCTCAAATTAGACTCTCAAGACTGACACACTGCATGAAGTCCTCTATTATCATTGTCGCCATATAACTATTTGCCCCTTCCCACCCTTGAAGTAGGCAGAAGCTGGACCTTCTGAGAATCTCTTCATCGGAGTGTGTGAGGCTGGTTAACGGGCCGCTTAAAAATCGGAGCTGGTTTCACGACCGACGTTTGCACTCAACTGGATTGGGTTATTGCTGGGATATTGAGATCTTGATTCGACCTACTTGATCAGATTTATATCAAGCTCGACCTAGTCTTCTGCTTTGTTGGGTTTCTTTTCGATCTCAACTTGGGTTCATGTGGATGCGCACCAGTCCGTCTTGATTTCGATTCGGGCTCTATGTTCTGATTCTAGAATGGACCTTCGATCTTCTCAGTCGCCGAGCTTCCATGATTTCAAAGAACACAAACGCCGTTCTTCCGAAAGATCTCAATACGCTATGCCCGAGCTGGCACTATCATCTCACGGCCCGTTACCTATAGCTTCACGAACTAGAACTACTATGAAACCCGCTCCTCCACCACTTCCACCGCCAACCATAATTCCCGGTTTGGAGATGGGCCATGACCCTGGTTGGCAACACGGAAATTCACAGACTCCGACTTCTCTTCCGCCAATCCACCCGAGCTCCAGTTTGTTTGGAGGTCATCGACGGCCGGTACCCGCCTCACAGGGCGATCCAATGCAAATAGACGATTTAGAAGGGAGGCAGGGCGGAGTCCCCGTCTCGCGAAGCCCCGATATTCAGATCCAGATCCAGCCACATTTACCAGCTACAGACGGATTTTCAAATTCCATGCCGATCATCCCGAATCCGGCGGGTCCAATGTAAGCGCGCTTGATGCGCGAGGATTGCGAGCAACTCTCGGTTTCGCAGTCCCGCTCTTTTCTATATCAGGTTGATCCTTTTGTTAACACATTTGACAGCTTGAGTGGCGAACGAACCGAATTTTCACTTCGGAGTGTCAAAGATTCATCAAATGCTTACGATCAACACCTATTGTCCAAAATTGGAAAGCCTCAAATAGGAAAACCTCCATCCCCAGGGGGATCTATCAGTCTCAGAACCGACCACCGAAATTTGCTCTCTACGCTCCCCGTTCCCTCACGAAGCCCAAGCAACCTGCCATCCCCCGGGCCTTCAGAAGGGCCAACACTGGATGTGAAATGGCACAACAGCCCTCAGTCCGGTGGCGTTTCTCCCAGGACCAAGGTCAACTGGAGAGAGTTGGCCGAAGGCCGAAGCCCAAGCGTGGAGAGCAATGCACCATCAACAGCACTGGATTACGACCAAGGATCTTTGCGGGATGTGAGCCGACGTCGTTATCGTGGAACAACACCCCAGCAAGAAGATAGCATCAGTCTACCAAGTCGATCGAACCGTGGAAGCTATGACCAGGGAGTGTTTTCAGATATCGAGGGAGAATTTTCGACTGACGAGCCGGCACCTCCGCGGCATTTCATTCTTCGAGAGCCCACTCCGCCATATCCGGATCCTAGACAAGGCATGAAACGACGGGCATCCTCACCCCCGCGTGAGCCGATAAGTGACGATAGACATGCATTGCACGTCGCTACGAGTAACGGAGACTTTTCTCAGCGAAGGCTGAGTGGTCATCCGTTTACTAATACACTATCGGTCAACCCCAACTACCCTACGAGTCAACGAACCCCCTCAGCCGCGTCATCTTTGAGCATCCGGACCTCGGGCTCGTATTCGTCTACGCTGTCGATTGGAGGTAGCAGTATGACCAGTCTTTCTCCGTACGACCGGCCATCCCCAGGTGGTTTTTCACCAAGCTCCGATCTCGATACTTTCCACGAAAAATCAATTCTCAACCCTAGTTCCCCTGCGGCGCTATCTCAGGCTACTTTTCCAAGGATCCCGGGGCCTGCGACGGACGCCACTGGAAAGATGTCCGTGCCGACAAGTATTATGAACATGCCAAAGCCAGCCGCTCCGAAGATCGGCGGGCTTTTCATATGCGACTGTTGTCCAAAGAAACCGAAGAAATTCGACAATCCAGATGGTCTACGGTAAGTTGACGCCGAAATGTCTTCACATAATGAACCAGACTAATTCAGAATAGTGCACACGAGATGGAGAAGCAGTACGCATGCGCCTACTGTAGTCACCGCTTCAAGAACAAAAACGAAGCCGAGCGCCACCAAAACTCCCTTCACCTCCGACGCCATTCATGGTCTTGCGCCGCGCTCCTGAGTTTCCAAGCAGCATTCCATCCCTCAGGCGCACAGTCCTGCCAGACAAATGCCGGGGCTACCCATGACACGTGCGGCTACTGCGGGGAGGAATTCCCCAATTTCCCTCAGGCAGACTGGGATCGACGGTTCGAGCACCTAACCACCGTGCACAAATTCGGCGAGTGCAACAACGCAAAGAAATTCTTCCGCGCAGACCACTTCCGACAGCATCTGAAACATAGCCATGCTGGCACCAGTGGGAAGTGGACTAATATTTTGGAAAATGCTTGCATGAAAGAAGAGCAGCCGCCAGAGCCCCGCGAGCCTCGGGGACCCAAGGATAAAGCTGCTTCTGGCGCCCAGGCTGGGGGGTCGCTGACATCCAATGCCATCTCGGAAGTTCTTAGCGAGCAATGACAATCAACAAGTCGTGTCTCCCTTGATCGCGGATTTCCTCTGTCTTACGGCATTCCGCTACAAGACGGTTCCCGGCAAGCGGCTCTGTGTTGTTAATTGCATTCCTCGTTAGTCCATACTCCGGGTTGGATGGTTATCCCCTCTTGTGGCACCAATCGTCTCTCCTCTTTTGGAAAATCGAGACTCAAAACTCATTCACATTCATCGATGAGTGAAAGAACAAGAATCTTGCATCTCCATCACATACCTGTTATAAAAATACAGCTTCACCCCAACACCCAACATCACTCGACCAACAATTACACTCTCACCAGACACACTTCGGGACATTTCATCATCTCTCACATACAAAAACACCAAAAATGCAAAAACCCCTCATAAATATACAAGAAAAGGCAAGGGAAAACAAAACACTCAACACAAAGCCAGCTAAGGCACGAAAAAAAGCCTGGAATCACGACCTGAAACGAACGTTTTTGAAAAGTTTCCTTTTCCACGGAAGGAGAAGGCGGGGGGACAAAGGGAGTTATAGTCGGGGCTGGGATCTTTTTTTCAGTTGGATCAAACCCTCTGTGTATACCTTTGCATTGAAATAGCCTGGGAGGATTCACGTCATTCTCATCTCAATTTTATATGGAGTCAGTTTCATGGTTCTTCAACTGGGTGGACTGGAACACTGGAATGCTGGATGACATATATTCCCCGCCGTTTTATACATACTCTTGTTGAATGGAACTGTGAGGCGAATGGAGGGCGTTGTATACAGGTTCTTCTTTTTCTTTTTACACGGTAGCCTTCACAAAATACATTACATGGCTTTGTGCCTCTACTCAAATTCCAAAACTTTCCAAGCTTTGCTAGTAGATTTCCCAGTTGAATGCTATGTGATATACAGATATACCCAGTGAGGAGGTAATTTTCCACTGAAGGAGAAGATGAAGCACAAATATTCAAACACAAAACCCCCGAAACGATCTAAATCTAATAAGAAGATGCCTGGCCCAACCCAGAAAACCAAACAAAAAGACCACCCAACCAATTCCCGTCTATTCAGTAACACTGTCCTTGATACTCCGCAGCGCACTCGTCTTGTGCGTGGGATCAATAGCAGCATTCTGCGCCCGACGACGGGCATCAGTCCAAAGCATAAACTCACCATACTCCTTCGGCATAACCTGCACATCCTTCTCAACAAGGAAAGTATAGTTAAACATACCCGTGGACTTCTTGGTACCGTGCTCGACATCCCGAACCTTGGAGTCAACACGCACCTGCACCTTAGTGTACTTGGTGCTATCACCCTCTCGCTCCTCGGGTTCCGTGTACGAAACCGTCGCGCGGAGGTACAGCACACTGCCTACGGGGACTGGGTTCTCAAAAGTGCTGGGATCGAGGGCGACAAAGTTTGGTCGGGCGTGTGCGAAGGATGCGGCGCAGCAGAAGGCCAGCTCGAAGGTCTGTTTTAGTAGGAAGCCACCGAAGATCATGAAGTTGTGCCGGTTGCGGTATTGGGGTTGCATGATCATGGCGGATTTGAGGACTGTGTCGCTCATGAAAGCCTGGTTTGTGGGGCGTGTGGCTGCGTTTTGGGGGTCTGGGGCAGGTTAGTTTTGGATTAGGTGATGCAATAGGTAAAGGTGTTGCTGGCGCTTACTCAGGTAGGACATCTCTTTTGTCCACATTGAGTGGATCAGGTTGCTCTCTTCGTCGTCTGGGGATTTCTCTAGGAGACTGCGTGTGCGATGGGCCTTCTTGGCTTTGTAATTCGCTTCGCCCTTTTGGAAGAGACGCTTTTCCTCTTCGGTTTCAACGATAAGAGGAGACACTGGGACCGGTCTAGTTATCAGACGTTAGTTTGTGTGTCATTTGATAAAGAGAAGGAACATACGTCTTGGTAACCGGATCCAGTGACACCATTGTGAAAGCACAAGTGATCAGGACATCTTCAGGCTTCGCCTCCTGCCCTTCCGGGCGGGCCTTGGTGACCTGAAGGGATATTTCCATACTTGATCGACCTGTTGCATAGGTACATTGGCCGCTGAGCTCAAGGTCGCAGATTTCCATCAGCGGGTTTTCAATGGTGATCCGGTCACACGCCGCAGTGACAGTGGAAACACCATCACCTGTGTGACGGTGGGCAACGATACCCGCTAGTGCATCAAGATCCATTAGAAGTGACCCCAATCTAGTCGGAATGATCAGTAAAATACCTGTTTAACATCAAGGCTATCAAATACGTACCTAATGTGCCCGGAGGCGTTGAGATAAGAATCCAAAAGCCATTTGTCTTGAGCCAAAGGCAAAATCTACAAACCAGTAGATATCAATAAACTGGTTTCCAACTTACCAAACACAGAACAATCATACGTACAGCACTGTAGTAGCTATCGGACATCTTCTTTGGTGAGATATCGCGCTTAACGCTCTGTCCAGCATTCACTTGCGGCCCAGCCTTCTCGGCCTCACGACTCTGTGTCAATGCATCAATCCATGGCGTCTTAACACGCATGGGCATCCACGTATGCCGGGAGTCTGCCTGAGACGGCGTGGAGTGAAAGCCCTGTGTGTTGATACAGGATGGCTGAGCTGCGATTGCGGCTCGCGCAGGCAGCGCGGCCAAAGATTTTGAGCGAGCAAGCGCTGATCTTCTACTGAGGCCAAACATTTCGATGTCAAAGAAATGGGAAGCAAAAATGAGATACAGGAGTAGATATTTCGGTAGTTTGTACAGAGTACTCAACAGAATGACGAAATGCCGAGGACCCGATGTATACAGCATGTTATAGTGTCCAGAAGAGATTTAATTACTCAATGACTTGGCAGAAAGTGACCGCCTTAGTCACTAGACTTTCACGATCAATTTACTGGCATTTTACTTCATTTACTTAGTTTCATTGAATGGCAGTTGGCTCTAAGGACTGAGTATCCTGGTAAAAGACATGGAAATCTACATTATCTATAGACTTGAGGAGAGAACTCATGAGTCTATAGGTCAAATCTCTCATGCTCCCATGGTCACTATAAGTTGCCGTAGGGTCTACCCCGATCTGGTTAGCCCCCGGGGATTCTCGGCCCGGATGCGAAAAGCGACGTCCTCGCTTCCGATTGGGGCCCCGAATGTTTTTGTCTTGTTCTATAGATGCTACGTGCAGCTGAAGGTGACCTCCAAGGAAAGGTGGACACGTACATGCCTGGGATTGAGAATCCCAATTCGGCTACTTGACCCCGGGGTCATTGAAGCTGCGGGCTAACGGTAACCCCATGCCGACATTTACATCTGTAGCGATGCGATGAATCGGCTCTACCTTGCAGCTTTAAAGGAGAGTTGCTCTGTGTCATACCAGATGAGGCCATCCGAGATTTTAAAGTTGAAATCTAATACGCTCAACTCCAAGCAATTTCTCTTTCGCTTGTTTTACTCGAACTTAGGTTGTGAAGGGAAAATCGCAAGCATGGATTATGTCTTGAGTTCATTTAAGCTTAACCAAGTTCCAGATATGCCCTCCGATGGCCAAACAACGTCAAAATGAAGTCATCGATAAGATATAGATCTACAAAACTTGTTTCCAGGACAATTCATCCTTTCATTTTGTATCTATTCAAAGTGATATATTTGCTCGGATTAAGAATCTAGACTAAAAAGAAACCACCTATCTGCAATATGAGCGACCCAACAAACCCACATATCAAAGAGCGCACCACACCTCAATGGGGCCTTTACCAGCGAGAGAACTTCTGGAAACAGAATGAAGGAACAACACCACTCTTCAATACAGGAAAGTCCTCACTATGATGCTTCCAAATCTATAGACACCCTAACTTCCACAGACCCCCGAAAAATGGAAGAAAGAGCCAAAGAGAAGCTGAGCGAGGGCGGCTGGTACATACAACCTCCCCATGCACGAGACAAGCGATATCCCAAGAAACGTAATCTGACCCCCAAACCCGCAACAGGTACTACGCCTCCTCAAACGCCGGACTCTCAAACACACACCTCGCAAACCGACAAGCCTTCTACCGCCACCGACTAATCCCAAACCAACTAATCGACACCAACAACCGCTCAACAACGACAACCATCTTCGACCACAAAGTATCCGCCCCAATCGGCTTTGCTCCAATCGGAATAAACAAAATCTACCACCCATCCGGCGAAGCCGCAGTCTCAAAAGTCGCGAGCGAGCTCAACCTGCCCTACTGCCTCTCCACAGCGGGCAGCACCTCGATCGAAAAAGTCGCATCAGAAAACGGACCTGCTGGCACACGGTTTTTCCAACTGTACATGCCACACGACGACGAGCTAACCGTCTCACTCCTAACACGGGCCTGGGAGAACGGGTTCGACGCGCTGATTCTCACGACGGATACGTGGCAGCTCGGCTGGCGCCATGACGACGTCGCGTCGTCGAATTATGCATTCTACCGCGGATTCGGGGCGGACATGGGGCTTTCGGACCCTGTGTTTCGGAAGAGATGTGTTGAGGACGGGATTGATCCTGATGTTGATCTTGTTTCTGCGTCGACGAAGTGGATTGATTCTATTTGGCATGGGCGGGCTTGGTCGTGGGAGAAGATTTCTTGGTTGATGGAGACTTGGAAGGGGATCAGTGGGGGACGGCCGTTTGTTATTAAGGGGATTCAGTCTGTTGGTGATGCGAGGAGGTGTGTTGAGCTTGGGGTTGAGGGGATTGTTGTGAGTAACCATGCTGGGAGGCAGGTTGATGGGGCTGTTGCTAGTCTTGATGCGCTTGAGAAGATTGCGGAGGCTGTTGGGGAGAGGATTTATGTTATGTTTGATTCTGGGGTTAGGGGGGCGAGTGATATTGTCAAGGCGTTGGCCCTGGGGGCGAGGTTTGTGTTTATTGGACGACTTTGGATTTGGGGGTTGAGTATTCAGGGTGAGGATGGGGTTAGGCATGTTATGAAGTCGTTGTTGGCGGATTTGGATATTTTGATGGGTGTTGCTGGGTTCAACGGGGTCGACGATTTCAATAGGGACATTCTTGGTTAGTCTTGCTTCTGTTGTGATTTGAGGATGGATGCTGATTTTCAGATGCAGAGTCGGACCCCAAGAATTACACGCTCATACCACAGAAGACTTTGTAAATGGAAGACAACACGGGGTGGATGCTGCTTCTAATTCCTCTATAGCATCCTTTAGCTCATATACAGGGAAATATTGTTACTCTACGACTACGAAGAGTCTTCAACTGTAAATGTATCTGGTAACTACCTACGTGACTAGCTCTACAATGAAAGGGGATGTAATCAAACACCCCCCATGTATTCCGTGGGACTTGTCAAGTGGCTTTGATGCCCAAACGCTCAGCCACCTGTCAAAGAACTCACACGAGAAAGCCCAGTTTGATTTGGGTGCGGGACTGCATGGGCCTCAACAACTTGTGATGTTGATGTCGTCATGCATAGAGAAGGCACCCATGTGCTACGGGACCCTCACCCAACACTGTCTCATGGAGGCTATGGAGAGATGGTGGTCGAGAGGGCTAGGAAGGAGAAGAGAAGAAAAAGAGAAGAGGAGGAGGGGAGTGCCCTTTTATACCTCCCACAACACGTACCTTCCTTAAGTGCGCACCTGCCTGTCACCTCACCTGAGTCGCACCTTCCCTGATTGTCTATGCCGCATGGCACCGTCTCAACTCATGTGGGTAGTTATTATGGAAAGTTGTGCATTTACTACACACGATTGCAATTGGAAAATGTTAATGTGAGATTTTGGCATCTTGCCAATAATAATGTAGACTTTTGTCTATCTAAATGAAAATAATAGCAAGCCATGTCTAGTTCGACATGTTGGATGTTCAACACAAAACGAGTGATATATACAGCTTATAAAAAGCTGAATGGACAAGGTGTCGTCAATATGCTAGTTGGAGTGGGTAATTGTATGTGGACCCGGGTGTATTAACAGAAGTGAAAAAATGTGCGTGTACAACCATCGACAATGTGCACGGAAAAGACGTGGGTGATAAGTGAGTGTACAGTGATACAAAGAGCAGAAATGTGATTGTCGTCAAAACAAAAAAAAAGGCAAGAAGTGAAAGATGGGCTAAGATGCAGTTCAAATAGCGAATACGCCAAGTATGACCGGGAGCATAGACCAGCTAATGCCGCGGATGAGCTGGGATGCGGAGCTGTCGGAGATAGTGGTCATTGCTGACGAGGTCGATGATGATGTGGCGTCAATAGGAGATGCAGCGGTGCCAGTGACTGGCGGTGCAGTAAATGTCCCATTGCCCTGTGAGGACGAGGATGAACTCGAAGATGAGTTTGAGTTTGACTTCGAGGCAAGCGCGCCGAACCCGATTTTTCCATTGTCGAAATCAAACACAGTGTAAACGTTCTTCAAAAAGACATCGCCGACGAGCCAGTTTGCACCGTTGGATGCATACCCGACAATCGTCGAAATGCAGTAGTCCGAGCCATCTGACTCGGCGTTCCCGATGTAATCCTTAGGGGAGATGTTGTATTTGACGCCAGAGAACTCGAACTCTATGGTATCAGTTGAGTTACATGGGATCAGGTAGTTGTTCGGGTTGGAAGGCTGTTGAGATGAGTGAGGGACGAGAGAAAACAGGGTTTTGGCGTCCGCAGGAGGGATTAGGAGATAGGTGGTTCCAGTGTCGATGGTAGCGGATTTTCCGGAAAATTTGCAACTTTTCCCATTCACATAAGCATCATCCACGGGGATGCTCCAGATTTTGTCGTTGGTCGCAGTGTAGGAGATGGTACCATCGAATTTGGTCGTATCGACACCACCAAAGTTGATTTCCCCATCCTTGAGGTTATCTGCTGAGCGAGAGAGACTGAATCCAACCAAGTTTGACTTGATGAGCTTTTTCTCGGCAACAAGATCCATGAAAGACGGCAAATTCCATCCTTCGGTATGCGACCGACCTAGGCCAAGGATACCGTCGAATGGGTAACTCTGGAAAGTTTCCGAGGCATTGTTGGCTAAACCAAAAGTTTGCGAGACCTCGAGCCCTGCAATGGAGAAGATGTCTTTTCCCATCTTTCCAGAGACCTTGCCACTGCCGTAAAAGAGGGTGAAAGTCGAATCGTCGGTGGTGTAGCTGGTTGATGCCGACTGGTCGAACTTGTGATGACGTGTGCAGACAGGCTCGGTGCATTTTGAGTCGAAGACCCAGGTGTTGGGTGCTCCAGTGTCGATTGCCATCCACATCACCTGCTTTTGAGAACCTACTTGGACGGGGGAGAAGTATGAGTAATCCGTTCCGTCCTGGTTTAACGGCGCACTGTTTGCCAATGATGGATTATGGGACTCGACGATCTTGTAGCCATCGTTGCGGCGAACGGGCATTTTTTTCAGGTCAAGGGTCCATGGTTTTGAGTCGGCAGTGTGGGATGTGTCGGTGCTATCGACGCTGTCGTCGGAATTTGCTTCAGTCAAGGTCCAAGGAACAAAGCGACGTTCGACTGTAGTTTCCGTGGAGAGTTTCATCCGCAATTCCCACGGATAGAAGGCGTGCACGCCCGAAATGCCGGCAATGAAGACCAGACATGATGAAAGATGCATGGTCCTTGGAAGGAGTTTAGGCAGAATATGTAAAAGTCTGCATTTGATGAACCGATGCCGGATTCAATTGGACGTCTATTCAATCTAACCGCTGTTCGCTGTATGGTGGAGCTCAGGGATCTCAGCGATTGAAGACTCGAGAAGTTGAAGGGTTGAATAAAGTGATAGACTGAAGTTAAAGATAAAGGTTAACACAAAAGACAGGAAATGAAACAATGAATTGTAAAAAGGAGGTTAGAGAGACTCGAAAGGTGCCCATGAAAGATGTGAGGGGGACATGGTCTCCACCGTTGAAAAACCCCCTGACCAAAAGTTAGCACCACACCAGTTGGCTCTAAACTACAAGAGGATTAGTTTCCCACGGCAGGGACCTATCCTCTACTTATTTGACGCCCATTTTAGAACTGATCCGCTGGTTGAATGAAGCTAGTGGAGTCCAAGCTTAATATTCTTCTACATCAAGGAACTTGAATGGGTTATCAATATTGATGAATCTGAATTCCCCGGCTATTTTTAATACTTTGTACTATTGACTACCATTGCTGGGCGGGTGTAAAGATAGTCCAAGAGTAAACCACCCACGGGATATGGAGCGAAGCACTCTGGGAATACACAAAGACGAAAATAGGAGGAAATGCGACCGTGCTTTTCATAGACGCTATCGGGCACAAGGTCTAGACTCGCTGGATTTACGTCTCCACTGGGGCTGAGAACGTCTGATCCTGATGGCCCGGACAGGAGCCACCCTTCTCCTGTAGATACTTGTGTCTACTACGGAGGACCAGTCACTGTTCACTAAACTATTCAAATAGGTTCACATTTGAATGAAAATTACATAGTATAAAAGTGGGAGACCTTAACCGAATCTATCATGTACAAGGTAGATCACAAGCGAGGAGACTGACCCTGAAATCAAATCGAATACATCTAGGTACTTCCATAGCCGTGTCACAAAGCTGTGCAGATATCGGGGCGAATCGTGGCTCTATCTTCCCAAACTAGATAGTCCCAGTATGATGAACCAACCACTGCAATAGTCACACGGTGCGACAGGTATGAATTAGTACCTCGGTGCATATAAAAAATTTGGATGTTGTTGACAAGATTTTAATTGGATACGAAAGTCAAGAGATGTTCTATCGCTCCATGGCAATTCATTTGTTGGTAAGTGCATAGTTACCTAGGTATGCATAGATTTAGGTTGGCTAAATAGGCCTATCAAAAGGGGAACTGCTGGCGACTGGCCGCAAGACCCGCGGAACCCTAAAAGATGATGACCCAAAGAAGCAGCACATTATGCCCACGTCTACCTTGTAGTATACATCGACACGAATCAAGCCACAACTCCTTACAGCCCAAGCAACGGGTATATTGTTTGCCTTTTAGCGCACCGGCTATATGTGGCTGGTGCTTTGGTTATCAAAGAAAGATAAGGATCTACTCCGTAATGACGGACAGACCCAGCAAAATCCCAAAATCGCCGATTGATAAATCAATCAGAGAATCAACCCCAGCTCTCCCCGAAATAGCCCGAGCGGGACTCCGACCTTCCGACCTTCCCCACGAAACATCCGAGCCCCATCTATCCTACCGATTCGCCGGAAACCAGAAACTGTAGGGGGAAATAAAACCATACCTCGGAACCGCAAAGATCTTACCGCAGTGCTGGAGACACGGAAGAAAGGAGAAAGAAGTGGGCTGATTCGGTATCCTAGCCCCGGTTCTTCAGAAAAAGAATAGACCAACCTCATTTTTCCCGAGCTGGACAGGCCTAGCGCTGTCGGGGTCGGAGAATATACAACGAATATTACCTGGGGTTTATTGGAAACATATCTCGGTGTGGCACATACGTCCGATGCAACGTGGTGCACTCTTCGGCGATGATATTGGGGTATGGCGAAACGACTCACTCGTTTTGAGCAGGGCTGGTTTGGTGACCTCGGGTCAATGGTGCACTTCGATCAAGGGCGGAGGAGAAGTTCCGGAAGTCCAGGTGGATCTGCCTTTGGCGTAGATCACACTGGGTATCCAGTCTAGTGCCGAGGCACGACGGAAATTGCCATGTTTCGGGGGGGTTTCATCTTTTTCCGTGAGGGTGTTGAGTCATCCGTGGCAACGTATTGGTGGCAATTCAGTAGATTGAAAATGTGTGTGGAAATGTTCACTAATGCATTTTGAACTGCGTTAGCTTTGTGTCTTGTTGTATCCGAATTATGTATCATAGACATGACTGAAACCGACAGACGATCTTTCTAAAAGATGTTAATAGGAAAGGCCAAAACATGTTGAAAATTATATGGATAGTAGTGTTCAATTGGAACAACTCGACAGAGCTGTAGTGAATAAGATGGATAGAAACCAAACAAAAAACAAAGCCACTGATCGGCGGGCTGACACCATGGAGGAAGACGTCCACTCCATGGGAAAGTATTACATCAAAACGCTAGTATCTCAAAACTGTCTGGAAACCCAGACAAGAAAAAAAGACAAGATAAACCCTGAACAATGTATCAAGGCACAAAAGAAATCGTTTCATCACAGACCCGTCAACGGGAGTGAAAACAAGAATAGACCAGAGACAGGAATCAAAAGACTCTACTTCCTCTGAGCAGTCTCCTTGGGTCCCATGACATCATCAAGGAAGCCAGCCCAAAGCTCACGTATGAGACCAGGTTCAGAAGAACCGTTTGACCTGCGCTGGATCTCCTCACCAACACGAGAGCGGCTGACGGCCTCGGTGAGTGAAAACGGGTCCAGATCAACGGCGTGGTTATCGACGACTTCGCTCATCGCGCTGGCGGGGACGTCAGCGCCGGCGCCGGACACGGTGTAGATCTGGGGCTTCATGGGTGGGGCAGTGGGTGTTTGGCGCCATGGGATGGAGGGAAGCTCGGGAAGGACCGGGACTTGGATGCCGCGTTGCAGAGGGGCCGCGTCGAGATCTGCCATGCTGGGCATGTAGACGAAGTCGACGGTTGAGTTGTCATTCAGGGCTTTGGTGGCGCGGGAGGTGTTGAATTGGCGGGAGGAAGAGGAGCTGGAGAGTGTTAGCTTTTGGTTTCACTTTCTTTTTTAAAGAAGGGTTGAGATGAAGGAATGGGTGGATGTATAGAATGGAATGGGTGAGTGGGACATACTCTGAGAATGCATTGCCGTTGATTCTGCGCATGGCGATGCTGAAGGCGCGAGATTGGAGGACATCGTGGTTGGAGAGGGTCTTCTCGCCGGTGTTGGCGGGTTGAGCGGACTGGACTCCGGTGATGTGAAGACTGCGGCGAGCAGAGGGTGCCACGGGCGATTGAGAGAGAGTGCGCAGAGCACGGAGAGATGATGAACGGGGAGCAGTCATTGTGATGGTGTGAAGTGTATAGAGCTATAGCTTTTTGAGATAGAGCTATGTTGGGAAGGTTGGTAGAGGCGAAGGGAGGCGAGGTCTCGAAGTATAGTGGAAGAAGGGAAAGTGAAAAGTATGAAAGTATTTATGGGAACAGGACGATAGGGAGCTTTATAGAGAGCTGAGAATGGTTGGGGAGAGCTATGAGGCCACTTCTTGGCGGTCTGGACCGTTATCGATAGTGTCGAACCAAAAAGTAGAGTACGTCAACACTGGGGCAAAGGGCAGTGATTTTGGTTCACAGATTGGAAATTTAAAAGGTTTTTCAAAGTGTAAGCTGGCAAGAGGGGGAACATGAATTTCCCCTTTTCATTTATACTTTTCTACGCATGAAATATGCTGAGTTCAACAATTCTCCCAGACAGAGATCTACGGCGTAAGTACAAAGTACCCAGCTATCGGGACTGCAGGCTACCCCGTACCCACCAGAACACGGAGTGACAAGATGTACCGGGTACTTCATAATATATTCTCCGTACTTACTTTGTATACTATATCTCACCCCCCTCCTCTACCGAAACCGGTGATCATTACTCCGTACATCTTCTTTGGATGATCCAATAAAATAATCACCATACACATCGGCCATTATTAGTTGTCTTCCTGCAGAATGGAGTAATCTGTCGAATAGTCAGCCCATACTTTGCACCACGTAGGCACCCCCCTCATTGAATTCTCGTGGGGGAAAGTGGAAGACCGGGAAGGTATCCGGTCGGAGATGCCTGTAAAACGGTTCCATTATGCATATCTACTTCTAATCCCTTGATCATGAGACGCTCCCACAATTCACTCCCACCCTTCCAAGGTTCTCTCGCTCAACTGGTGAGTCGGTCTGCACCCCGGGAAGCACGCAAGCCATCATGCAAGAATGCACTTCCAATTTTGGGAATACTGGGGTTGATCACTGAACCTCAACTGTTGAGGAATCCCATGACCTGATAGTGGATCTCAATAGATCCTAAGAATAATATGAGTCAAGACAGAGTCAAATTATTAGTGTTAGACTAGTCCTTTGATAAGTGGAGCGGTGAGACTCGGAGTTGGGTCCGGCTTCCGATGGATCTACAACAACGCACTTTACCTGTTCTCTGTGCTACATGGTATATACAGTCATTCTAGGAATATATCCCTGATCATCTAATTCCAAGATTTGTATGGAGCTACGTGTCCATTTTCACATTGGGATTCATGCTTTTCTCAACCCCGCAATCGCTTATTGTACCCGGAATGCCCGGATCGAAAGCATCGTGTCGAGATCAGCAGACCTTATAGGTGGCTGTGCTTATATTGTCTTTGTGGCCAGGGGCTCCGGGGTATTCGATAGCTGTAAGGACCCGGCCTGGGCAAGTGTCATTAAACCTTGGCGGGAATCTGGTTGAATTATTCCCCCTTGATCCCGAGATCAGGGGGTTTTGTTGAGTTCTGTATTGGTACGCAGGCAAGTTTATTGGTCGCTAATTACTTTTTATCTGAGAGGCAATTGCATAGCAAGCACAATGTACATGCTGTACGGAGTATTGTTGGCTCTTGAAGTTAATAGATCGCCCACATCCCCGCACTATGCGATTGGTCGACCGACATTGCAATCCTAGTGCAATATCTCATACTCAACTTTGTACGTTCAAAGTTTCGACATCGTTCGCCGTCCTTTAGCTATGGCTCGAGCATACGGGTGCGAGTGGGACGCTGGAACCAGGTGGTCGACATCCCCAGTGTGCACGAGATCAGGGGACGCCTCCGCCAGGGATGTGATGCCAATGTTCCGCATAGATGTTTCCAGTTCATCTTGCATGACTGCGAGAAACATGAATCAGCAATCCATAAAAGCAGAATATCAAGTCTTTACTCACTGTCAATCAGATGCTCTACTCCTTCCTGGCCATAATTGGTAGCGAAAAGCATACTCCGACCCATTCCAACAGCTGTTGCGCCCAGGCAAACAGCCTTGAGGATGTCAGTTCCACGCCGAATACCGCTGTCCACATAGATCTCCATATGATCAAAGACCTCCGGACAGCGCCTGTGAATCTCCAGAAGTGTGATAATCGACGGCGGACTGGTATCTAGATTGCGACCGCCATGATTGCTGAGCAAGATACCGTCAAGCCCGGCTTTCATGGCAAGCAGCGCATCATCCGCTGACATCACACCTTTCAAACACACCGGCTTGTGCGTGTGCTGTTTCACCCATTTCAAATCCTCCCATGTCAGCCCGGGATCAATGAACCCAGCCATGACGCGACCAAGACCACCGCCTTTCTTGTCGTTGTTCGCCTTCGAGGGCGCCATGGGAACGGATAAGTTCTCGTCTGCCTTGACGCGCTCGTCGGCTTCACGCTTACCAGGCCACGCGGCGTCTACGGTAACAAAAATGGCTTTGATGTTTGGGTTCGCTGAACACTGGTGCAGCAGAGCGGCGGACTTTTCTCGGTCCCGGTTGACGTATAATTGGAAGAAGAAGTCGGCTGAGGGCGCTGCCGTACACAGCTCATCCATAGTGTAGGATGAGTTGTTTGAAATCTACCCAGATCGTAAGCATAGTGACTGAAAATTGCAACACAGTATAAGCTCACTCCTTGCATGATTCCTTTGATTGCGCAGGCTCTGGCAATGGCGCACTCTCCATCTGGGTGGATGAGCTTTGCCATTGCTGCCGGGCTCACGAACAGTGGGAGCTTATAACTCCCGCCGAGGATATTTGTCCCAGCATCTACCGAACGGACGTTTCTTAGAACTCGTGGGCGGAACCATATGCGGTCAAAGCATGATTTATTGGCGTTCCGTGTGATTAGATCTGTAGCTGCGCTGGAATAGAAGGCCCAGGTCTTTTTACTGGCGGTTTTCGAAGCCACGACCTCAAAGTCGTGCGAATTTATCAGCGTGTCCAACGGGGGTTTCTCGTTTTCCAACATCACCTTGGGGCTCTGCCCCGGTGGTGTTTTGGCCCACTCATCGTCAATTGTAGACTCATCAAGGGTGCCCTTAAACTTCTCCGGGGGGAGATTGTTCTTCATTACGTTTGGTGCGTGGGCTTCTGAATAGGCTTTCGTTGCATCTCTTCCTGCATGCTTCAGGATAACTGTTCACGAGGTATATTAATAATTATCGCCCGAAGATGATGCACTTGTCGGTGTACGTACTTGCAGATCCTCCGGGATGCTCCTCCAAAAAGTCGGTCACGTCCCAAACTTGCTTGTCAACCACAACCCAACAATCTTCGGGCATTTTGTGCTCCGAGACCTGTTGAGCAGATATAAGTTTTTGGTCTGCCATTGTTGTCAGACGATATAGACGTGGGGGTTCTTGTTTTAGACGGGAAAAGATTGAGGCCGATACTAAGCAACGCTGGCCCTGTGTGTGGAGTTGAAAGAGAAATAAGTAGATGGAGTTAAAATTCAACCATGCATCCACAGCAAGCTAAATACTCAGCAAGGGTCTAGGGTGGGGATGGCCTTCGGCAATGACCCCGGACCTACCCCGGACTTGCGCGGGGCAAAGTCCCCCGAGCTTCCTGTTCGAGTAATAAAGCTTCTGAGGTTTTTATGCGGAGTGCTGTGTTTTGAATCCACACTTGTATGCTTGACCTCCTGGTCTTGAATGTCTTCAGGATCACCTTTTTTTCCAGATTGCGTCTCCAATGTTTAGTCTCGTGCAATCGGCTCCACACACGCTTGTCGCACAAAAGTGTCAAAAGATAAATGCTGCTTCGAAAAGAGCATAAGAAGTTGGCTTTCAATCTGAGCTTACACCAAATCAGTCGTGTCTGAAGTCATCTAAATCCTGAAGTGTCTTGAATCGGCAAAGTACCGACTGGACTCCGGATTTCGCTCCGAGCGGGTCCCTGGTCCCTGGGAACAGCCGCCAGGATTCTCAGGCATCATTTGTCACCAGTCACCAGCCACACGGAAGGCCTCAGCCCTAATGTGGCTGAACATTTTCCGACCGCGAGTCAACACACATTTATGCTCGACAGAGGAAGCGTTTCATCAACACAATAACGAGGGCCGTTACTCTATTCATCTGATGCTAATAAACTCTGCCGTTGGCTGTGCTTTCAAACTTTTCCGCCGCAACATCACCTCGAGTGTGGGGTCGACAGGCAGAGACAGACTTGTCTCCTTAGGTCTGTTTCGCGTCCAAATACGAGCTTACCAACTAGTCCCATAACGCAAAGGCTGGGTGGTCCATGGAAGGCGTGAGCTGACTCATTCTGTAGGTTTTAATAAGACTCATAGATTGGCTGGCCTGTCTTCTATAAATTCCGTATCCGCTGGAAATCCCAGAACAGTCTCCACAACTGGAAGACAACAGACACAACAGACCACATTAAATATGGCTGAATCTAAACCTCTACGATACGTTGATGTGGGTCCCCCTTACTAAGAGCCTTACCCTCGAAGGGCTATGCAACCCATAGCTAACTATGAAATACTAGATTGGTATCAACTTGAGTGATCCCGTCTTCCGCGGAGAATATCACGGAAAGCAAGCCCATGAAGACGATCTCGACGACGTTATCCAGCGAGCTCGCGATGTAGGCTGCTCAAAGTTTATGGTAACCGGCTCAGATCTTGTAGAATCGGAGCACGCTGTCCTTGTCGCTAGCAAGTATCGTAAGTTTCAAACTTGCCAGGACTTCCCCTCTCCTTTTTAACAACGAGATTCTGCAGCGGGCTTTTGTTATGCAACTGTTGGTGTACATCCATGTCAAGCAAAGCTCTTCGACGAATACCCAGAGGGTCCATCAAAAATGCTGGAGGAGCTTCGCGCTCTGGCAATTAAGTCCACACAATCCGGCCACGCCGTCGCATTCGGCGAAATCGGCCTTGATTATGACCGACTTTTCATGAGCCCCAAGGAGCCACAGCTCAAATACTTCGAGGCCCAACTAGACTTGGCTGTGGAGATTCAGCTCCCTTTATTCCTCCACTCCAGAGCTGCAAGCGAGGATTTTGAGAGACTCCTTGCCCCAAGGCTTGCCAAGCTCCCCAAGCGGGGACTTGTGCACAGCTTTACGGGGACAATGGATGAAATGAACCGGATGGTTGCGCTGGGTCTCGACGTCGGTGTTAACGGGTGCAGTATGAAGACCGAGGAGAATCTGGAGGTTGTCAAAGCTATTCCACTCGACAGACTCCAAATCGAAACCGATGGGCCATGGGTATGTACTTTGCTCTGAGCTCTGGTCGGATAGGTCGTGACTAACTCTCTCCTAGTGTGAAATTCGCCCCTCTCATGCATCTGCAAAGCACCTAGATGGTGCGCCAGATCTTCCGAAGGCTGTGAAGAAGGAGAAATGGCAGAAGGGGTGTATGGTGAAGGGCCGGAATGAGCCTGTCGCCATCGCTCGTGTTGCTCATGTTATTGCCAGCGTCAAGGGTATCACTGTGGAGGAAGTTTGCGAAGCGTAAGATGTCGATCCGTCCTGATGCTCGGCTCCATGCTAACTTATTTTTCTCTCCAGTGCTTGGAACAACTCAATTAAAATGTTTGGGTTGGGCGAGGAATCGCCTTGATTTTTGGTATCGCCGCAGATAGATGATTAGAACAATGCACAAATGCTTCGTGACATGCTGTCAAAACACAGCTCATACCAATCTTCAATGTCAGCCTTATTGGTTGCCGTAGAGATATAAACAACCCGAACGCAACTTCTTGTATGTTTCGTACGTCATTCCTCGCTGTCATTAGTTCTTTCTTCGCTTTGCTCTTGTGTCCCGGTCTTTCCTCAACCCTCGTCTTACCAGCGTCATCTTATGCCAATCATCTCAAAGGCCTCAAACCCATCTTGTACAAAGACCGTCCTTCTATTTTTCTAGTATTCGGCCAATAGAAGCACATAGTAAATTGATTGATGTTCCGTACGCCAAATGCATTCAAGAATTTGTCGTGGCCAACGATATCCAAGTCATGACTTTTGTCCTGAAGCCTAACAAGGACCAGAATGAGAAGGTAACTAAAGAATACATCGATACAATTGTGGGAAATCTTCTTAACTTCGAGAAGCATCCGGTACTCATCCACTGCAATGAGGGAAAGGTAAAATTTCCCATTTCCAATAACGAATTTGCTAGCATATATAATGATCACTCACCTAGCACCGAGCCGGGGCTGTTGTCACCTGTTTTTGCAAGGCCCAAGGATGGATCTCGGACGTAATTGATGAATACCGGCTTCTGCCGACCGCTTGACGAGCAGTTCATTCAACATTGTGAGCTAGGATGTTGTTAGAATCTACAAGGTAGATCGGATAATGAAGAGCACAACATATCCATAGAGAAAGATTACGGGCGTATTCACTGGCAGAGCTTTTTTGACTTTGAATATTTATGTCGCACTCGGGGTTCATTGGATCTCGTGACTGAAAGCTTGACTTCAATGGATGAAAGGCTAGAACCTATTATGAGAATGAATGGATTGTTCCATATGTCGTTTGAAAATTGTATACCTATCTTAAAGTTTACTTCAGTCCATGATTGAGGGCCCTTGTCGTGGTTATCTAACAGCTACATTCAGGGATGGCGGGTGGGCATTCCAACGTACAGTGCACATTTACTGTTGATATAACATGTTATCGCCAGCGAAAAACAGGTTGTACTTCGTCATCGTCAAGCTCACTCAAGGGCCATAATCACTATTTAGGTGTTATTAAACATCACAGCAAAGGTACCATGTAAAGAATCTAAAAGTCGTGAGCCATTATGATGTCCGTATCGTGTGCCTCCATGTCTTCTCGAGGATCATAATCTGTCGCATAGCTCCCCGTATAGTCCACAAATTTGCCATGTTCCGAGAGAAGCATCGTTTCATTATCACCGTATGAAGTCTGAGAAGACTCAATTGTCGAGAACAACGTGTCAAGGGATGTTTGAGTTGATTCCCCGATGTCTGTGAAGCTAGCCTCGCTGAAATTGTCCAGAAGCTGGCCCTCGGATTCGCTGGTCAATAGATACATGTTACTTTCTTCATTGTCCTCATGATGTTCTGTTGGGAAGGAACGACGCAGTCCTATGTTTCCGTTGTCGGATTGTTGTTGACCCGTAGAAACGAGACGCACGGGCTCATCTAATCCAGCAAGTCCGTTTGATAGATGCTCTGTCGACAACATCGAAGCCCTTCTTTTCATAGGTTTAGTCTTGGGCACATTTTTCTGGAGGACACGCCAAAGTGACGAGAGGAGTGCAGTCCTGCAACTTGGAAGTTGAGGCTGTATCGTTAAGTGACCCGTGTGGTGGGAGTGAGTGAGCTCTAAAAAGTTTGCTAATTTAGCATTGGTGGATGGATCCTTGTTTCCTGCTAACATTGACGATATCGCTTTCGTGATTGTTGGAATTGTCACTCCTCGCTGGTTGATCGCCTAGGTGAAATTAGTACTTCATTTTCATCACTAAAACCAAGACTCACATCCCGATATCCAAGGTCAAACACCGCGGGAGATATATCTGCGAAGCTTTTGATCGTGTCCTGTTGTGAGACACGAATCGTGGGATCTTTGATCGAATTGGAAATGACTAGTCTTTGGATTCCAATATCGAACAGTCGGAAGAGTTCCTCGCATGATGGTTCTGATTTATCTCCAGATATGCAAGCAGTCTGCGATTCAAGAGTTTCAGAGGAACCCTCGCCGTGTAGGGTCGCGGCTTTTGCCATTCTAGCTAGGCCTTGAAATCCGACGCCAACCGATTGTTCTTGTCCAAGAAGATCAATCTCCAACTTGGAACAGTCGCGGGCTCGTGGTATATCCTTGGCCTGAAATCGATACTCCACCTGAATGTCAATTGAAGCCAAGGTAGCTACCGGTACACCGGACGGAGGGCACGCGTCTGGGGGTTTGGTCATTGAACTAGGCAAAGTCCGACCGGTTGTGTTGTTCCGTACCCGACACTCTCTATGCAGAGCAAGTTCGAGGCAATTTAGACCAGAAGTGTCAATGCCATGTCCACATCCGCCTGTCTTGAGCTCAACTGAGAATCCCAGATCCGACCAGATCTAGACCAAGAAACAGTCAGTTTCAAATTTGGCACATTCTCTTCCGCACACACCTCCATATCACAGAGTTTGCTGCTCAATTTAGAGACGAATACCGCTACTTTGTCTCGATCCCAATTTCCCCCTACGAAGAAGCGCAGCTCCAGCTCTGGTGCCTCTGTTATCCACACACTTTCAAGATTCGAGGATTGAGCGAGGTCAACTGGTATTTTGGGAGTTTCATGGCTTGGTGGTTGGATGAAATGAGCCGATGAGGCCAGGTGAAGCTGCAACTTGGAATCTCGGATTCGCAGAGTGTATCGACCCAAGTCGAGCGTTTGTGCCATTGTGGAGGAATTTCATTGCCAAAGGACTATACTATTCTTTTGGGACTCAACGCATTCATTTGAAATGAGTGATCCGGGGTTAGTGGGGCGTTGAAGCGGGAAAGGAATCGCTGGACTAGGTGTGGCTATGGCCTTACAGCACATGGACGAAGCACATGACTTCCCAGACTCTTTGCTTGAGAAAGCATGCACCCAGCTTTTTAAGATCAGTTTACTTTAGGTGTTGATACCGCTTGAATATTTGAGTTTATAGTATAAGGTATAAGCTAAGGTGAAAAGTTAGGCTCTTGTGATAGAACTCGCTTGAGTTGAAGATTTTGCTGAGCCCTGATCACGGCTTAACAGCAACACATCTCAGACAGGCATATGTGATCCATTGGCTCCCATCTTCTCTTGTGGTGCCGTAGCGAAGCATTCGGCATACCTGATCTATCGTACTGTTCTTCTTCTCCTCGCTATCCAAGATATCCAACATCTGAGCGCCGATTAATCTCATGAATCCTTCCAGCCCACCGTTATCAGAGGTGGTCAGCTCCAGCGGTTGTGGGTTAAGTTCAATTATCTTAACCTGGAATCCGACGCTTTCGAGGGTGTTCTTCATATAGACGTCGGACGGATAAAACCAAGGGCACATAGCCTCCGCTGTCTCAATTGGGACTCCATGGTTGACAAGAGCGAACATGAACGCTGTGACCTTTTCCGGTGCATTTCCATGTCCACACATCTCAAAGAAGAACGTGCCTCCGGGCTTCATTAATTGAAAGATATTCCTTAATGTGGAGATTCGGGTAGATGGGTCTTTCAAGATCCAATGGAGTGCAGCATTAGAAGTGCTAAAACTATATCAGCAAGGTTCCATCAGAAACTTAAATCACGAATACCAACACTTTATCCCAGTTACCATTCATAACATCTGCATCTTCTTCAAGGTGCCGGCAATCAACAATGCGGAAATCCGTGGCCGCTCCACCGTAATCCAAAGTCTTGGCCTTATTGATCATGGACGGAGAAGAGTCAACGCCCATAACATAGTTGACCGACGGAGCGAAGCTGGTTGTAAACTTGCCATCACCACATCCAATATCTAGAACTCTATCTTTGGGATTAAATTCTATCCTTTGGACGAGGGTGTTGGCAAAATGGGGGACAAAATAAGCCGCAGCTGCATAGGTCTAAAATTGATCAGCGTACACAAGGTAAGCCAAGAGTTCACGACTACAAACCTCCGTAGACCAATAGTCTTTTACCGGAATCTGTGTCTGGGCCATTTTCAAGGTATGTTCAAAGTTATATAGACACTTTGGGCGGATGGTTAGAAGAAAACAAGAGCGCCTAGAGAACGGTACACAGTTCATTTCATAGAACTTCCAACTATCTCTCATTGATGAATACATGCACCCATGACATGATTCAAATTTTTAACGTATAGTCGACTGTCATCTGAGCCTTGTGCAGATATCTCGCGCAGCCTTACGAGTTCCACTAGGCTGATGGTACCCATCGGTTAAAATGTACAAAAACGGATCTTCCAAGCGCAGGTTTCAGCTCGCCACAACTCAGTGCCACATACATATATGTAGGACCATGGTATTTGCGGATCCCTTCTCATCCATCCAAATGGGCAGATTTTCACATCGATGTAGCAAGCAACATGGAGAGACGACTATACTCTACTATTTGTCTATTTCAATAAGACTCAGAGACAAGGACCGTATCATCGACAAAATGAGATTTGCAAGTGCAAGCTGCACCAGCCAGAAGAATGGCTCTAGGCTTTCTCTGTCGCGGGGTATAAATGTACAGGCTTTATTGAAATGACAGGATCATTCTAACTATGCACGATGTACATAACTACAGATACCTTCTGACCTCCACGTAGCTAGCCTACTAGACCCACGACCCACACTCGATCGGTCCCTCCTCGATAACCTCTCGGAGATGACTAGCGAGATGGTCGTGTGGATCCGTAAGTGGCTCCAGTGCTA
Source organism: Penicillium italicum (assembly GCA_002116305.1). Classification (NCBI taxonomy): domain Eukaryota; kingdom Fungi; phylum Ascomycota; class Eurotiomycetes; order Eurotiales; family Aspergillaceae; genus Penicillium; species Penicillium italicum. Next base: position 221,382 of record KZ108175.1, on the reverse strand, counting down.
AATAACTTGGCATGCGCCCACAAAGCATCTTCGGCTCATGGCGTTTTCCGGTCTCATCTACTCAATATCTCACCACACAGGCGGCTAGGAGATACCATGCATAAGCCTTAGCACTATCAGGTCCATGTGCATATTTGTTTCTGACATTGTGCAAGGTCAGAATAATCAGCAGTTACAGCTGAGCCAGCTACTCTTAGCGCAGCCACAGCCACACGTGGTCACAGTGAAGTCAGCCGACAGTTCCTCGAGACATCCGCTAGTCAATGAGGCCCCTATTAATACCTTGCTATCAAAATATTATTGTTAGTGCCGAGCAGCACAGTTGATAAGCTCATGTAAAGTCTGGCTACATTCAATTCAGCGAGCCATTAAAATACTAAATGAGACAGAACAATTATTTTCGGCTGGTACTTTCTGTGGAAGATAGCTCGAAAGACTTTGCAACACAGTCTAGCCCAAGACACTAGCACTGGATCCTAGGGGTCAGAATCCAAATTTATTATTGCCGCGGTACTTCAAAACTCTCTTTATCCTTTCTCTTCGATGAATTCTATCTCGCCTTCAAAATATCAAAGTCCGCCAACATGACCATCGAAGTTCTGTCCTACAAGCCCTCCCCTGTCAAAAAGCACTCAGTCAGATACTCAAATTGTTCTCTGTCATATAACCATGTTTTTCATGGCTGGTAAAGGGTGCAGTGTGAAGCAATGGCATGCTCTTATGGAAGGGACAGGATTCTGGATCGAAAGAATTATGGATCTGGATAACGCTGTTTGCAGCATCATTGAAGTTGTGTCACATGAGTAACCATTGTTTTGCATTTTTCTAGATGAACGAGATCCTTTATTGCATTTGTTAGAGAGTTTGGCTGATTGCCTCTGGGAGATATATATGAGCATCGTCCATCCTTTCGATACTGCAGTATCATCCCGCATCTTTTCCTAGTAAGACAGAAGACACAGAAAATAGTGTGAATTCACAGAGTTCACCTCAAGTGAGACCCGAAAAGATGTCAAAATGAGACAACCCTAGGACTGAGAAATGGAGATCATATAACCTTTGTTGGTCTGTAATACTGTGACTGTCCACCTTCTCTAGGTTTTTCTACGTCATTTACTACACCTTTTACATTTGCAAGCATAGCTATTCATTTTTTGTATTCATTTCTAACCAGAATACTTGGCGGCTTATACGGCCTTGTACTGTCCTTTTTGGCGGTCTTGTTGAAAGTCCTTTTAGATCTCTTTTTGCTAGATCTTTCCCCCCTTATCGGTGCTGTGGCTGTGTATGCTGCGAAAACGGCTAAAATTTTGTAAAACAAGTTTTCCATGCATAACTTTTTATTATTTGTCATTAGCCAGACCATCCATGGATTCCAAGGCATTGCAGTGGAGTACCCGTTGACGTGCACATGGTAAACGGTTGTTATCTCTTATCGTCGTAAAAATGGCCTTATCGATAAGCCATCACGTGTGGCCTCCATCCAGGTGGCCTGAAAGTAACCGTTGCACTTCCAACTATACAAGGTCAGCGATGCCAGGGGATGAGTCGTCAAAGGATCACCTGTATGCCCAGAATGGCCAGGATGAACATGAAGCTCAATCACTTCTTTCTATCTCAAGTGAGGAGCAGGATCTAGCTTTCCACCCGGAACCCCTTCCGTCGCCGATCCCTCCAAGTAACGCGACATATGGCAAACGCCACTCCTCAATCTATCAACCTACATCCGATGGAAAGCGCCGCACACCTCGCACCATGAATCGAGTTCGATTTGACCTGGAGGAAGAGCCCGAAGATCCCAATCAAATTTCCATTGACCGTGCTCTCAGCCCAGACGACAGTCCGGATGATACACTATGGTTGGAGGATGAGGACTATGAACTTGAAAATAGGAGCACAGGAACGCATCACAGTGGACAGTCAATCCCCCTTCTCACAAACATCGAAGCGCCTAGTGTGACACTTGCGATATCGGACGACTTCTTTCCTGAAGACCATCTCGAAGATGCGCGGCCGCGGAGTGGGATGAAAATGGCGTTCATGAACATGGCCAACAGCATTATAGGGGCTGGAATCATTGGGCAACCTTACGCGCTTCGTCAGGCAGGTATGACTGTGGGGATTTTGCTGTTGACTGCCTTGACCATCACAGTGGATTGGACCATTCGATTGATTGTGATCAACTCTAAATTGAGTGGGGCGGATTCGTTCCAGGCGACTATGCAGCATTGCTTCGGGAAAAGTGGTCTCATCGCAATCTCAGTTGCGCAGTGGGCATTTGCATTCGGCGGCATGGTCGCATTCTGTATTATTGTTGGCGATACCATTCCACACGTCCTAGGTGCTTTGTTTCCGTCTCTTCGGGATATGTCCTTCCTGTGGCTTCTCACGGATCGCCGGGCCGTTATCGTTATTTTTGTTTTGGTTGTTTCATACCCATTGTCTTTGTATCGAGACATCGCCAAGGTCGGAACTTCTTTTTTATTCCCATACTGCTTGCTTATCAAAGACTAATGGTCAGGTAGCTGGCAAAAGCATCCGCCTTAGCATTGGTCAGTATGGTAGTCATTGTCGTCACGGTCATCACCCAGGGCTTCCGGGTCCCGCCTGAATCGCGTGGCGAGATCAAAAGCCACCTCATATTCAACACTGGCTTTTTTCAGGCTGTCGGGGTCATCTCTTTTGGTAATTTCTAGCTGTCCCTGTCAAAAATTGAAAAACCTGCTAACAATTTCTAGCTTTTGTTTGTCGTATGTTCTTTTTTATCCTCTTTAAATCACAATCACTAATTTCCACAGACCACAACAGTCTTCTGATCTATGGCTCATTGAAAAAACCGACACTTGACCGCTTCACCCGGGTCACACATTACTCGACAGGAATCTCTCTAGTGATGTGTCTAGCAATGGGCATCGCAGGGTTCCTGTCCTTCGGGTCTAAAACCCAGGGCAACGTTCTGAACAACTTCCCATCAGACAATATTGTCGTCAACATCGCACGATTGTACAATCTCCCCATTGATCTTGACATGGAGTTTCTTGGCTGACTTTGACCAGTTGCTTTGGCTTGAACATGTTGACTACACTACCGCTTGAGGCATTCGTCTGTCGTTCAGTCATGACAACCTACTACTTCCCCGACGAACCGCACAACACCGTTCGGCATGTCATCTTTACCACAGCGCTGGTGGTGACTTCAATGGTGTTGTCCTTGATAACCTGTGATCTGGGAAGTGTGTTTGAGCTCATTGGCGCGACTAGTGCTGCTGCTCTAGCCTATATATTCCCTCCTCTCTGTTACATCAAACTTAGCAGTGCCACGCGGCGAGAAAAGATCCCAGCGTATCTATGTATCTGCTTTGGGGTGCTTGTGATGGGTGTTAGTCTAGTGCAGGCGGTCGTCAAGATCATTCGAAGTAAGTCTACCCCGGGAAATGGTTGATGGACCCAACTGTATGGCTATTTAATCGCATCTCGGCACAGATACTGATATTCAAATTTCCCTTTGCAGATGACGGCGAGGCTCATAGTTGCAGTGCACCCTAGACAAGGGTTTTGAGGACTTTCCACAAACGGCGGCGGTTTACAATCTCAGTGTGCCCGAGAAGTCACTTGGGGCCGTGTTGCTATGTACATATTTATCCACTTTGAACAAACATCTGCTGTGTATGATACGCTACAATACTCCCATTCGTATATCGCCATGTGCCGTTGTTTATGTAAGAGTATATTGCGATGTCTCAGGATAGGCAGTGGGCACTTCAACGGTGAATGTGTGCCTATGTAGGCAGGTAGTATGTAGATATACTCTGAAGTGAGACCGAGTATGGCGAAGAAAACACTCCTCGTGCCAGCCACTGCCCGGCACGTGCACTTTGTGATTTCGTCTGCGCAATCCGTCGGCCTCGTTTCTTGTCTTCTACAACTCCGCTCATTCTCTGTATCCCCAAACTCCACCAATTTTATCAATGGCTCTTCAAGGTATATCTATAGGGCTTCACCATCACGTGGACGTTTCCACGTGCCCAAAAACAGTCCCCACGTGGACATGCCGATCCCCAAGGCTAAAAGGCCTCGACGGAAGGTGCGATGGACAAGTCGCGACCTTGAAAACGCACTATGCAGCCTCGTCCTTACCAAACAGAGTCCAATTGTTTGCACATTCACACACGCGTCACGTCTTTGATCCCAACTGGCCCTGGTCGTTCCTTTATTTACCATCGTCCCATCCTCTCTCTTTCTTTCTTCTACAACCACTCTCTCTCCCTGTTTTCTTTTCTCTCGCTTCGTCTACCCTCGTTTGAGACCCCAACTGGTTCTCACAGTTCGTTTTTCGGGTGAAAGCTCTTCCTAGTATCCAGCTCTGTCTCTTTCGCTTTGCAGAGTCCCAAGTCCTCGAGTTACCGACTTTTCGTCTGTCCATTAGGGACCTTGCTGGGCCTTTTTAAACCTCATTTCATTGGTCCTTCCTTCGAACGGCCATTGCTTCTGAGGTCACTTTGGCCTGCAAATATACTCTCTTTGGGAGACACAGTCTCTCACGATCTAACCTCCATCTCCCTCCTCTCACTTCTCCCTTACACTTTGAGCTTTGGCCAACCAACGCAAAATCCTGACACGGTGATACGTTTTTGCGTGCCATATAACTGCATCTAATATCTTCATATTACCGTGATTGACGCTTCGCCCACCGCGGGAAGCGCACCGGCAAGATGAGTGAATCCGCGGAGCAGCTCCGCAAGATGCAAATTCTTCAAATGGTGATACTGTGTCTCTCACTTCTTCGCGGAACTTTCTAACAAACGACATGAACAGGCGGACCTAGGAACCGCTAGGCGTGAAATGATTTCCACCGCTGATGTCACGACCCAGGCTCGCTCACAGCTTGCTGAGATTGAATCCAAGCGAATTGTCGATGAGAGAGATGAAGCTCAATTGAGCAAATGGGCAAGTAAGTGCCGAAGAAGAAACGCTCCTTTGAATCTCTGAATTTATACTAAATTTCTTTTGTTGCAGATTTGCATACTGAGATCGGAGATACTCGTGGAATGGAAGAACTCGATGACATAGATTCCGGACAGTCACACCGAGCTAACTTGAACGCCATGTTGCATCCCAATGGAAGTCAGCCGCGAACCTACGCCAATCATCCTTACCCTACTCCACCTGCAGGTCGCGGTGGTGGTGTCATGGGAAAGAGAGGACGGGGTGGTTTTGTCCCGCCTCCTCCTCCTCCTCCTACGGGACCTGCTAATCTTCCTCGTGCTTTTGCAAGGTAAGAAGTTGGTTTAATTCGTCCAAAGCATCCCAACTGACGAGAGAGAAATTACAGAGCCACCTTTCGTGGAAATGTTGGTCGTCCAGGACGTCCAGGACCACGCGGTCGCTCGACTACAATGTCGGCCAGCATTCACTTGGACCCTGCGTTGAACTATAACAACGACGACAGTGATACTCGCGAGCGAGGAAGAGGAAACAAACGAGGCAAAGGCAAAGGCAAGGGCAACTCCCAGGAGCAGGTCCATGGTACTTTTTGATGGCCAGTACAGAAAGAGAGCACAGCTGACAACGTTCTTAGTTCCGTCTGTCCCTAGCAAACCCAAGCGGCCGCCTCCAGCGTAAGTGATCAGACTTCTTTTGAGGAAGCTTCCATGCTAACCTTTTGACCAGTGTCAACTTCGCCGCAAGAATCTCTGAACCAGGAGAATTTATGTCGTTATTTCAGTCTCGCCGAGCGACGGGAACGTACGAGAAGTCTAGCGACACAATGGTATCTACTCCAACGCAGAAGACTGCATCTGCGCAGAAGCCCATTCCACCCAACGAGCCAATTATCAAAATACCTCTGAGCGGTACACCCAAGAGCAAGACAACGCCATCTCGGACTGTTGCTACTGCAACCAAGATTTCCCAGCCGCATATGGGGCCCTATTTAGTGAAAACACCACCACCAACTCGTGTTGTTCCTCTTGATCAAACCGCCTCCTTCAAACCCCGGAAGGCCCAGCCCGATACACCGAAATCTTCTTACCCACATAACAAGCCCCCTCCAGTGGGAGCACCCGCTCCACCAACATCTAATTATGTTTCTGTACAACAAAGCTCCAAGTCCAAGAAGGTGAAAGAAATGGCGACTGGGCCCCAGGCTCCTTATCCAGCAGTGGTTGCAATCGCCACAGATGACATTCAATGGAAGGTTTCGCCCGGCGAAGAGCCACGAAAAAAGGGCACGGCTTCTATGAGCAAAGCAGTAGTCGCATCTGAAAGCGCCATCTCCCTGGCCCAGGCTAAGAAGATACCCGTCACGAAAGTCGGCCAAACCAAAGGCAGCAAGCAGAATGTTCTTCCTGATAGCCAGAAAGGGAAACCCAAGCAGGAAGCCCAGTCTCAAGATCTTCTCGGCGAGGATGATTCTCCTGTCAAAGCAGCAACAAACCCCCCTCACCATTTGAAGGCAGTGGCCATCCATAGTCCAGGGGCTGCAGAATTGGCAGGTCTTAAGTTTGCCGAGAAGGCCAGGGGCCCAGAGCCAGCTAAGAGCATTGACGAAGTCATTGCACCCAAAACATCGAGTAATGATATCCCAGATGCCCAAGCTCGCCGCAATGATCAGAGTCAAGAACTTGATGGCTTCAGAACCTATGGTCCGCAGATTATTGAAGAGCTTCGCGACATCCGCAGACATATTCGTTCGCCCCAAGATCTGGCTACTACCCGTGATATCGAACGCATACTGGAATCTAAATTGCTCCAGTTGGTCCCTACAGCATATGCACCACCGCCTGCAGCACCTACAGCCTCAGAGATAGAGAATCGGCTAGGTAATCTGGTGGCACTTGTGGAGTATCTTTCTGCATCGCAGCAAGGGGCTGACAATGCTGAAGTTCCTTCGGCTGACCGGCGCGACCTTACTCCCTTTGAGAGGCACCGCTCGCCGCCTCCACCCTCGTCTAGCTCAAATTCACCCCCGTCTGCTGATAAACGCGCGCACAAGGTACGTGTGCCCGGCCTCTCGCCAACCAGGAGTGAGAGTTCCGACATAATTTCGCAGTTCGAATCCCTTCAGGTCTCGGACAAGCTCGTTGCACCCCTACAGCCGCAGCGCGTGGTCCCTGTTCCGACACTTCGTCCGCTGGATATCCCGAAGAAGAGCACTACCTCCGATGCATCTGTTCAGGTTACCCCTGCCTTGGTGTCACTTCCAAAGGAGGCAAAGAAAAAGCCAAGGACTCTTAACGATTCAATCTTTGCAGAACCTGTAGGCCCTGTCACTTCCAACTCTCTTAATACGGTGCTATTACAGACCACGAGTCGGGGGTTGAGCGCCAATCATCCGAACATTCCCAAGCAGCAGGATGTTCAGTCAACCGGTGCTCGTACAATCGGCCCTGCGCCATACAAACCCCGTTTTATTGGACCCACCCCTTCTCCGTTTGAGCCAACCACCTTGCGCGATGTTTCAGTATCCCACGTTCGTACTGTTTCCGTCCAGCACACCAACACTGAAAATCGGCCCTCATTGGATGTTACGAGCCAGGCTTCGAGTTCCATGAGTCAATCCAGTGGCCCAGCGTCCCGGCAAGCTCCAGGTCGACTGTTCTCGATGCCTGACCCCACAACAATTCCCCAGCCCAAAGCGAGGACTACTGATCAATTCCCTTCTAACCAATCTCGCCGCTAGTTAACGGCATGCAAGTTCCAGAGTCTGAGTTTCAATGGATTTCTTCTTCTGCTACTCAGCCAGCTCTAATCATTTATGGTCTCTACTTCAAATGTCGTTTTCATCCGTTCTATGGCCTAGCTGAGCTTTGAGATCTTTCACTTTTCCTGGCTGAATGGTGTTCATATTTCAGTTGTTCAAATGTTCAAAAGTGGGAGATCAATGATCGTTTAACGGGCTTTGTATGATTAACCAAATGCTTGAGCCTTAAATTGACCAACTGTATGGTTATATGTTTGTTTGTTTGTTTGTTTTTCATTTTCACTTCAATGTAAATGTAGATGGTTTATTCACGGAGCTTAAGGAAATGACAAGCTTTGGAACCAGACATGTAGTTGGGAAGATACGAGCCTCCCTGTTAGCTAGATCTATTGATCCAGGGTTCGACCGGGTCTTTCACAATCCACCTCCTATTCCAAAATATTGGGCAACTTCAATCAGACCTGAGCCTCCAACTCCGACCCAAAGATCTATAACACCCTCTTCTCTGGCTCGTGCAATGTCTTTACTATCCCAGGATTCTTCCAACTCTCTCTCGATAAATTTTCTGAGACCCAAATCGTTTTGGCGGCTTGCAAGTCCTCAAGATGAGCTGCGACGAGACAGCATTGCGAATTCCTGAAGCCTAATCTGCGAGCAGCACCATGATAGACATCTGGCGATGGCTTGTAAGCATCAAAAATGCTCTGCACTGGTGATGTGCGTGAAAGGCAAATAATTGTACTCTTGTAGTTTTTCGAATGGTTTTACATTCCCGTATGATAATGCAGACGTCAGAAATTTAGTATTCGGCAACCAAAGGCCTGGCACATTATTAGGTATGAGTCAAGTCGATACCAGGCGAGTGTCAAATGTTCGAGATCGTCCTCGTTGATCAAATTCTGGAGAGGCTATTTGGTAAGAATGTCTTTCCCATGAAATGCGGTTGTACTCATCTACGGAGAGAAAGAGCTTAGGTGCATCGTTATTTCAATTGTGATAGGGGGAAATCAACCTCGGAGCTATTATACTATTATACTATCGGAAGAATTAATAATATTGGGGAGTTGTTTCATGATTAAGTTACTTTTTATTTTAGAGAGGGGGAATGGGCAAGGAAAGAATACTATAAGAACCGCCAAGTCCCATCTAATATCTAACCCTAACTATCAACCCACACCTCGCCTTAGCCAGAAATGCCACAACCATCACATTACTGACATCAAAATCTCTCTTCCTCCTTGTACCATGCAACTCTCAGATCCAAAGTGATCGTGGCCGAAGTTCTTGTCCAGAAAATGAACATAGTCATCGAATGCATTGGAAATCACCTCGCTCGCATATTCTTTGAAAATATGATAAAACAAGAGGAAATTGCCTTTGCTGTCATCCGTTGAGAAGTCATACGCGGCCTTGCGACGTTGGAGAAGTGCTTGGGTCTTTTCAGGCGACATGGACAGGGGAAAGGCTTATCCCAATCGAGTCACAAAAGCTCTTCTGCCATTTAAGATAGTGATGCAACAGGAAAGGAAAAGAGCAATAATAAGAATTATTAATAGAATATAATGTAATATAAACCAAGGCAAGAGACAAGAAAAGGGGTGTGAATTTGATCCATCACATTACTCTACCAATCACCGCATGGTCCAAATCTAACAAAATCCAAAGAAAAGGAAAAGCAAACACGTTTCAGGTTATGCATCCGCCTAGACAATTAAGCCCAAGTCTGCGGAATAAGAAAATACCTCCTTCCGGGAACATACTACATACAAGTTCACCAAATTCAGCATATCCAACCTGGATGATTTGACGGGGAACATGCTTCCCGTTCCGGCCGTTCCTGGGACTTTTGCACCTGAATAGACCTGTCAAAGGTCCCTTCTTTTTTCCCTTTCTGATCTACTAGCCCCAGCTGCGGCTACAGCGGGCAGGAACTGTTACTGGCCCGTTGAGACTTGGAAATTCGATCGGGGAAGACGAAGCGACATCCGGCGGAAAGTACAGAACGGTCTGGTCAAAGTACATAACGGTCTATATCGACATCGATATGTGCAAGTTTGACGTGGTGTGCGATATGCACGGTTATCACAGAACTTGGAAGTTTTCCCTGTCTTGTTCTTTGTGATATGTTGATCTACCGGATGTGCCTGGAAACCCAGCACGAGACATGTCGAAAATTCGAAGGTCGCTTACTTCGGTTACTGTGACCAGACTACGCTGCTATGAATCATGAACCATGGAATATAGATGGTTTCCTGTGAATATTCTAGTCATACCCTGTCATCCCAATCAATCTATTTTTCCATATCCTGAATTCCACTGCCACTTCACCGATTCCGTGTGCCTAACGTTGCATATTCCCATTTAAACGTCTAAGCCCGATTTACTTCAGTCAGACGTACTCTGGTGAGTTGTAAAAGTTTTAAACAAGGTTACTGACCTTCGAACCCATACGTTTCACGCCTATAGGGCTGCTGTAAATCCAGGCCATAGGATCTTTTCCAAGTAGGAATGTTGATCATGTTTCCCTGGAGAGGTTAGAAAGACTCAGAAATGTATACTTGAGCCTCTCACTTGTGTAATTATCAATTCTGCGGTATTTCTGCATCCTCGACGGGCTCTTAGGTATAAAACACCTAAGAACAGAGTAAAGAAGACGAGACCAAGACTAGCAACAACAGTATCTGCTGCTGGAGTCCCAGTCCAGCAAAGACCGGTCAAAGAAGCCATTTGGTCTCGAATGAGGTCTATGAGCAGCGGAATTTGGCAATTAAAAGAAATCTCATAGCCCGATGAACGTGGACGTCTATTCTTCTATATATATACCAATTCACATAATGATATGTGGCATTCAGCCTCGCCCAACAAGCCAAGGACCCTTGTCTACTACCTATCTCGGAAAGTGCAATATCACAAAATATAATATTCTTCAATATTCTTCAAGCGCCGCCAAAGCAAGAAGCCGGAGAATAATCGCCGATCAGTCAGCTCGTGGTCTGGATCCCTTTCTGACCGAATACATGTAGCGATATTGGAGAATTCAAAGGTCATGCAGCATCGTGGGCTCGAGAGCCCGATCCAGAATCCCTGTTCCTTATATTCGTCGATCGTACTTTGGTTTAATTTGGTTTCGATTTGAATTTTTTTGAGAAAATTTTGATTTTAGTAATTTTTGCTGTTTCCTTTCCTATCAATTCATTAAATCAAGTCGGAGGAGGCTTAACAGTGATACTTAACAGGCTCATAACATTCTGTCAAAAGACGTCAGGATATCAGATCCCTGGATTAATTACTTTTGGCACACGAGGCAGTCGATGCTCAGCTTCAACTTAACAATATCAATGAAATGTGAATAGTACCGAACATGAACCTATTGACGCTATCAGCACTCTAGTTCCCAGGCACCGAGTACCCAAACACCGGTTAGGGAGATTCGTGGGCCGGGGACAAGGTGTGATGCAAGCTAGGAAGAAGAAAAATCCTCATTAACCAAGAAAAAACAAAAGGACCAAAACACCGAAACACCAAATCGAGCCGCACCCTTGAGAAATTCCACTCTTTTTATTATCTACTGTCCTACTGGCACTGATCTAGGCACCAAGCCGCCAACCCGAACCAATTAAGACCTGTTCACTAAGCCTTGGAAAAGATTTTCTTGAGCTTATACATCAATCCGCTAATGCTAGCGTGCCGACAACGCGGACAGTGGAAACTGTTACCCGGCGCCGTGGGCTTGCCATGCATAGGGGGAATCACCCGGGTGTTTCTTGTGGATTGGTGGCCTTGGTGCCAGAGTCTGCATGTTTGCTGTCTTATGTCTTTTTTGATTGGTCCTAGATTCAACCCTGTTCGTACTTTTGTTTCCTACCTGATGTCAATTTTTGGTGGCGTGAGCTGGTTGGCTTATTTATTTATACGTTTCGTTCTTGAGATGATTGATATATCCGCGACACAAGCCCGGAATCTAATTTTGCCATTGTGTTCCTGAAGTCTAGAATTCTCCAGGTTCGTTTTAGGATAACAAAAAATAAAAGATGCCAATGTGAAAGAACGTATCAAGATCCAGTTAACCTATGTGTTTTTCCCGCTGGAATCCTATGGATCCATGTGCTTTGAGGACTCCGGAACGCCTGCCATACTTTCCCGCCGTGATAACCATGTCATGACGCCGCGGGCGGGAGGTGAAGATAAAAAAAGAAATTTCGATAAAATTGGAACGCTTGTAGTTGGAAATTGCGCGACAAGGCACCATTCTTGGGTGCACAAAAGACAAATCAGATCATGTTCATTACTGGGTTGGTGGTCGAGGCCCAGAAGAAGGCCCAGAGGAGTCGACATCCGAGACCCGCGGCCGTTTTGGGTCGTTTGGACCGGGTGCCGGGACCCCTGGGTATGCGCCAGGTGTGGCATCGGCATTGGTGACCTCTACCAATGGAGGCCGTTTTCCGTTGAGATTCTGCTGGGGTGGCACACTGCCTCGATTCATCGCAGTTGGGTTGGAAACGTTCCTTTGGTCAATATTGGGCCGGGTCAATGGTCGATAGGATGAGACAGAAGGGCCTCTGCTGACCGGACTGCCGATTCCACCGCCAGGAGCACCGACTCTGCGCTGCAGATCCGTTGCGGGATTGACAAAATCGCGTGTGTTGTTGTTATTAGTGAGGGGTGCTGGAGAGGCACCCGACAGCATCGGCCTAGCAATAGGAATGCTTTTGGTATGGTCCACACCAGCCGTCTTGCGGATGGAGGGACTCTCTGCGTGTGGGTCGAATTGAGGTGCCCCCGACGGGACGGAGTTAGGGTTTTCGCGGAGGAGATCCACTGCTCTGGCGGAATAGAACCCCGTTGACGGTGTGCCTTGCGGTGGATTCATGTCCTGGTTTCCTTGAAAGCCCCCGGGGCCAGTTTCCCTTTTCACCGCAGGCTGGGGGATGTTGTTTTTGGGGGCATTCTGACCCACCGATTGTTGCGGGACTGATGGTCTGGGGTTTGCGAGATTTTGAACAGGACCTTGAGCGGCCATTGGTCGACCTTGTACCGCGGCTGGAGATGGGATAGCCGATGCGTTCTGTCGCGCATTTAGGGGATTAGGTCGTCCCGCTTGGCCTGCGCCGTTCCATCGCTCTGGTTTTGATGGTGTTACGACAGCGGGGTTAAATCCTGCTCGAACAGGCGGTCCTCGATGAGGCGCTGGACCGTTCGTTGGAACAGGGCGTTGTTGTTCTCGATGGGTCTCTGTATCTATTACGATCTCATCAGGGTTTCCTAGATCGGTTTCAGCTACCCCAAAGTCGGCTTCATCAAAGAGGTCACCTAGAGACCATTAGCCAAGGTTCAATGTTAGATTTTTTTTTTACGTACTGCCAAACTCTCCATCCCCCTCGAAAGAAGTATTATTCCCAGGATTATTGCCTCGCGCTTGATGGATAGGACGAGGAAGGGGCAGATCATCCTCTTCGGGTGCACATTTTGGTGGAGGCAGTTGTTTCTTAGCAGGCGGCGCGAAGTCAGGGTGACGGTGAAGATCTTCAACGTCCCATCTCCCCTATTTTGATAGTCAGCATGGCACACGGCACATCGGGGGACACCGGGGACCTTACAGGTGCTGCCTTGACTTTGGTCACCTTGGCCACATAATCCTTGTCATAGATACAGTTACCCAGCACGTTGCCAAAGTTCCTCAATGCACGTTTCAAGGCGTCCGTTGTGCCTTCTTTTTTGGCCTTCTCAAATGCCGCGGCCTTGCCCTTGCAGTTCTCGATATGCCCGTAGCCAATATCCTAGAAGGGAGCTGGAGTTAACACAAAAACCTGCCATAAGTTCATCTATCGGAGAAATCCCGTTACCTCATGAAAGGTTCCATCCCTCAAGGTGACTCTCATGATGACTGAAAGTCCTAGGCTGATCTTGCCTGTATTTTGATTCTCCTCAACCTGATAAGCGTTAGCCAGTCCCTATGTAGTAGATCAACGTATGTTCAACGTACAAAATCAATCTGAATCGTCTGAATTGAGCTGGACCAGCCATTGAATCCAAACACCTCATTTGCAAGGTTGATGCATTTGTCCGCAGAGAGATAGTGCACTTTCTGCCCCGCAGCACCAGGTCGCGCAGAAATGTATTCGGGTCCCAATTTCTTATCAAGGCGGGCTTGTAGTGTTGCAATTTCCTGTGCGGTGTATTCACTGATGCGGCGTTGGGGTTCCTCGAATGGGTTTGCTGTGGCGGCTCCTGTAGCGTTCGGCATCATTATGGATCCCGCACCACCGCGATGTTGGTCACCAACGCTGAGATTATCACTATCAGTGCTCGGTTCCATGAGATATGACATTTTCCGGGTCCTGGGTATTGGGTCTCACGCTGGCATATTTTGTTGTGAATGAGTGTTGAGTTCGATGTTAGAGATGTAATGACGCCGTGTCGAGCGCGTTGTCAGGCACCAACACGCGGCTCATCGCGATATCACATGACGATAACGCGATAAGATAAAAATTAGAGCTTCGTGGACCAAGCCGATTCAAGTAAACAAAACACATTGCTATTTAAGGATATTTGGAAACTAGTAGGGATCTGATTCAGACATGGAAGCTACTATTCAGGGTTTCATCTCGTTTCTCATTCATTGTAAAAGCTATCTATCCTTGGGGATGAAGGAGGGTATGGCATCAATCATTGGATGACGAGACTGGCACTAGGCACAAGTCCTAGTTCCTTCAAAGTCTCTCCAAAGAACTCATTATCAAACACCTTCTTGGGGAAAGTCTGCACAAAGCTCTGAACCTCGATTCCATCATGTTCTCTCAATGCGGCAGCAACCTCGAACAACGTGGTGTCAACGGGCAGTGTTTTCAGGATGTTACCCTTGGATGACTGGAATCGCAACCGAGTTTCCGTATAGGCGGAGGCAGGTTTAGAAGTAGCGGGACCGGATGAGGTGGGTGCCGGGGAGGCAGCGGGTTGAGGAGGAGCCAGGCCGGCACGCTCAGCTCGCTGCTTCTCTGCTTTCAATCGACGCTCCTCCTTGTCGGCCTCGATCTTTGCCTTGATGCGCTTCTTGGCATCGATTTCATCCTGCTTCTCCTTCTTCTTCTTGGCTGCCTCCTTCAAAAGTTGCTTCCGCTCGAGTTCCTCCTTCGCATCTTGACTTTCCTTGGTGCTCTTCCTTCGGATTTCCTGATTATAAAAGTCAGCAAAATACCTCCAGTCACTAAATTTCCAGGTTCAAGATCAGGGACACACCTCATTCTTCTTCTTGTCAATCTTGTCCTGTTCTGAGAGCCCTGCGCGCTTCGCCGCAAGCTTCTCCCGCAGCTCTGTCAGTCTCTGCTTCTTCTGCTCCTCGGTCAACGGAGCAATTTCCTCCGTGGACTCAGCAAAATCAACATGTCCCGACTTTGATGCGTGAAACTCTGCCTGTGACTGGCCTCGGAACTTCTTATCACACTCATTGCATACTAAACTGCGTGGTTGTTCGCCTGGTTGAAGTACGGGGCCCTCTTCGTCTTGTGCCTCTTTCGCTTGTGTCTGTATCTCCTCCAATGACTTGTCTTGGTTATCCTCAAGCCACTGCAGTGCACCCTGCACTATTCAGCCAGTCAGAGATGCTTCACTGTGTATATCAGGGGAAAGGGCAGAAACTTACAGCCACCAGTCTTCGTCACTGCGAGCTGGGCGCGCTCTTTGTCGAAGCCCATTTCAATGAGCTGGTCCAGGTCCGATGCCATAATGACTGTTAGGATGTGAGATTTTTAACTGTAGGAAGCACTCGAAAAATGAGCGCAATTTGTCAAGATTGAATCAGATGGGTGATTCAAAAGAGAGTTAGGTCGCGAGAACAGAGTGGGTGACGTATCAGAAAGGCGGCGAGCGATAAGGCCCACTTGCCTTCCCCGGGTTTCTATGGCATCAAGTTCTTCTCAATGGCGTGTGTGAGGGATACCCCTATATTTACACACCATTGAAAAGGTGGCAATGTCAATTGCATCTCTCTAAATTCCATTTGACTTGTACCACCTATGCACACATCTTCCCCTTATTCATTTGGGTGGCTGTGTGGTGTGGCTCACACAGACGAATAAGGTATTTAAGGAGACCTGTCAAGTACCATAGATACTGCAATACCAGGAGATGTAGAAATAGTTTGTGTGTATTATTGGGAGAGGCCAGCATTGTATAGTCCACTGCAACATGTCTGCTAAGGACGTGTGTGCTACAAGGTACCTAACTACCTTGTGGACATCCCAAGTTTTACCAACTATATCCAAGTCTCCAGGATGTAGAATATATAGTAAATTTTCTTGACAAGTTGGACGACATCCATTAAGATGAAATATTGAAAATCTGCATAACTTGAATGGGTTACATACCTTAATGCCAAAGCCCCATGCATTTCAATTATGGAAATGAAGCATACACTGGCTTATTCTGGAGATAGATGGCCAATGAGCAATCAAAATAGGACATGAAATACATACAATTTAACCAGAAGTGGGATGGCCCCACCGCAAGCATCACATGCAGATCAAGATGTTCATTCAAAGATACAAGGGGATGTGACAGCATGCCTGGGAGTGGCGAGGCATGGAAGCAGTCTACATACAGTTTCATAGTCAAGGTTCTAATAAAACTAACAAAAATGGAAGAAGGCAAATGTTCCACTTCCGATGTATAGCTTGTCAATAGTGACATCACCTGACTGTTTGCTGAGTCAGCCAATTTCCCCAAAGTGCCCAGGTGGACAGTAATCAAACTCCTGAGGCATCACATCGGTTTAGACCTGATAACCCTCCCACACTTTTACTTCCCAATTAGAACCTAATCGCGTACAGTCATCTGTCCTCCTATCACCTTTCTTCCCTTCTCCCACCTATTTCACTCTGACCACGTGCACTATGACTATCCAAATTGAGCCCTCCGAGTTGGGCTTCAAGCGTGAGTGCCACATCCTGAACCCTTATTAGACCTGCCTAGATCAACCGCTCATCTCTTGATAATAGGTCCCTTCAATCATGAAGTATGCCAGGTTCTCCGCCTGAGCAACCCGAACGAGGAATCTGTGGTCTTCAAGGTATGTGTGACAACCCCCTCGGCTGTTGTCGCGGGACAAGCACTAACGTATGTCCTCGGCGCACTAGGTCAAAACCACCGCTCCTAAGCAGTACGTCCCGACCATGCTCTTCGCAATGCCTACACTTGAGATTTGTTATCTGACCATATTCCAGTTACTGTGTGCGACCTAACTCCGGCCACATCGAGCCTGGCAAGACTGTCGAAGTTCAAGGTTGGTTGCTAAGCAAGTATGCCTAAATTCCGCCGAGCTAACTGTATTCGGTAGTGTTGCTTCAGGCTATGAAGGAGGACCCTGCCCCGGATGCCAAGTGCAAGGATAAGTTCCTGGTCCAGGCCGTCCCAGTCTCCCGTGGTTTGGAGGATGCCAGCGTTGCCCAGATTGTATGTCCACAATGCGGAACCGCGAACATCAAGACCAGTAACTAATATTCACATCTAGTTCGACCAAACTGCCAAGGCCGACGTGGTTGAACGCAAGATCCGAGTTGTCTTCCTACCAACAGATGCCACTTCCAACGACTCGGTATGCTGCTCAGCAATCATCTCAATCATTTCTCCATATCCATAGTCTAACTTTCACCAGGTGCAGAGTGAGGAACTTCCAGCGTACACATCTCCTGGCGGCGCAAACTTCCAGACCCCGGCCCCCAAGAAGATCGACTCCGATGAACTCTCCCCAATTCCTGCTCCCGATTTCTCCGAGAAGAAGCCCCAGTCTCCCCAACACGAGCCCGCATCGGCCATTTCAAATGCCAGATCTGCCGTCGTCAATGCTCTTCCCTCAAGCGATGAACTCAAGTCCCAGCTGTCTGAAGCCAACGCGCAGATCCAGCGACTGAAGGAGCGACTCGCAGACCAAGGACTGCGGCAGCGGAAGACCGGCTCAGAGGCCACCGGCAAGGATGTGCCTGCCACCATGCAGCAATCACATGTACCAGCGGCCGCTGGAGTTCCGATTCAGGGTGTAGCATGCCTTTGCTTGCTCAGCTTCTTGATCGCATACTTCTTCTTCTAAGCTCGTCTTCTGTTTGTCGCTTTCTCACGGTCTATCTGGTTTCATTGCGCCTCCTCTCCGCGTGCTCAATGCCTCCGGTCTAACGTCGCTGACGCCTCTCCCAAATTCCCATCTACTTTTTGTCTCTTGAAGAGCACGTTTTCTATCTGTTCTAGCATCAGCCTTTTTCTGCGTTTGCTTTGATATTTTTTTGCCCCAGTATCCATACTCTACTTTCATGTTGTTGCGCTGGACTTGCAAATTCCCTTGAGGTCGGACGTCTGTCCGTCTCATCCTCTTTGCCGTCACTTTCCTTTGTCTTTTACCCTTCCTGTCTTGTCTAATATCATTTTATGATGAACGGACTCAGCCTCTCGATCCCTTTCTCTTTGTTTCATAAATCATTTTCGAGCTCGGGATAATTCATGTGATTGCTACTAGAGCCAAGTCCAAGTCGTGCATAGTTGAGGAATTCGTTTCCCTCATTCGGTAATTGGCTAATTACAGTCATTCGGTTCTGCCTTAGCTGGGTTTACACACACACAGGCAGGCACCAGAAATGACCCAATTTTATTGTAAACAAACATATCTACCAAATTCAAAGAACTCCACCCAATAATGTATGTAACTGAACAGCTGGCATTCAAACCCAGACGTCAAGGCAAAACAAGATCTAACATTGAATCTCACTCTCCTTCCACCCATCACCCTCTTCACCCGCCGGACCCGCCGACGCAGCCGAGATTCCCTCACCACCACGCCCATTCCACTTCTTAGACCCAGCAGAATCACCACTGCGCTTCGTGCCACCACCAACAATCCGTCCACCCTGCTCGCGCTTCACACGACACCACATACCAACATCCTTATCCAAGATGAAAGTATAAATAACCCAAACCCAGCTCCGGTGGCAAGGCAACGGCTCATAAAACTCCCTGGCAATCTCATGCAGCTTGTGCAATCTAGTCCAGGGGATAGCCGGGAAATCATGGTGCTCGTTATGCAAGCCGACATTGTAAGTAAGGATATTGAGCGGGCCGTAGTACGAGTAAGTCTCCGGGGGAGGCAGAGAGTCGAGCGGGTGCGGGGCCTTGGGCTTCTCGTTCTTTTTCAGCTCCGTCAGGGACTCTGTGCCGCCGCTCTTCACGTTCGAGAAGAAGTAGTGCTCTGCGATGAAGTGGCCTGCGCAGGGGTGTAGGGATCCGGCGAGGAATGAGCTCATTATAAAGTATAGCACTGGCTGGATGCTGCCGCATAGTTTGCTTAGGATGTAGTCGAAGCTTATTTGGACGCCGAGGTTCAGGAGGTGGATGTAGGTGAAGGGGGGACTGTATATGAACATTGGGCGCACGGCGTAGAAGAGGATTTGGAAGGTGCAGAAGAAGGTTTTGCCCAGGAGGGAGTTTAGGAAGAAGGCTTCCACTGCTGTGGGGAGGTCGGTGTCGAGGCCTGTTACGCCGAGGGATTTGTGGTGCGTCAGGTGGTAAGGCTGTTGGTGGTATTTTGTTAGTTTATGGCTTCTCTTGGGGGTCTTTCTAGTTTCTGGGGTGTGGAAGAGTATACGTACTCTGAATGCTGCACTGTATGGCAGTCCGATAGGGAGGTTTGCGAAGATGGCGAGCAATCGGTTGGCGAAAGCGGACCGGAACGCCAGGTTATGTGAGATCTCATGGATGGCGAGGAACAGGTTCTGGTTGCAAGTCGCACCGATCACGTATGCCGTGACCAGGAACCGCCAATCGAGCATTGAGGTGTTGCGGAGGAGGTAGGCACAGGTAAGTTGTAGAGACACGACACCGAGGACGACCCATTTGGTAAGAGGCTCAGGACCACATAGTTTCGTTACCTATAACACAGAATATCACGGATCAGCATTGCAATTGCATTTGTTGGGGCTGTAAATCGCCTAGGAAAGTGGCCAGGTTTATGTCGGAACTCCGCAAACGTCCGCATGGAGTTTCAGCTGAACCATGAGAGCCTGCCAAATAGGGTCACGTACTTCCGGGTGGGCCTTGATAATCGCCTGCCGTCTTGTGCGGTGCGGCTCTTCGGTGTATGTCCAGAAGAAATGGTCTTCAACCAAAGCCTCCGGTGCCTGGATCCTGGCAGACTCTGGCTGTGTTTTCTCGGATGCCTTAGCTGCTGACACCCGGAGGTGCGGCGAACTTGTTTCAACAACCGCAGACATTATGGAAATTGGTATGTGTCGAAGTTTAGGCCATGAGAGAAAGGAGCCGATTCAAAAGGTCGGAAGATGGCTGTTCCACGTGGGGCGACACGGCATTCTTGATGGCTTGAGGCTTGGCAGGATCGGCGCTCTCAAAACAACTCTTTTTGCCCAGTTTTAATTTTTGTTCTATCTCGCCAACCAGGGTCCTTCAGGCTCTCAAAATTAGTTCATCTTCTTTCCATCTCCCGGCTCTATCTTTTGATCCTATTGTCGTAGCTATTAAAGAATAGCTATCGCCGGTAGTAGAGGAAAACCGACCTCGCCCCCTAAAATTAAGATTAAAAGAGCGCCTACAAAATCACGTAACTACTTTAGTACTATAAATAAGCTTACTTAGGGTGTTAGAGAGGTACTAAACGCTGTAGAGAACGACGGCAATAGTTAATGATATGGGATCGATATATATCTAGGTAGGATCTAGTTAGGAGTACTACCACTTTCTAAGTGAACTTCTGTAATTTATAAATTATCTAAACAACGCGCTTTCTCGAATTTTTAAACGTAATATAGAGAGATAACTAGTAATTGATTCTATACAAGTTAAAATAATAATATATTACCTTTAGAACAAGGCTTAGAAACGGGGGTAAAACGAAGGGTAATTTTAAAAACCCTAAGCGGGGGTTCAACTTCTGAATTCTCGGTATATTTGTGCTGTTTGGGGCCTATTGGGCCCCTATTAAAGCCCAGTGGGCTTTCACCCCGGGCCCAAAGCCCATCGGTGGGCCCGAGGCCAGGCCCGAAACCCAAACCATTTGCGGGTTGGGTTGGGTTGGGCTCTGGGCTTTATGGGCCGGTGCGGAAGTCTACTCCTGCGAGCCGACCATAGGCGAAATTAGTTGCCGCATTGCATATAGTATGAGAGGGATTTGGACAAGAGCGATGTTTGTGTTCAAAGTGGGGTGCATTTCAATTATTTTGAGATCAAAGCGGTATGCTTCGTAGTTCCAACCTCACGCTTCAGGTTGCAAATTCGCGCACTTAAGAACTGCCAGACAAGAGCTCCTCTCTCCAACCAGAAGGGTCCAAATAGATTTTCAACCAATATTGTCTTCATAACTCAGTTTGCTGCTCCGAACCATCTCCAAATGGCTGAATGCAAGTCTGACAACAATCCCTCTCAAACCAAAGATGGAGATATGAATTTTATATGGCATCAAAAGCTTCATTTTCTTATGTGTGATTCCTGTATAGAGAGGCTTAAAAGCGGTCTATGTACAGACATAATTGAGGCCAAAATCAGGCATCCAGGCATAAAGACCAGTGCATATAGCCCTAAGCGCTATACCGCCTAATAGTCCTACCCTCCTTGTACCTCATTTTCATTCTTCATGTAATCCCTGAAGGTGCATTTTTCACGGTCTCTTCTTATCCTTCGTTGTGTATGAGATCTTTGACGTCTTTGATTCTTATGTCTACAACATAATTGCGTCATAATTAGATACTACGCCCACATGCAAACGTCCACTAATCTATTTTGGGTGGCGGCCTAGTGACAAAGCTACAGGACCCCGGGAAGTCCTTTTCTATTTCTCATCTCACATTCCCTCTGCTGGTATATCTACCTATTCCATTGATATCATATACCCAGTCTTTCATATCACAGAGGTACGTCCCAGTGAATGTTTCTTAACTTGTATTCATACTAAACTTGCAGGCTTTCCACACATACACGATAGGATCATGGGGTTCTTTGATAGGCCTACGCATACAACCTTTATCTTTGACAGTGATCATAAAAACTGTCTAAAATACGGGTCAGACTACGCCCTTCGGTCCACACTCATCGAGTTATTTCTTGCCGAGCAAGCTCTACGTGAGCTAACGCAGCGTGAGGAATGGCTACACCACAAGGTTTTAGCCTTGCAAAAGGCTATGGCTATCGCATCTGACGGGAAGTCTGATATGACCCAATTTGAAAACGCAAAGAAAAGCCTTGAAGAGACTCAAGTGCAATATCCAAAAAGAGAGTACGCCCTTTACCTAGCAGAGTGCAGGTTCCACTTAAAGCTCAAAGACGCCTATGATAGCTTAAGGCATGATACTAAATGGTTTATGCGCGAAGAAATGGTTCAGGATTGTTCAGATCGAGGTGGATGCTGTAGCCGAAAATGTGGATGCTGTGAGCAGAGACATCTGTCTAGGCGGACGAAAGGTAGAGGCCATTGCACTATAGAGTGCGAGTGTTGTATCGGCTTTCGAGGTTTTGAGCTCCTAGAGAAACAAAAACAGGAGATGAGCAACGAGTTCGAAACTATGCTCAAAGAATACAATTCGGCCTATACTATACATTTGGCAAATTGCTTTTTTTGCCCATTGAAATTGAAGCCCCAGTTGTCCCGGTGGGAGCGAACTTTTAAAAAGGGTACCACTCCTGAGAAAGATTGAAAATGGCCTGCTCTACTTAGCTCGATAATTGTTTGCTAAATAATGGATTGCTTTACTACCTAAGGACTACTCGAATACGGAATCTGGTGTTTAAGCAGTGAAGACTTTGATATATGTAGATGTATCACCCTAGGATAGTCACATAGGGTATCCTCGGGGCTTCTCAACTACCGACCCGCTTCGTTTCTTGGGATATATAGAAAACTCGTATGTACGGGTACACGGTAATTTTCTAGCTATCAATTAAGAAAAAGAATATTTAAAGAAAAGATTTTCAAAACGAACTTCCAAAAACGAGAAAAAATGTCTCAGTGCAGCTTCTAGACTTTGATATCAGGGAACATCTCTCCTGGGAACTTGCTTGTGCAGTCTGCAGGTTTATCCTCTACAAAACTGCTCGACATTTTGGGAAAAGAAAAACTGAGGAGAAAGGCAGAAGGAGATGTCACTTACTTTGCATACAGCTTCATTAGGGGTCAAGAGTGAATTACTTCTTTATGTGGCTAGCTCTGCTCATGGAAAGTCTAGATACCCTTGATATTGAGATTAGGAGGCAAGCTTCCATCTATCAACGCATTTCTGATGTTTTGTGACACCTCTAAAAAGAGGCCCATACAATCCTATCCGATTCTTCGGTAGGTGGTTGGGGCAAAAGCTAATACACAACATGATCATTCCCAAATTATTTCCAAAAGATGATGGTAATGATGATGATGATAATCTCATTGGCTCTACATAGCTCGCTATGACATACGTGTTGCTATACAGGGATAGCGTTCCAGAACCTACTCCTCGACGAAAAATGGTAGTGCATCCCAGTATATGGCCAGCCTGTATACAAGACTCGATCCTCGAAGTCCTGTACCCTGAATTGTGGGCCCACAAACCAACTGGCGTAATGCAACCAAGACAAAAGAAATTGAATGTATAGAAATTCAATCCACCTGCGCAATGTCGATGATTAATTCCCGCATTCCCCGCGGGTGCGGAGTGACCCTTCTTTTCTGAAATGCAACTTTCACTCCTTCATCTCAGTTCTCACTTCCCTCTCCCATTCCACCTGTCTTCCCGAGGCACCAAGTCCCTGCACCACCGGGACCACCAGGACCGCCAAGTCTACATCATACCGGCAAGTCGTAAACGAACAGGTTTGGATCGCGACGCCATGCTTCGTCGTCGCGATCTCCATGTGCGTTGGTGTTAGGTGACCTCGGCGCACCTGGCGCCAGGCCACTCTGCTCTCATGCTTCTTGTTTCTCCAGCACTTGCAGTCTTTTTGTTTGGGTTTGTTATATCTTGATGATCATCGTCCCCTGCCCCCTGCTCCCTCCCCATGGCTACCGAGTCCCCTGACTAAATTTTTAAGAGATTTAGAAAGAAACACTGTTATCTTCCGTTAATCCCATTGGGCTGAAAGTAATCCGAATTTTAGTTTTTGAGGAGTGACGTCGTTTCTTTTTGTTTTTTGCTTTTTTACAGGATGCTTTTGGCAGGAAGCCATAATGTTCGAAGAGGAAGGAACGACTTAAAAAGTTAATTCGCCCCAATTCTAGTAGAAAGATTCTCTTTGATCTTTCATGCATTTTTCAGATTCAAGTGAAACGATTTCACTGCCACGAAGATGAGGTCAAAATAAGGTCGGCTGCTAAACAACAAGCCACCAGTCATCGCAGAACGGTGGGGATCAACTCTGAAGGTATTCTGATTTTGATTGGTCAGGATCTATAGCCTCGTCAATTTACCAAACTCATCCATGGTTCAATTGTTACAACTCGACGGTATGATCAAAACAGCTTCAATTTGTCTTCATTGATCTTTCATTCTATGAAAGGTTTTACCTCCATTAAATCTGAAATCTCAAAAATTTAATGGTTTCTAGCTGTGTATAGACTCAAGGCCCGTGAAAATCGAGTAAGGATCAAAGGATCTGTCGATTTGAAGCAAGAGCGAGATCAAACCTAGCCATACTCACTTTAAAGTTAAGCGAAGTTACAGGTCTGATCTGACGTACCAGGCGTACCTGCCTCTGGGTATATAAGCAAATGAACCCCCAGTAGAGTATAGGCCTGTAAATCATCAAATCTCTCATACGCGAACCAATATGACTACAAACGGAACGCAACCCGTCTGCCCCACCCATTGCAGAGACCCCGACGCCTGGAAAAGCCAACTTGTCGGTGGCGTCTGTGGAGTGCTTGCCCTGGCTCTGGTTTTGGGGGCTATAATTTGGATTGTCAGGTATGTGTAGTCCGACTTGCTCTGTCTTGCTGTATACATCGTTCTAATAGACCTATGCATAGGCATCATGCCAGGCAAGCCCGCCTGAAGTACCTCCAGCAGAAGAAGGAGGCGGAGGAAGAGAAGAAGAAGAGTCCATGGTGTCAGTCCTGGGCCAAGAGGGGTGAGTAACTCGAGAAGCGCTCGTGGTAAGTTTTACCCATACTAATCAAGAGTGTCTCTCTAGCCAGCAATGTTGCCGCCGCCGCCCCCGGCAACTCCCAGGAGCCCGCCGACCCCGACAAGAAGAAATCCTCCCCCCCTCGCCTGACCATCCTTTGCGACGGCCCTAGGGCCGATCCGTCATCTTCTGAGCCCGACGTCGACCCTGACGTCCTGTCTGCCATCAAGAGTGCCCTCAAGGGCAAGGGCAAGTTGTAAGAGGAGGAAAGAAAAGATTTGGTTATGTTGCTTTCGTTCTAACCACCTACCCCGGAACCGGCCGGGATGGTGGATCCGCTCATCTTTTCCTCGCGCAGGCCGACCCCCCCTGCTGCTCAAACAGTATGCAGAGACGTACTGTGGTTTGGTGTGCTTTTTTGGTTCTTTTTTGGGTTCTTTTTGGGTTCTTTTTGGGTTCTTTTTGGGTTCTTTTTGGGTTCTTTTTGGGTTCTTTTTTGGGTTCTCTTTTGGGTTCTCTTTTGGGTTCTCTTTTGGAGTCTTCTTTTGGAGTCTTCTTTTGGTGTTTTGGTGTTTTGGAGTCTTCTTTTGGTGTGTTTTTTAGTGTGTTTTTTGTTGGTGTTTCTGGTGTTTGTTTGGATTAGTTGTTTTCTGTTGGCTTTCTCTTTTGTTTTTGGGGTTTCTATACATATACCCATGGCCTCTCATCCCCGGGGCGTTTTGGTATTCTTACTTCCGAATCCATCCATCTTTACCGTCATTACATACTCAGTCCCATCTCGTGCAAGGGTAGACCAGTTTCAGTCTAGTTTGTATCCTGGTTCAGGAACCGGTTTAAGTTATTACGAGAATAGTCGGCCGCATTCTTGGCCTTACGATGTCTTTCTAGATGGTCTCTTAGATGGTCATTTTAGGTGTCCTTTAAGATATCCTTCTAGGTATATGAAGGCGATTAAAAAGCATACTTTGCGCAAGCGATTTTTCTATGTATAACCTGTGATTTGTGTCAAGTGGTGACCAACGCAGGGAGGCATACGGCAGGTGGCCTCCCGGACTTGTGTCATCTCCGTTCCCTGCTTGTCCAGGGTTTCCTGGAGTACTAAAGGAGAAGGCAGTCAGGAACAGTATTCGAGTTCGGACGAAGAGGATGCTCGTGGAGAGAAATCCCATCCCATTTCAATTTGTCAAACTCGAATCAACTACCGGCAGTTCGGGCCCCCACAGTACCCTCTGAACTACCATCTTCAGTCGACGCCCAGCAGCTGATGAGGTTCCCCCTGAGTCACCCCAGTTAGGGAAGTCAAACCCGACTTGGCTAATCCCGGATCATCTCATCTGGGTTCCCAACTTCCAGGAAATACAACCTCCCTACCCAGTTTCAAGTACCCGGCTACATCAGATCGCCTCCGGTCTGACCTACTCACGTCTCGCACTTGAGCAAAGCTCACGAAGCCCTTACCACCGCCCCCACCTTTCCGAAGAGTCCGAGTCGGGTTCCCTTCCACAGCCTAGGTTCTCTTCCCCACCGGCGCATCTAGGTGCTCACCACTCATGGTCGAGGACATCAACGGTGAATCGTCTGGCCTCCGACCTAGACCAGCCATCGATCTCGTCGTCTCCCACGCTTCGCCGCCCTGTTGCTCAACCTTCGGTCGAGATGGGGGAACAGGGACCATTCTCCGGTGAGCCAGGCGAGAATGTCAGATATGATGTCAAGCAATACAAATATATACCGAGGGCAAACGGTAACCTCACGAATGAGGAACTAGCGGAGGCCTAGGTCATGACCCTGCTTTTCGGCTTACGGGAAGCTAATAAAGCCAGTCTGCAAGCCCGGACCAGACCTGAACGACCGACCAACAGCGACCAGTGATTCTACCGCTACCTCAGAGCACTCCTATGGATCAACTCATCTCAGAGAATCGGGTTCAGTAGACCGCCTCAGTCTAGATGAATCAGATGACGCAGGTGGTGAATTACGTGGATATTAATGATGACTGGATATCTCGGTGGAGAGCAAGGCTTGACATTCGAGAGAGACTCCACCCCCGGACTAGTGTGTCAGCAAGCTTCACCTCCTAGAAGGTATCTCATCGGTGTATCCAGCAGACCCACTAAACCTACGACGCAAACCTTTCAACTGGTGTGCACTACGGGCGGGAAGAGGCTTCGTGAAAATGACAGTCAATTCGAAGGTCCTCAAGCAGAAATATCGAATTCTGAACCCAAGACGAAGGCCCAGCGCCGCCCTCCACAATCTCTGATTGGACCCTCCGTCTCATTCAAGAACCTGCTGAACTCTCCACCGGTGGAGCTGGTCGCTACCCCAACTAATTCACATTTCTCTTTAGGAAACTGGCTAAATGCATCACGGAACCCGAGGTGCCCGGAATTCTAGTGTCAATACATGATTCGCATGGAAATCAGTTCCACTGGGGTTTTCATTTATGATAATGCTACTCTATCCGATTTTCAATGAATCTTGCGGCGGCTCTCAAAGCTTGGTGTACTGAATGTGATACACAGCCAAAATGTTCCGAACAATCCCATTAAAATGCTGAGCGGTACTGAACCATTCTGAAGATCGCCCAGGTGCCCCCATTTAAACAACCACGCGGAAAAAAGTAAAATGAGGGGACTAAGGAAACGAAGCTCCATAATAGTAACCTCAGGGTTGAGCGCTTCTCTATTATATATAGGCCCCAAAAGATCTTATGTGAAGGGTCTCGTTCCTCCAGCATGCTATCATGCTTTGGAAGTCTTTGTGAGACAAAAATGTCATCAAACGGCTCATCCCACGAGAAATTTATTTAGATAACTGCCAGCAATCGTTTCTCGATCCTCTGAAGAAGGGAAGCGACGAAATCACTTGACAAAGACCCTTCCTCATTGCTAACATGAATTACGGTTGCAGCATCTCGAACACCAGAAACATTGAAGGTCAGATTCGGCCCGTAGCCTGCTTTGATGGCACCCGCTGAGAACTCCATGTTGGAGATGGTCCAGGGTCCAGGGCCTGACTGAGCGTCGAAAGCGCCGAGATTCGATACAGAAAATGCCGACTTCTGAACGACCTTCAGACCTGGCAGTAGTTGAGAAACATAATCTTCATCATCGTTTCCAATCAGGTCGATGGAGAGCCATGCTTTCATCCAAGACTTCTTATGGTGTAAATCATTGACTACATGAGCCTTATGTTTGCGTGCAAGTTCCCATAATGCATCTGCATCAATTGGGATTTGGCCCATTGAATCGGAACTTTGACCTGCTTGTCGGAACTGCGATAGCCAGTCAAAACTCGAGATCATGGATACTGCAGTGCTCATAGTATTTTCCCTCTCCTGTTTGAGGAGATAAGGGCGCACATCAACGACAGTCTCGGAATGACTGAACTTGGCTTTGGGGTAGAAGTCGGCCGCCAGACTCACTTTAATGAGCGTGTGCAAAAGGCTAGTGAATGAGGTCTGGTGTTTGCGACAAGCCCGAAGGCATTTTTCCATCGTGTCAGCTTCCAGGCGGAGCGTGTGAACCTTCGTCGTGACTAGGTTGTCGCCTTTTTTGGGATCGCTGAGAACAAGATGTCGCTCCTGATATCTGGCATCGTAAAAGAAGACATTGGTCCCGCGATAGAAGAACTGAATACACCAGAAGCATATGTAGCTCGCAATGGCAAACAGGACCGATGGTCCCGATCCGTATATTTTCACCGGATCTACCTCAGGATAACCCTTTACCTCTATGGTCATTTCAACAATAGAGGAGTTAACATGGTCTTCGGTTGGTGAGTTAAGTGCCTGTAGCAGGGCGTCGAGGATGAAAGTGCTTCCGCGTCCATCGGTAATAAAGTGGTCAAATACCAGCATCGCATGTCTTCCATTGACTATGACAAGCCTCCATAGCGGCTTTTTGGATGGATCAAACCAAAAGCCGTGATAACGCTCGATAGTTGCAGTGAGCCCTGATTTTTCTTCTTCTGAGGGAATTTCAAGGAATTCAACATGATCATCAAGATTGATATGGGGCAAGACACCCAAAAAACACCGCTGCTGAGACTTTTTCTTTTCGGAGGGGCCACTGAAATAAGTCATGCCCAGCTCGGGATATTTTTGAACGACTTTTCGAAGGGCTGGATAAAGCAGTGCTTTTGAAAGCACCGCTTTCTCGTTGAGGTTGGTGTATGATGCCACACGGATAACATTGGATTGAAGCCCAAATCGGGTCAGGAGATTAAATTCTCTTTGGTATCGATCTTGCGGATGTCAGCTGGTTCGATGCGTGGAGAAGGAGACTAGGCGTGCTCTTACCGGCGTGTTGTGTGTGTATGAATCTGGGTTCGGCGTCTACAAACGGTTCCTTGTATTTTGCTTCCCCCATACTGAAGTTCCTGATTAGTTCTTCTTCCACGGTTTTTGAATGGCAACAAACCAGTGGGCTTGAGTGACTTATATTGAGAAAATTCGGGTCGCCGCTAGTGCTAACTGCTGACGGGCGAAGCTACCCACTGCTATACAATTTATTGGCTCCTCATCGTTGACTAAAGTTTTAGACTACTTTCAATACGGGGCTCTGCTTAGCGCTGCGAATCATGATAAGTGCAATACATCAATCTTGTGGTGATTTAATATTAGTTATTGACCATGTGGGGAATTTGCATTGACGTACGGAGTAATTCCCAATCTGATCCTAGTCCGTGAGCAAATCATGTTGCTCATGTGATAGTCACATGATGCTTCATCGGCTTATATAATGATCTGAGAGCGGCCAAGGTGGTCAGAGGCGTGCTCAATTTTACTCTGAGATCAAAAAGCGGCAAGAGGTGAGCACTAAAATGGAAGGGGAAAGGTCTCGAGTGCCAGGCATTGTCCGGTACATATGTCTATGAAATACATCAGTAGTCGTCGCCACGACTAATAACCTCCTTCACATTCGGGCGCAGCACAATTGTCTAAACAAGTCAGTAAACAGTCCAAGTGGAGAAAATCCCAAAATAGGAACTTACATGTTCATATTGGGCAGTGTATGAGCCCTTGATATCGCAAAGAGGAGGGTAATCCTGTACAATTCCAGAAGAAACCAAGTTGTTCAACTGTCTTCGTCAGCTTCAATGTCTCATATATGGACTTCATCGTTAACTTACGCCCAAAAGGTACTTGTCCTGACCCAGGCGGTCAATGTACCGGCGACAGAAGGGGAGAGTACCAAAGTTCTTGTTGATCAGATTCAACAAGGTCTTGGCAGAGGAAAGACGCAGGGGAACATTTGGAGCGTCAGAGGCGAGAGCATAGTGGGAGGTTTCCATCTGGGGTCATGTTAGCTTTGGTTTTCAGCTCAGTAACTACAGTATAAACTTACTTCCTCTCGCACGTAACCTTTACCGGTACTACCGAAAGTCTCAATGGCGAAAACCTCACCCTCTTCCATCTTGGTCTGATCGCTGCTCTTGACGATAGGCACACTCTTGCCACCGTGGATGACGTGCTGGTCAATGTTGTGGCCATTCAAGTTGCGGATACACTTAACGGGGTGCATTGTGCCATTGAGCTCAACTTCGTAACTCTCCATAGCTTCTTGAATAGCGGCACCAATATCACTCATACGGACATCGATTCCAGCTTCCTAGAAACCCGTTAGCTCTGCTTGAAACGAAGAAGAGTGGGCAAACTTACCCGGATACCGGTGTTGGTGGCGTCCTTGACAGCAGCAAGAAGAGGGTCGTATACTGGGTCAAAAGTCATAGTGAAAGCACTGTCCACAATGCGGCCGTTAAGGTGCGCGCCGAAGTCGACCTTCATCACGTCTCCCTCATTCAGGACCATCTTGTTGCCCGCGTTCGGGGTATAATGAGCAGCGCAGTGGTTGATGCTCAAACCGCAAGGGAATCCCATGCCACCCTTGATGTTATCACCTTCCTCCAGACCTGAGTGACCTGTCAGGGCGCGCACTGAATCCTCGATACCCTCCGCGATCTCAGTCAGAGTCTGACCAGGCTTAATGTTCTTCTGTGCATACTGGCGAACTTGACGGTGAACCTCAGCACCTTGGCGGTACTCTTGTAGGAAGTCATTGTTCATGCGATCGAGGTATCGCTTCTCTTCGTTGGTGGTACGGTAGGCATTGTCGTTAAGGTATTCAACAATCTCGCCCTCGGGGTATTGGCCGTTGGGGAAGAGGTTAGACACGGGGACACGCGGTGGCTCGCTCTGAACCTTGGCACCTCCCTTCTTCTTGCTCTTCTTCTTGGGCTTCTTCTTCTTCTTCTTTTTGTCGGCTATAGTTAAACCCCGCTGTTAGTTCAACCGGTCGGCTTCTGTGGGGTGGGGTGGGGTGGGGTTCTGGGGGCGCAGTCACGGAAACAAGCCTCAAAAACTTACCTCCAGCAGCTCCAGCCTCCGCGGCACCCTCGCCGTCTTGGGCGTCGTCTGAGTCCTCCTCCGCTTCAGCCAGAACCTGGTCTGCCGTGGGGGCGGCTTGGACGTTCACTGTTATTTGATCAGTCACACATGGAAAAAGCAAACATAGAAATTGCGAATCTTACGATCCAGCTGATCCAACTTCTCTGTAGTCTGAGCTGCCATGTTGAATGTGGCAATTAAACAAGTGGGATGGGTTCAAGTTTAAAGGCAAAAGAGGGGAGTGTCGGATGTCGGGGACAGAATTTTGCTGATAAGATAAGGCGATTTCGTGGAGATTTTCTTGGCAGCGAAATAGTACCTACAAGGTAGACACTACAACAAGTTGCCCTTATAATGATAACCATGAAGCTTATGCATGAGTTATTTTGTAGACCTCAAAACAAACGTCTACTAAGTTATTCAACATGTCTATTAAGCCATGTTGCTACTTCAACTCCCCGTTGAACTGCTACTAGAGGTCTTTTCGTATCTAGAATTTGTTAATGATCTCGGCTCCCTCTATCAATGTCATCCTATTTGTATACTTTGTTAAAAGACAGATTCAACGAACTTCTCAAGATGGAGTAGTCTCTTGATTGAACATGGATTTATTGAACGCTGTGTGGAACGACCCCGGGAAAAAACAGTGGTGCCACCTATCATTATGCTTGGCGGTCATGAAGAGGCATATCCCCATCATTCAACTTCTGCTTATAGGAAGCTACGATCCCAATATTATGTACCGATCTGGGGAGGTCCTTTTGTATCATGTCACCCCAGCGCTTGCTACAACCACGACTATGGAAATCCTCCGTCTTTTAATTGATGCCGGGGCTGACTCCGTGAATCAAGAACTTGGTTATACATTCTCACTTGCCCTGGGAACCGCCAATAAGCCGTTCATTAATTAAGTTATCGAACAGGGGGTTACTTTTGATACCGAAATCCTTCTGATCATATAGTCGGACAGCAGAAGAGAACGGCATCTCTCCCCTTGAAGAAGATTGATTTAGATCACACAAGAAAGTTCAGCCAAGGTACACGATCTAAGCTCCTGTGTGGGGTTATAGCTGGCGGCTTTGAGGATCTGATGGAGAGACTATCAGTCAGGGCGTCTGTCCTCAGGAACTGGACTTGTGACTGTGGTAATGAAGATCTCATGAGTCTCTCTTGCTACTGCATCTGGCCATATCGGAATGACAGGGTTGTTGCTTGAACATGGCGCATCTTTTCATGACGCCATGACTTATACCGCAATTATTGTAGAGAACGACACATATGTGAACTGGAACCCCGATGATTGCCCTCCTTTAATGATTCTCACGCTTAACCTGGGCCGTGATGATGTCGTAAAGTACCTTATTAATAAGGGCTTTAATGTCGTGTTTGCGCCAAAAACATGGTAATGATCTTATCCACTGAGCACTTTATCTGGGAAAAGTGTTATAAAAGATTTTGTCCAAGCGTTTTCTCCTTCAATCAAAAAAATAAGCTGTACAGGTCACCTAAAAACCTAGATCCCACATAAGCTAGCAAGTCAAACTATAAGGTAGATGAAGGAACCAAAATTAATAAATTTATAACCACAAGTGTATGTGAGAACTGAGGTTAATCTGTCTTTTGATACTATATACAATTACTATAGCTATATACAATTACTATAGCCCATGGATAACCTTTGTAAATTTGATGCGAATATGAGACCCAAGGATAAGCAAAGTGCTGAGGCGCCGATTATTGTTTTGAAAAGAAAGCCCAGGCAGTCAATGTACACTAGGTGCATCAAATTGATACGCCATATATTTGTTGACTTTATCATGACTCCGTAAGCGCTTGGGGTATACGTCACATATCCTTGACATCAATATGCTCAGCATCTGGACTATCGATGTCACCAGTGAACCATGCAGTCCCCTTCATATCAATCCCACTTTCATTCTACTCAAACACCTCATTTCTGCGGTACCCTGTCCCCATAACCACCCTTGATGGTCCAAGAGCTAATGATGTAGCACCTTCTCTCATCAACGATTTCATCAGCTGCAATGACAGAGAGGTACATCACGGAGTGGAACCTCATGAAGATTATCCGCAACTTCTGGAAGGAAAGAAATCAAAATCTCGCAATATGTGTACCTTGGGTATCTCAAGCTAGCCAAGCAGTCTTCTCATTGGATCAAGCAGTCCACCGAAAGATTGATGCCCGAAATGGCATAACCTAGGATCTCTTATCTAATCTGATCATCAGCTAGAGCTAGGAGAATTGCAACTGCCCACGTGCCTGAGTATAAGTTGTAATAAATGTGATTTTTGAGGGATAATAAAGACCAAATAGATTGATATTGTACTGTGGAAGCTGCCAAAACCCAGTAATAAATACGTGGTAAACTTGTAGAGTCGATCAACTTCGAACCGCAGTGACGCCACTCCGATCTTCACCTCCGATCTTCTTCCTCTTCCTCCCTCTATCTTTTCCTCTTTCACCCCCGCCCCCTACCTCCTACCCAGGCTGGTGTTTCTCTATTTATTTCGATGCCAGATTCTCTAAATACACTACAATGCCTTCATCTCGAGTAACAGAAATCCTCCTGTTTCCGCGCGCGACCTTCTCTCCCTTCCCTACAACGTGCCGGAGCATCTCAACCCAACCCCTCCGACCACAATTACACCCACGCCAACAAAACCCACAGCAGTTACCAAGACCAACCATATCCCTCTTCTCAACTAGCAACTCAGCCCGAGCCCGCGAACCAAAGTTCTACGAAATCCTCGACGTCCCCACAACCGCATCAGCAGCGGAGATAAAGAAGTACATTCACACCCAACATCCTACCCCTATCCCTCCACCCCTCAATCTCCAATTCCACATGTCATATAGACATAAATATTCCCAATGCTTACCAACCCCCTAGACAATTCTACGCCCTCTCAATGCGCCACCACCCAGACCGCAACCGCACAGACCCAGACGCAAGCCAACGCTTCGCCCGCATTTCCGCCGCCTACAACGTCCTGGGCAACGCATCAAAGCGCGCAGTCTACGACCGCGATCAAGGCATCCACGTCACGCAGCACGCCTCCCCAGGCCAAAGCCACAGCCATCAACACCCGATGGGCAGCCACAGCAGCTACGCCGGCTCGCGGCCCGCGAGCGGGCTCAGCAAGCGGCGCTCGACATTCCATGGTCCGCCGCCCAGTTTCTATGAGCAGGGCGGGTATGGTGCTACGGGGAGACAGGCGCAGGGGTGGGCGCCTAGTGGGAGCGGTAGTGCTGGGATGGGGTCGGAGTTCGGGGCTGGCGCTGGCGCTGGGACTAAACATGCTGATCCGGAAGATTGGGAGGGGTTTATTCATCGGAATCCGTTGAATCATTTTAATGCTCGGGGGCATTTCCGGACGCAGGAGGCGGAGGATAGGAGGAGGAGTGAGAGGAGGAAGGGGGCTAGGAGGATTGATGAGGATCGGGTTGGTCGTGAGCCTGGGGTTGATCAGACGGTTTCAAGGTTCTTTCTCTGTTCCGGGTGTTTGATTGTTATGATTGTTGTCGTGGATTTTTGGCGGTCGGTTCCGAAGGCTGTTGATGGGAGGAAGACGAGGAAGCACACTTTGTCCTCCTAACCGAGGTGTTGTACACTGTTTCGAACATACATGCATACCAGGATACACATGACTAGTTAGCTTCTTGTTACGTATATAGATCAACTACATTGCCGGTTGACGCACTCCTACGCTGGCATGGTTACAAGGACACCTCGTGCTGCTCTAGATTGTGTGAATGGATCAGATTGATCAACAAAGGAAACAGTTGGATTTGATATACAAAGGGTGACGGAGCTGAAAGATCTACGACACACACATGGTTATTATCTTGGAAACCCCGGCATAATCATCGTTCTGGTGAATCAGCAAGACAAGTGAACTAATAACTGAAGTTTACAAAAATCTTCCCAAAGATGATTGGTCATCTGTCACGTTCCTGGAAGGCTTAAGATTCAGACATTTAAGCCTCGAAGGTGAAGCTGGCGCCGACCTTGTGGGCAGCCTGGTTCAGGTTCTGGGTATCGAAGGAGGCGCCGAGGCCGAGGGTGACACCAGGGCGGAGGAGGACGTTGTAAGCAAGAGCGGCAATACCACGGTCGTTGATCTTAGCCTATATTGCGAGAAAATTGCGCGATTAGTCGTGATTTACAAAAGGCATAGAAACACTTCAAACGCGTAAAACGAACCTTGGCGAAGGAAGAGGGGTCCAGGCGGTACTTGCTGGCGACCTCGAGGCCGACGGCGTTGCCGGAGGTGGAGTCCCAAGAAGCCTTAGCACCGGCCTCAACCTGAGCGTTGACGCGGTGGTAGTAGCTGGCGGAGAAGAGGGACAGGTTGTTGCTGGCGGTGATGGCAGCGGAGTACTGAGCAACGCTGTAACCGACGGCAGCGGAGTACTTGGTGATGGCAGCCTTGTTGACGTCGTAACCACCCTCAGCACCGACGAGGAAACCCTCGTGGCCGAGAACGGCGTCGAAGTTGGCGGTAGGGCCGTTGAGGAGATCGAAGAAGGCACGGGCGTTCAGGTTGGGCTGCTTGAAGTACAGGTTGAGCTTGGCACCCTTGGACTGCTTAGCGGGCTGGTACTGGGTCAGGATCTCAGCCTTGAGGCCCTTGGCGATGTTGTTGTCGAGCTCGAGCTTGGTGTCGAGAGCGTTGGCGGTGGTCCAAGCCTGGGTGAGGGTGAGGCCTGGTCGGAGTGAGGAGATTAGCCTAATCCTGTGCACCTTCGCATCCGAAAAAATAAATATGTTCCCCCGGCGCGCTATTGGAATGCCGCATCCAAACATCAATGGCATTAGACGGGCTTTGTGCGCGCCGGGATCGGGTGGTTTTTTGTGGGAGGGGCCTTTACCAGTGGGCGCATCAACGTATTTGGCCTCGAGCTATAAGCGCAACAGTCAGCAATTTGTGGGGTTGCGAAGCGGATAGGAGATTGTATTTAAACGAACCTGACCAGCAATGGGGCCCTCGTGAGCAGACTTGCCCTTAACGGTGAAGGTGACACCGTTGGGGGCCTTGGACTTAACCTCAAGGTTGGCTAAAAGCTTTGAATCAGCTTTATTGGATCTTCAATCAGTGGATTAGATGGACAAACCGGCAGCGCCGTGGTAGAAATCCTTGTTCAGGAGCTATCGGGATGAAGTATTAGCCAAGGTTCTGAGTTTTGTTCTCAACAGTTGTGCGTACATCGTTGGTCGCCTTGGCGATATCGGAGAAAGCAGCGGGGGCAGACATTTTGACGAGAGTAGTCTAATTAGAGATGGAGGAGGAAGAGGTGGTTCTATGAAGAGATGAAGAGAGAGGAAGGGAAAGAAGAGTTGTGATGATGTTGGGGGAACCTAGGGGCTTAGCACGGGTTAGTGGGAGGGCGGTGATTGGCGGCTGCCCGGCTGCCGGGAAAGCCCGCCGGTAATGTTTGGGCAGGGCAGGTCACGTGTTTATGGAAAATACATGAGAAAAATATTGAGATCATAACAATATGCCGACTATATACCAAAAGGGTATATATACAATCTAAACCGGTGCCATATCCCCAAAGAAAATGCTAAATCAGAAAAATTCACATCCGTTTTGTTTATATGCTCTCAAACATTTTACTCCGACTTCTCATACTTCTGGTTGTGAATGGCGATGGCTCTACAAAGAATGGTTAGGGAGAATTGAACTAAGGATAGGAGTAAAAAACAACTCACCTTCCACTGGGGTCGCTCTGCTTAGACCAGGTAGGGGTCCAGCGCTCGACAGTGCCGGCACAGTAGGGAGGGAAGTGCTCATCGAACATGGTACGGTACCAGTATCTATATCCCAGGTTAGTTTTCAACAGTACTATAAAATGGAAGGAGAAGATGCGAAACATACGCCTCCTTGGTGTCGGGAACGTCAGTACCCCACTCAGGCTTGGGGTTCTTCATCATCTCGTCGGTGACCTGGCGCTCGGCCTCATCCTTC
Source organism: Penicillium italicum (assembly GCA_002116305.1). NCBI lineage: Eukaryota > Fungi > Ascomycota > Eurotiomycetes > Eurotiales > Aspergillaceae > Penicillium > Penicillium italicum. The sequence goes on along the minus strand of KZ108175.1, from coordinate 184,223 downwards.
AGGCCGTCAATCCAGCTGTAGCCAACGCCATCGCTGAACTGCTCCTTCTGGCGCCAGAGGATCTTGTCGGGCAAGTAGGCAGCGGTCTCGGGCTCATCGGTGGTGTCAAAGGCCTTGCGCAGCATGTGCTTCTCGATACGCTCGGGGGTGATCATCTTGTCTTGGGGATCGACACCCATGCAGGTCTCGAGGAACTCCTTGTCGAGGAAAGGAACACGGGCCTCAAGACCCCATGCGGAGGTAGACTTGTTGGCACGGAGGCAGTCAGCCAAGTGCAAGTTCTTGACACGGCGAACAGTCTCCTTGTGGAGCTCCTCCTTGTTGGGGGCAGCGTGGAAGTAGAGGTAGCCACCGAAGATCTCGTCGGAACCCTCACCACTCAGAACCATCTTGACACCCATGGCCTTGATCTTACGGGAAAGCAGGTACATGGGAGTAGAGGCACGGATGGTGGTCACGTCGTAGGTCTCGAGATGGTAGATCACGTCAGAGAGGGCATCGAGTCCGTCCTCAACAGTGAAGGTGAAGGGGTGGTGCTTAGTGCCGAGGAACTTGGCAACCTCAATGGCAGCGGCGGTATCGGGGGCACCGGGGAGACCGATGGAGAATGAGTGCAACTGCTGGAAGGTGGTGACGGTCGACAGCTCGTTGTCGTCGTCAATGCCAACCAACTCACCATCCGTGTTCACGTTCTGGGGCGCGTTGCGGGCAGCTTCGGCCATGCGGAGGGTCTCACGCTGAGCGATAGACGCAACCAAGCTGGAGTCCAGACCACCCGACAGCAAGACACCGTAGGGCACCTCGGCCATCAGACGCTTGCGGACGGCCTTCTCAAGGCTGTGACGGATCACCTTGTAGTCAACCGGGGTCGAGGGGACGTTGGCGGGGTCCCACCACTTGGGCTCGAAGTAGCGGGTCAGGGTGTCGGTCTTAGAATCATAGATGTGGCCGGGGGGGAAGGCAATGATGTCGTCACAGACGGGGTGCAGGCACTTGAGCTCAGAGGCAAAGTAGACGGCGCCGGGAGTCGACGAGGACCGGCCAAGGTAGAAGCTGGTGATACCAATGGGGTCACGAGCAGCGACAACACGGTCCTGCTTCTTATCCCAAAGGACCCAAGAGAACATGCCATCAAGGTGCTTTGGGGCATCAAGGCCGTACTCCTCGTACTGGTATATATCAGCATTTTGACTCTAACTCCGATTCTGTTATATCTGGCCTGACGTACCAAGGGGATGATAACTTCGCAATCAGAGTGCGTCTTGAAGTTGTACTTGTGGTGAAGGTTTTTGCGAATGACGCGGTGGTTGTAGATCTCACCGTTAACGGCGAGGGCGAGGGTGCTGTCATCGTTGACGAGGGGCTGGGCACCGGAGTCTAAGAAGATTTTGTTAATAATAAGATCTCCAAACTATTGATCGTTCACAGGAGTTACATACCAACACCGACGATGCTCAGACGCTCGTGCGCCAAGACTATGAATAATACGTGAGCATTCCACGCTGACACAGAAGTAATTCCGTATTAACTCACTAGTGCTCTGGGCGCAGAAGTTTCCACCTGGTGGAGAACTTTGGTTAACCCTATGATCCTCACATATACTGCGCAATGTTGCACCTCGGGCTGTGACTCACTCCAATCGGGACCGCGATGGCGCACACTATGATCAGGACACAAGTCAGCGGGTATTCTATAGATTTCGAATTGCAGATTGCAGATTACAGATTGCAGATTGGAGCAATCGAAGAAGGAATAGAGATACTCACGCCTTGGCCATGCGCAAAGCGGTAGGCTTGAACTTTTGCACATCGGGGTGACTATGGAATTATCGTTAGTCTTCCCCAAATTGACATCCCACCAGATGCGGGGAGTTAGGGTAGGACATGACGCACTGATGGCACGCGAAGATTCCACACATGATGGGCAATTGAGGAGTGTTGTTGAAGATGAAGATCAATTCGGGAGAGAGAGAAGAAGGGTACGGAGTGGAATTGACTAATCGTCCGGTTGCATGGGGAACCATATAACCACGATTTTTTTAAATTTGCCCCGGCCCGGCGAGGGGCGATGTCGGCCAAAGTCTTTGAGTCACCGATAAGATAACAGCCCCTGGACAAATTGGCCCAGTTAGCATCTACGGAGTACAGGTTTAGGATTTTCCCACTGTAGTGAGCTATGTGACTGAATTAGCGGGTTCCTTTTTGTCGGGTCATACCACTATTACGGAGTAGTCTATCTCAATCTGACAGGGGATCCCTCCAGGGCTGGAGAGTGAGCTGACCTAATATCACGTGATGAGCACCCCCACCATGAACTATAGCCCTAGCCAAGCCTCTCCTTGACGAAACGTACCTTCATGTCGGTTCAAAGGAATCTCAAATTAAATCTTAAATGAGATGTGTAACCACGGATATCAAAATGAACCCCAAGCATGTCTGCCGATTGCTTCTAAGAGCACGATTGGAGATCCTTATACCGAGTGTGTATTCCCATTCAGGAGAAACTTGTTCCTTGCATTGCTTCCCTGCCACCAAAGGATTATCTCGGTATGAGAGACTCGTTTCTTTCAGGCATCTTAGATTTGTTCTCAAAAAAAAAACAAGATCTATCGCGCCATCTTGAGTTCTTTGCATTCAATGCTGAGATGGCGGAAAAGCTCGAGGAGTCACGCCAAGTTGTGCTTGTTTGAGTCGGGCCCGACCTCGGGGGGTCCCAAGGTCGGAAGATACTCGACGGCGATATAGTCCAATATATCACCATCTGAATTCGTAGATATGACACAGTGTTTAGCACACGATCCTACACTTTTGAGATTCCAACCGAAAGGATTTCCAATTTGGTTTTCGCTCATCAGATAAGTACATTAGTTTCTTGTTAATTGAAAATGCAAGTTAATGCAGCTTCGCAACGCACCCACCATAGGCTCATTTTATCAGCGCAGAAATGCATGGATATTGAATTGGCTGGCCAGGTGGTTTTACCTAGTTATGCAGAGGAGCAAATGAGCCCTGGAGTACGACATCGAATTTCTTCTGCGGAAGTCATGTGGTGCTCAATACATGACGACAAGTCTAAGCATCCCAGCAGCATGTATGTGGTATCATTGTTTCTGAATGACCCTAATCCCAGAAAACGCCATCCATTGGGATATGTAGAAACGCCATGCTCGCGATAGAACAGCAAAACTTGCTCCTTTCGTTAAACAATAAATGCATAATCTTCCCTCAACCTCCCCGGTGTCCCATGCTGAAAAAGAAGAAGAAAAAAAGCAAATGACCCATGCAGCGCCATCGCTGTTTACGCTTGGGTAACTCAAAAGGCCTGGTTGGGCTGGTTTCCTAGTTGGGCTGGTTTTCCTTGACAACCATGCGGACCCTGCGCTCGTATTGGGGACGGTCCTTCTTGAAGAGGTTGTAGGCCTCAGCCTGCGCAGGTGACTCGGGGTTCGGGTCATCCAGAAGATCTTGAATGCCAAGCAGGAGCTGCTTAATCGTAATGGCAGGTCGCCAACCCTCCTCCTCATTCAGAATGGACAGGCAGACCGTTCCGGAAGGGTAAACATTTGGGTGAAAAAGTGCGGGCGTGAATTTGCCTAAACGGTTCTTGTATTAGTATTGTGTTGTCACAACTAATCATAGCGATAGCTCCCAGCAGAAGCTTTCTTCCCGCAAGCTAGCACAGGGGTATATCACAAAAGATACACGTACATTTGGGAGGCTTGGTAGGATATTCTAGAAGCATGAAAGTATCTAGATTAGTATAAAGATCTTCAGTGGTCAGGAATGTATTGCACCGCTCACCATCAGGGAAAATCAAGTCGATTTTGAAAAGCCCACCTTCCCAGAGAGTGTTAGCCTTCCCCGGAATAGCACATTCCCAGTTCTTCAGGTCCAGGCCACCCTGCGCGGCACGTTTGGGCTTTGCGACAAAGCCAAATGGGTGGTCGCGACGCCATTGCTTTCTAGGAAATCCATCGAGGTCAGTGCGGGGCAAGGGCGTGGCGCAAGTGATGCGCAGAATCGCTGAGTCCGCTAGACAAGAACTATGCTTACCGCTCTTCTTGGAGACGGTTCTGGCACAACGACATCTCGGGTGGTGTTCAGTGAGTGAGTAGCTGAGTTGACTCGCGGTGAAAGAAGATCAAGCAGCAGAAAGATGCAACTTGGTTTAAAACAAGGTGCAGGGCACGTTGAGTCGTTGAGAGATGGGTAATGAGAGAGGTAGAAAAGGGTGAGGTGATGAGTGGAAGATTTTAAAGGTGGCAATCGTCAAAGCCGGGGAGGTGATAGCAATTGACCTCCCCACGCGAACAATAAGTCTGCTTATGTAATACATGCAGGTGACCGGACCTAGCCCGGCCTTGTCTAGCCTCATTTCTTGTCAGGCATAAATTGCAATTACAACTGGTTCTGCCGGAGTTTTTTTCTTTGCCGTCTTCTACAGGACTATTTCCTTCGCCAATTTTGTCGGGTGGTCCCAATATGCGAGGGTAGCACTAGGCATGCAGGGCTATATACTTGCACTTCTTGGCGACTTGATTGTTGTAAACATACAAGCTCGCTAAACCAGAACAATGCAAGGGCGAATGTCTTTAATCACAGTTCAGGATATGTATCATGAGCCGCATAGAAAAATAGAGGGCATATAGGTGCCTTGGCCTTGATAAGTGCCACGCTACCACGAATTTTGGTGCTGTTACACTGTGCCATAGCGTGTCTCTCCTCGATCTGCTGGTGTAGACTGATAAGCTCCTTACATACTTGACCGTTTGATATATGTTATTGTGTAGGTAGAGGAATGAGAGATAGTGAAATGACGGGCGACTAGCTCCACCGATCCATGGATGGACCTGTGGAAGCTTATTCACCGGGCATACACTCGGCTTCTTGCTAGCATACCTATACACGGGTATGTCCATGTATGTATTTAAGCGCTCACTATGGAAAAGCCGGCTTATTTAAATTTGTTTAGTATGATATTCTAGGCTATTTGATTGTAGCAGATAAAGTAGGCGGGAAATAGTAGGTTGCGAATCCTGGTTTAGGGAATTATAGATCTCGACTCGACTCGATGTAGTGATGTTTATCACTTTCATCGCTTAAATCTTCACTATTGTAGAAAAGTCTCCTGCACAAGGTATGCTTTTTTACCGCCTTCACTTAGATCTCAAGGGACAACTAGAAAGACCAACTAGAAAGACCAACTAGAAATACCAACTAGAAAGACACCACAAGGCCACAGACGTGGCCAACTATTATTGTGTTCTATTAATAAAAACAAATGAGTCAAAAGTGTAGCTATCTGCTTGATGATATCCATCGGGAAATTCATATAGAGCAGCAAGCTATGGACTTCAGGTCAACCCTACCTGATGCAAGTCTCCCATCCCATTACAATTTCGAATGCATTTTCTTCTGAGTCACCACCGCTATCTAGAGACATTCCACTTTCGCTCTGCCTCTACAGAATCCTGAAACAAAGACATTCATGTGTTCTCCAAGGTAACAAAGAGGGTCTATAATGCCTTCCATCATGGACAATAGCAATAGCTATCACAAATGATTGAGAAGAAGGGATACAGAGAAAACATTTCTTTATTTGAACCCCGGATTGATCCTCGACAAAGGCTTTATCCAATAACCATACTTTGTCGGCAGATGCCAACACACTTTGAATATAGTCTGATGGGTATAAAGGAAGATCTACCCATTTCATTTCTCGTACTCATCCCATCCCCACTCACCATTTCTCCAGCAAACTCCTATCAGTAACACTTACAAACAATATCCCAAAGCTACATACTATCATCTATCATCATGTGTCATTCAATTGTCTGGTATTATGCCCTGTGCCAGCACCAAGACCAGGATGCAAGCTACCAAATGGCGTGCCACAAATTCTACCTAACGAGCAACGAGTGCACCGAAGAGCAGCACAGTACACTTTATTTCTCGCTTATGGGGAGTTGTCCACAATGCAAGCTTGAGCAGCTGATCTTACGCCAGTCTGCCCTCCGTGAATGGCGCCGAGAAGACATTTTGGCTGCACTAAACCATGCATTCCGATATAGCAACGAAGACGGCTGGACTATCGATGACAGCGACGCCGAGGAACTTGATATGGGAACGTTGGTCTCCCAATCTCCTAGGTCGTTTGCACACCAAGTTGAGAACCGGGAGACCCGTGCGTCCTTCCACAGGGGTCCAGCACGTATGCCGACCGTAGTGCAACAGTCCTCGCTTCACGTATCTTCTGTCGCCTTGGTTGATTATGCTGATGATTACTCAGATGATGATGCAGATGATGACGAGGAGTATGTCTACGAGGAGTCTTTGCAGGAACCTCGGCGCCAGATGCCCCGGAAGTGGCGCTCTTTGATTCCTGTTCCTACTGGGTTGGTGCGCAACCAGCAGACTCCTGAATACCTGGCGTACATCACTGCTGATGATATGTCGGATACAGAGTCTTTACTCGACACTTCTATGCCAAAGGAAGATCATAGGACATGGCGTTCTTTGATTCCCCTTCCTGTTAAGAAGGTTTCGGGGCAATAGATCGATAGATCAAAGTGTTTGGATGGAAGCCTTTGATCAGAATTTTTGAGATTTCATAAGGGGGTTAGACTTTTTACTATTCAGATACTTCATAATCTGCCTTTTTTGGGTTTTGTTTTAGGTGCTCTTAGAGAACATTGCAATGAGACTTCGCTATAGCGACATCAAATGAATCGAACATTATCATTAACATAGCTAAGTGCACAAAAGGGTATGAGCATAAGTAATTGGCCATGTTGAACCCCGGTCAAACTCCTCGGTCGAAAAAAACTGTGCTATGATTTTGTTGCCATTGGGTACCTGGCCATCCGGGCACATTCACGGCCTATTGTATGTGCAATAGTCGAGAATGCACAAATTAACAAACTAATCGTGTCATAGCGTACATAAAAGGGCATGAACATGGGCAATTTTAGTCCGTGTAAATCCCCTGGTCGAACTTCTCGAGATCATAAAATCGTGCAACGATTGTGTTGCCATTGAAAATCCGGCCTTCGAGCGCATTCACAGCCTATCAGATGTGCAATAGTCAGTAATGCAAACTCACAGTTGAATCAAGATAAAGATCTCAAGAGCTCACCCGTAGACCAGACAAGGGATTGTTAAATTTGATAAAGACCGGGACTGGAGTTCCCACATCGCGAGCGATGAAAACTCGCTCCACGGGTCCATACTACGAGCCGCCCAAGTTAGTAAAAGCCCCAAGGTCATAAAAGAAAGGAAACGTACTTTGTCACCACACTCCTGTCCAATCTCCTGCATCAAACCACCATTTTCACCCTTTTCCATCTCAGCATCCAGGTCCATTCCATTGAGCATGCCTTGCAGTTTGACCACTTCGCTCATAGGACCAAACTTGCTTGTTTCATATTCACCCTTCTTGTTGCTTCCAATAATCTTGCCTCGTCCAGCAGGTGTGACAAAACCACCACCCTCGGAGTCTGGTCGTTTCTTTCGCTTCTCAAGCTTGACTTGCAGCGGCTTTACTATTCCAGAACCAGTGGCGCCGAGCCCGGATCCCTTTTCCCAGCCCCATTTGGAAAGCATTCGTTGTCCGAAGGCGGGTTGACCGGGAAGAAGGGATCGTGACGCGGACTCACCCGGCCCCTCCTCATTCGCTGGTTGTTCCTGGGCCAATACAGCTTTTAGTTCAGCTTCGGACGCTGGGATATCTTCTGGAGGTGGCGGAAGAGCGTATCGAACTGGTGCACGGGATATGGTTGCGGAGCTTGGTTGGAAGGCGTCAAGGGGATGTGGTGGCGGAAGGGGCGGTATGACTTGTCCCGATGGTGGGTTCTCGGCCCTATGGAAGCGGCGCGTGTGTGCGTCTTCGCCAGTGGGGTCATCAAGAATTCGGGTGGGATGTTCAGTGCGAGATGAAGGTGAAGTTGGGAGATGGGCCTGAACGGCAATGGAACCGTTGTCGAAGCGTTGTCCTAATGCTGCACGGCGAGCAAATGCATCGTCACCTGATGGGTCATTGGGGATAGAAGCTGGTGGTGGCACATGATTAAGATTTGGCGGCGGCGCAAAGTAACTTGGAGGCGCAAATCGTCCTGGTGGTTTCATGTTAGTCTGGACGTCCTCAATAATCGCAAAAGACCTGAGCATACGCTTGTTTGGCCGATCATAATCCTCGCTATCGGAATATCTGCTCAGTGAGCGCTTTTTGACATGCGCATACAAAGCATCTTTCCACTCGCGTATTTCATTAATCGTCTCGTCACTATTGCGGTATTCCGCACAATTGGCAGGTCGAGAAGGGTCGTAGATATCTTCCCAGTTTTGAACAGCATGTGTTTCAAAGTTCTTCTTGCGCTTTTTTCTTCCACCGCGCTGTCGCTTCTCGCGCGCGTACTCATATTCATCATCTTCCACAGCGGTCCAATCAGCCAAAGTGCTCTTTGTCGGTACAGAAGGGTTGGCTGAGGGCTGTGGCTGTGGTACTGCCTTGGGAAAAGTATGTTTCGGTTTGGGCTTCTGAGCTGAGAGCTGTGGCCTTTTGGGGGGTTGGAACCGAAGAGAAGCTGTGAAAAAAAGATAGAAAGTCAGTGTTATGCTCTATGTATCCAACAAGTCAAGCGCATACCAGGATTCAGTTGTTGCTTTTTAGCCGCGGCGTCATCGGGTTGAGGTTCGGTCTCCGGCTGTTTAAAAGCAATAGGGGCACGGGAGATGGTGCCAGGCGTATCTGTAGAGGGGTTAAGTAAATTGGCATACAGTGACATGCCTCCTTTCGGAGTAGGATTAGAAGCCATGAGTATTGTTGTGGTAAGAGAGTGTGTCGACGGCCTGAGAACGTCGGCACCGATTAATTGCGATAAGACTACTCCGTACTTCTACCTGCACTCCGCCTAACTCCCGCCCGCCTGTCGTCCAATACCAACATTGTGGCATAAGTGGGAAGTGGGAAATTTTGGCTTTCTTTTGAATTTTCTCAAACTTGCTTTATCGTTTCCATTTCTGGCAGATTTCCACCTCTTTTAAACGAGTTTGGCTGGCAAAGGTGAGCCTAAAGACAGCTCAAGCCTACATCCGCGATGACCCAACAAAGAGAAAAACCCAAAGCATTAGGGAAGCCTAAAGGGGTACGTACAATGCATCATAGACCAATTTCAACACTATCAGCCCACTTAGTTTCTCAGCCAAAATCTCCAATTTTCCGTCTGTTTTTCATATCAAATGGGCCCTCCAATGCTGATAATGGTCTAGTCTCTCAATGCTCCTATTGCAGCTTTTACAATGGCTGTGATCCTTTGTTCATACTGTTTTAGCTCTATCCGCACTGCGCGGCGAGATGCCCAGACCCAATCTCCAGGGCCCGGTTCTTTTAAGCGGCCTACTCCTTCAGAGAGAAAAGACGAGTCCTGGGTTCAACAAGCACTTGATGAAAGTCGAGCGCAGAATGGTGGGAAGGGACGAACTTGAGTTGTACATACCTACATGTACAGAACAATGAATGTTGAAAGGGCTCTTTTTTACTTGTATGATATGGATTGAATCCTCTACAACCTTGTTTGATAGATGATTTGTGATCCGAACATGGACATCTCTTTGTTTCTTGACGCTCTTTGATAATATGTAGGTGAAAACAAAGCAGAATCAACTGGAAGCAACATATGCATCTTCATATTCAATCAGAATTTTCAGTGTATGAATGATCATGCCCCGGGAGTCTAAGTGTATTGACAACCCAGTTCAATCTTGAAATTGTTCATCATGCGAATAGTGAAGGAATGTGTGAGGTGGCCAAAGGAATTGCGATGTGCAAGGTACAAGTGAATAGGGGGTGGTACGAGACTATACAGGCATATACAACTGCCTTCCAATAGTTCAAAGGGTCACAAAGCCAATTGGGTTGACCTCGGGATGTAAGTCAGGTTAGTAAGTGAACCTGATCAAAATCAACATCTGGTTGATCTGTGACTGTTGTATAATTGATCCCCAAAGTGCCGGCATTAAACACCTGAGAAACAAGGACAGATGGATGGTTGTTGAAGGAAAATTTGTGAAGGGAGAAGTTGAAGAAAATAAGAAAAAAATATTTGCAGCAAAATTTAAATAGTGTGTCACGTGGTCATATGTTGGCACATCCACTCATCGACTCTCTGCCGGGATGCTTTTTATACAACACATAACAGAATCAATTTGGAACTAGACTTCAGACTCCAGTGCTTTAAACCTAGTATAAAAGCTATTTTTCTCATTCAAGTCATTAATTATAGTGATCTCATCATTCTGCATAGCTAATTATTATTAAAGACTTTGCAATTGTCGAGTTGAATTCCTACCTACCATTTCATAGTGGGCAGTTTCAATTGAAATATGTCCTTCATCCTTCAAAATAAGACAAGAAAGCTATTTCTTTATTCGAGTATGTGTAGTCACGAAAGTGGGCGAGCGTGTAGAACAGGTGATGTATATACAGAAAAGATATGCAGAAGCCAACAAGATAATAGACAAGTTTAAAGAGCAACAAGAAAGGAAAAAGGGCATGCTCTGAGGGACAATAATCTTCCAGCTAAGATGTAGCGAGCATGTGAAGACATGTGAGAGCTGGTTCACATGTCAGAGCCTTGAAGTCTGGAGAGACTGTCATCTATGCCGAGACCTCGTATGTTTTCAGAATGCAGTAGGCAAAATTTACTCGCTAAATATTGATCTGCAAATATCGAGCAACAGGCCACACCATCCATGTCTATACAGGTTTTGACAAAAGGAAAAAGGAGGGCTTGGCGAGCAGAAACGGTGGGGGTGCGATGTTATAGAAGCAGACATGAAGGGGGAGGTTGGAAATTGGAGGTAGTCTCTTCTGTTTTGACGTATCGTAGGTATCAAATAGATCGTTGGGCTTCTTCCTCCATTTGGATCCTCAGCGCACCCTCATGCTGCAAGGTATTGATCTGCTTCCGCAGGTATTCGTAGGTGAGCATAGTAGTCATGGCAGCCGGGACGGCGCGGAACAGATTGACGCCGATCCCGGAATAAAACGCACGCCATCCCTCTTCCTTGAGGATTGTCTGGAATGTGCGCACCATGCCGGAATAGCGTGGGCGGCTAGGCATTCCATCTGACGAGGATATGCCGCCCGACCGACCGCGGTCATGCGGATGTTTCAATCCGCCGCGGAACGCAATCTCTTCATGAGATTGTGCCGGAATATTCCGTTGCTGTGTTTGGAGTCGGGTCCGCAAGACCTCGTGCGGGTAGGTGACTGTGCTTGCACAGACCTTGCTAAGGAAAGTGGCGACGGATATTCCCACCCAGTGTGAGCTACCAGTATCGGGGTGTTCGCCGATACCATAGCCTGTCAATGCCATCTTTAGATATTCGTAGAGGGGGAATTGAATGGCCACATGGGTCAGTCCCAGCAGAGCCGGGGTGAGGCCAGAGTAGAAGGAGCGAAGACCCTCAATTTGATACATCTTGCGAGCAGCATCCCATGTGCCTGAGTATTGCCAAGGGGCTCGCACACCTTCGCTGTTTTGTTTAAGGCTTTGTGACATGAGCCTGGTCTTGATTACCCAAATGGGGTTCGTCACAACCGTTGAGCATGCACCGGCTGTGATTGAAGCATAACCGCGGGATAACCACCAGCTTCCTGTGGTATTGTCAGTACTGATAAATGACCAAATCCTCCATTTTGGAGGTACCTACCTGTCTGGTCATAGAAATATTCACGAGTCCGGTCATAGACTGCTAGGTAAACAGCCCAGGTGGGAAGATATCCCAGCAACATTGGACCTAGTCCCTGGTAGAGACCGCGAACGCCGTCTTCCCGCCAAATCCTCCTTCCACTTCCGAGCATGCCACGATACAACACCCCCGAGGCAACTTCCTTTGCTCCCCGCCGAAACCCGCCCTGGGCTTGGAGCTTCGTTTTGATAACATCAAGAGGACATGTGACAATACCCGAGGCCACGCCAGCGCTGGCTCCACATAAAGGCGCTATGTAAAAGTTGGGTATCTTGGTGGAAAAGACTTCGAGGCGGGCCTTGAAATCAGAGCTCGGTGCGGCGGGCACATTGGGAGCATTGTCGATATGAATTGACCGACTTTGGTTTTGGGGGCTGTTCGGAGCGCTTTGGCCGTTTGTAGTCATCTTGATGGCCAGCGCTCACGCAGCTTGTCGAACCGTACTAAATCAACGAGGGCTCCCGGACACGAGCATATCGGGTGCTCGATCCGGAACCCAAGAACCCTATTTCAAACCAAACTGGGAAAGAAATGTAGATTTATCCAAATATCCAAAGTCCAAAGTCCGTAAATGGTGTAAGGAAGAAGGTGTGAGTAATGACGGAGGATTGAGAAAGTTTTCGGGGCCGATGGTTGCCGAACCCGGTGCGATTGCGTTGAATGCGCAATAGAATTGTCTTGCAGCACGGACGTGGGCGGGGTTATCAGAACAAACAAGCTTCTCAATATAAGCAGGGATCAGTTGTTGCTTTGAGGCTTAACAAATCCCACTGTGTCAAAGCAAGCGATAAGATCGAAAAGGGGATATGACATAGGAAACCCATCCGTTAGGTGGAGAGCGCCGATTAACACTGCCAGCTACTCCACCGCCTAAGGCATCCTAAATATCACGTGCCTTTGGCCTCAGGTGTATAACTGCCGTTTCAGGACTAGCCGCCCGAGCTCCGTTTTGCACAACCTCGCAACATCGGGTCATCTCGTGTTCCAGTCGGATAGCCTTTCCAACCCTTCACAACACCCACGTCAATTGGGATAACCGGGAATCAAAATGTCTGCCCCTTCGCTCGCCAGTTACATCGTCAAGCGCCCATGGCTCAAGAGCTGGCTCACCCCTCTCTCCCACTGGTACACCGATGCCGCCGGCTACAGGAGACTCGGACTCAAGTAATTCTTGCCCTTCCACATCGACAACCCCCCCGACCACGAACGATTGAGACAAGGATTTGGAATTGGCTGGTCGAATTCGTCGCGCACCGGTGGCATATCTTTTGAATGCGATCGCAGTTGTGTCGAACTTTCCCGGAAGCCCGGTCTTTCGGATATCGTTCGCGGCAGGGTTGGACCGAAACACTTGCTAACAGCCAAACTAGGTTCGATGACCTGATCCCTGAGGAGAGCGAGAACGTCCAGAAGGCCATCAAGCGTCTTCCCGCCAAGGAGGCCTACGACCGTGTCTTCCGCATCCGCCGTGCTTTCCAGGTTCGAACCCCCTTCCTCTGTATCCGACTGGCGCGGAACCTAACAAATGTGTCAATTGCAGTGCTCCATCTCCCACACTCTCCTTCCCGCCAACGAGCAGACCAAGCCCGAGGAGGTGAGCCCCCAACATCCAAATTTCGTCCTCCCCGCATAGTCTCCATACCGGCCAATCCTGTTGCACGGATTTGTCACATCCTCATATCCACCCTGACTCCATTTTGAGGCATCTACTCACCACAATTAACATAATGCTAACGATGCGAATTAAATAGGACGTCGAGTACCTTAGCCCCATCATCCGCGAGATCGAGAAGGAGGTTAAGGAGCGTGCTGACCTTGACAACCTTGTTGTCCGCAAGTAGGCCATTGCTACTTGGTTCAATAGAGTATGAAAACAGGGGGTTGGGGTAACATTGTTATTGGCATTGAATAAACGCCTGGTGTGCTTTCTTCGTAATGGAATGGGTGCCGTCGTCGACGGCCCATGGCTTGGTTACGCAGCCTGAGTGTACTGATACTGTACAAATCGATTTTCTTCGCGCGCTTATGTCTTTTGTCAATCTTGTAATCGACAACCGGGGCTTGCACATCTTGCTGTATTGATGATCTTTAGTAATGACTGGGCAGTTCGAGTTACTATGCGGGTTGTGGTAGCTGGCTAACTTGGCCGTTAGGCACCCAACATCATCTGCCTGCATCTGCACAACATCTTCAATCCTCTTTTCTCATAAGCACAAACTCAGAGCCACAATTCAGTCCCATAGGTCGACTCTATACACTATAGCCACATTTATTCTACAACCCAATCTCAAACACTCAACCTCCTTGAATCCCACGGTATGTCGACAGCCTAATTCACAAAGGTAGTACTTCTACGTCTCTTAACCACCAAGAACTGCCACATCAACGTCCTCAATCCGCCACATGTACCACATAAACAGACTCCTATGTCACCTAAGTAAGCATATTGTCTACACCATGAACAGGGTTAGACATACCTATATGGTGCAAACTTGGCAGCAAGTTCCAGCATGTCCTTTTCAGCCATATATTTGAACTTACCACCACCCTTGCCCTTGAGTTTGCTCACATCACGACCCACAAAGGCAGCACAGCCTCGTCTACTGAAGTGTCAATAAACGTATCCGTTGAGCCACATTACAAACATCTAATGCTAAGAATTTGCATAGGACATAAGCAAGAAATGAACTTACTGTACTCCCAAATCCCCAGTAGAAAACACATCAATGCGCTTGAGCGCAAACATGGCAAACATCTCAACCGACCACTTTCCCAGTCCACGAACAGCAATAAGCTTCTCAAAAAGCTCCTCGTCAGTAGCACGCGCCAACATCCTTGCCCCAAGCTCCCCACTAGCGAACTTTTCCGCAAGGCCCTGTATATACTCCGCCTTGCGCTGCGACAGGCCTGCCGTACGCAGGGTAGGGATATCACACTTGGCGACCTGATCCGGTGTCGGGAACTTTGCATGTCTATGCCCATCAGGCGCAACAGTATCAGGTAAATCAAACAGTGTCAGAAACTTGTTCTTGATAGACTTTGCTGCCGCGCCGGAGACTTGCTGGCCGATGATGCTGCTAGTCAGGCTGTTGAAAGGGTCGATTTCCTCTGCCAAGCCGGTAGGCGAGAAGAGCGGACATGGGTGCTTCTCGATCACTGTTGCAATGCGTGGGTCTGTCGCTATGAGGTGTGCAGTGGCTTTCTCGAGTAGTGTCCCGGTTGTGGCCGTTGGCCGAGGGAGACCGGTTTTCGAGGGCGAGGCATCTTCTGCGTGCGCCGGGTAGGCGTTTACCGTTGAGCCATGAGGGGTGATGAGGGTTGCGTTTGTTCGGTGTGGGTCGACGGGGCGGTCGAGGGGAGGCGGGGTCTGAGGTCTGAATATCGTAGGGTTAGTTGTTGAGGGCTGGTTGTCTGTTTCTTGTTTCTCTATGACTGCTGGCTCAGGAGACCAATAGGAGGTTCCTGTTTTTGGTTTCGTCTTTGTGGGCTTTTTGTCTAATTTGTTGGACTTGGTAGGTGCCTTGCGAGGTTTTGTCACTGCGCTGCGTTGGACTCTGGTCGCTTCGCTCGAAGCTGAGATTTGCAGTAGTGGTGGTGTCTTGATGGTTGGGATGGAACCCAGTCGGGCTGAGCGTCTGAGTGACATTCTTGGGTGATATATGGGATAGCCTGTTTCCAATAACCTATGTACTGGATCTGAGGAAGTCTCGAGGGGGTTGTAGGGAATCCTGGGGTTTGCGGAGGTGCGGGATTGGAGATTCGCCGTGCTACCCCACGAGTGCCAAGCACAATGACGCTCTTCAACACACCTAGTTAAATAGACAGGCACGCAGGCTTCTGTTATTGACCGTTAATTCCCAATATGATAGTTGATTTCATTTTCATTGTGTCCTAGTAGCACTTGACCTGCCTGACATTTATTCAAATACAATAAACCATCAATATATATTCCAAACGTAGAGACCACTACAGCTTAGGGAGGAATAGGGAGGCATAGGGAGGCAATATTGTTATTTATATTAAATCTATATATCGATGTACAATACGTGGTGGAAAATCACAATATATATCTGCTAAAACGTTCCTTTCCAACCCGAAGTTGTCCAACATGACTTGTACACAAGAGTTAGGTTGAAACCTACAGGACTAGGATCTGAAATTGAGTTGCAAATTACTTTCCATGTCATGCCTTTTTGTAGCGGCAGACTCAAGCGCCTCGTTAACATCCGATTATTCGTCTGGAATTAGCGTAGCTGTTATGGATCATCTGCAGAATACATCGGCTCTCCCCATTGCTGTGACAGTCTCTGCGCTGCCGTGATATCGCTGGCTACTACCGCAACCATATAAAGGCTTCCTGGACTCACGACTTGAACCTTGATCAAAATTGTGTCTACGAGAGTGATGCGCTTTTTATGACTTACCCTAGCTTATAAGAGGACAATTGAATGTGTTATGGATATGGTACACCACATGTTAAATGTATGGCTTTGTTAAAATGTATGATCTAGTTGCGCATTACAAGCAGTGTTATGATATGCGTTGACGAAAGGCCCGGGAAAGTCTTAATTTACACACATGTGTCCGTACACATTCACAAAAAATCGAACCCAAGGGCTATCTAGATCAAGAAAATGTCTGGTATGTCTTGATATCAGAGTAGACAGTCGCTATAAATAGCCCAAACTAGATCCACTCTTTGGTAACAACCCGGAAACCAAAGTTGAAAGACGAATGCAAAAAGCATGAAGAGAATTGTACCTTGGATTTAAACTGCAAAGTCACGCGATTGGATGCGATATACTCCGATGTAGCACATTCCCAAGGGACTGTCCGCCAGAACACCCCGTGGACCGAAGTTGAAGATCCATGGTAGTTCCGTAATACAATACAACGGCTAGTTTATGAAATTTCGAAGACCAACTTGAAGGATCCAGCATAGATATAACTCGTTAGTATTATATTGGGGTTATTCTATGTTAGAAGTATAGCTAGTTAGCTAACTACTTTGTAGTTATGTACGGAGTAGACACAACATGAACCTTGGAAATATTCAGGTGCTTCTGTTGACCCACGCACCGACTAATTATTCCCAGGAGGAAACAAAGGAAAAATGAAAATGTGGAAATGAACCGAACGTTCATTTAATGCAATTAGTGATCGACCAGTAAAATAAGAGATTGGTATTAAGGCCGAAGCGTTGGACCGAGTCAAATCCCTGGTGCATCAGTTCGAAACAAGAATGGATCCTTGTTTGTGAGACCATGAGATCACTAGTCCCAGAAGCCAACAGACCACGAGAATACTAATAATAACGCGGAAAAGCTTCGCCTTGCAGCCCCAGTCTACACGACCAGGATAATCCGGAATAGGGTATAAACACATACCCCAAGGTGGTCGGGCAAGTGAATTGTGCATGTTTACTTTTCGATCACGGTCTCGTGGTATAGGGAATGTGGTCATTCGCGACCCCTAGATAGGTACACACCCGTTGCTGAGCGTTCCACGCATTCCGGTACGTGGCCAGTCTCTCGGCCTTCTAGGGCCGACAGGACGGGAATGTGAGTTGAATGCCATGAGACAGAAATCATACGGAGTACACATGTGTCTTGTACTGTGACAAGTGGCTGTAGAGCCAGCTCAGAGCTGGGCCTAAATTAGTGTTTCAAGGTATTCCTATTTGTGGCGTAACGAGCATGGGCAGGTATTCAGGTCCGCGTGTGTCAAGTTTTTGCAATTTTGCCGATTTTAGGGTATTGCTACACGACAATGCGGCCATTCTCCATAGTTGAAGAGGTAGAATAGTTATACATATTGAAACAAGTTGTCTGATAGGATTCTAAGCGATTGAAAAAAACACATCACTTAGTGGAGCGGTACAAGGTGGGGCGAGACGTATCGAGTAAGTTGGCTCCGTTCTGAAACATTTCCCGACCTTACACTGTAACGTCTCCGACAAGATTGACCTTGTTGCCACCCGAAAGGGAATATTTGTGTCAATTGTGTAAAAATCTAATGGCTAACACTGTCAATTTCACTGGGTATTGAAGAAGAAGATCCCATGAATTTCTGCAGAAGTTTAGTCGGCCCAGTGAAGCTAATGAAGCTCTAGATATGGCTTGATCGTCAGCTCCATCCCGCCAAAGTTATAGCCGAGGTTCTGCATTGTTACGAAAAGCGCACAGATGTTGAAATTTTCGTTCGTCAGTACGCTATACATTGGGAGTTTCCAGATTAACGTGTCGTTAGGATCGTCTTGAAACTGCATCATTGTGATTTAAAGCTGTACATCGTGCAAAATAGGCAAGGTAGGTGCATGTATACCCGTTTGGTGAAAGTACTTAGTTGGGTACAAAAAGAAACTGTGGCGAAGTTTCGCAAAATCAGTTGTGATCGACTCGCGATCTCCGATGATTAAATTACCTCTTTACCAACTGCTGTGCGTAAAGCGCGTAAAAATGGGGCAAGGGATCGGACTGCGTGCTTTGATGCTGAAGAATAGGCTTTGTCAGACACTGTTTTGCATATCATATTCGCGAGGGGGTGATTGTTACGCCTCAGATGGAGCTGTATTTTCGGGGAACAGCGAGGATTGACAGTGATCCAGGGCGAGTCATTCCAACGTGCCAATCAAAAGTCGCGCATACCGGGAAATCGACGATAGCGGCAGGGGGCGGGTCCGTGGGAGGCTTGGGTTCCGCAAATTTAGATCGGCCACTATCAAAGTGAAAAGCTTCAAAACCAAGTTTGAAGATTGCGTGCCTATTGTTGAAATACGGAGTGTTGGAGAGGTTCGGGGATTTGTCAAGTAAGATGTATGATGATAGCTCTAGGGGTTGTATATTGTCTCATATAAATGCAACGATATCCAAAGAGGAACAAAGTCACTACATAAGACACTTGAAGATCTACAGGGGAGTCTCGAGCGAGCTTGGTCGCATGGATGACGACAGCAAGCGATGGACAGGATGGGATGGGGCCGTTGATAAATTGGCTAGCGATTTTCTGATTGACCCATTGTCGTCAAGTGCTGTAGGATTGGATGTTCGTTATGCGCTAGTATTTGTGTATTATTATTAGACCCGTCTAATGTCAACGCTGTATGCCATGGGCATAAATTTGCATGGGATTTTTGTCCGTGTCCAAGATATCGAGGATAGTCATGTACGGGAGTAGGTACTTTGATAGGGCCAAGCAAAGCTACAAGACTGTGTGCAAATGATAGTTGTGTCGAACCTACCGTGGCAAGTGTCATTCATACCATGCCAAGGCCTGATCACCCAGTCCCCCAAGTTGTACAGATGTACAAAAAGTACATAGTACCTTACTGAGTGCATGGCCCAATTTGAAAGTGACAAAAAAATCTATAAAATTGCAGGTAAACAGTGAATATCTACTCCGTACATATGAACTACAGTGATATTCGAGTCAATGAATCATCAGATACGGAGTAAGCAAATACCCAAGCCGAATTCTATAAACCAAATGGAGAAAGGGGGGCAAATGGGGGTACAGGAGTGAAGTAGCAAAAGCAGGAATTGGCCTGGAATTATTTAAGAATTAGGTTTTTTATTTTTATTTTTATTTTTGTTTGTGGTAATTTGGTAATTTTCAGTTTAAGGGTGGTAACTGTGGTAACTTTGGTTATAGTGGTAAAATACAGGCTAATCAGTGAGGTCGAAACCGGCCATAGAATACCTGGCACTGCCCTGGCACGGCCCTGGCACGGTCCTGACATGCCGGATGCAGTACTGTGTGTGTTTTTCTCTTCCCCCTTGGTATCAATAACCCATATAAGTAAAAAAGTGGCACCTGGTAAGATTAGAATACAAACAATCTCCACCTCCCTTTTCCTCGCCCCAAGGTTCCTTCTTCTTCTTCATTTCTCCTCCAACCTTCGTCCACTCGTTCCTACCACCTTTGAGAGTTCCTGCCTTACCTCCTTGGCAGTATTTCCGCTTCCCTCTCGTTTGAAGCGCTTCTTCTCTGATCACTCATTGCGAATTTTCCTGCTCTAGCTTTCCCATATCTCTAATCGGTACAATCACCCCCCTGAGCGAAAAATCTCACCCAAAATTCATCACTGACATCGGCTTTAGAATCTATCATGTCTCTCAAGTACATTCTCCCCGCGCTGGCCGCTAGCCAGGCTGTTTTCGCTGCCTGTGAGTTTTCTGTTTCTGGCAGTATCATGCACCCACTGACAGTACCATCCTACAGCCTGCAACGATACCACGATCCTGACCCAGAGCGATGCCGATGGAATCAACACTTGCACCACCATCAAGGGTGATATCATCATCGACAAGTCCTACAGTGGCGACCTCGCTCTTAACGGTATCGAGAAGATCACCGGTGGTCTGATCTGTAACGGTGGTCAGAACGTCACCTCCATCACCGCCGGCCTTCTCACCTCGATCGGCAAGGCCTTCGACTTGGAAGGACTCACCACCCTGACCCTGCTCGACTTCGCTCAGCTCGACTCCGTTGGTTCCATCAACTGGGAGGCTCTCCCTAAGCTCCAGTCGCTGTCCTTCGCCAAGGGTGTTACCCAGGCGGGCGATGTCAGCATCGCAAACACTGGTCTGACCGACTTGAACGGTATCAGTCTCAAGACCGTCGGTACCTTCAGCATCCAGAACAACCGTGACCTGAAGAGCATCAACATCAACAACCTTATGAACGCCACCGATCTGATCAGCTTCTCGGGCAACTACGATACCCTCTCGGTCGATCTCCCCAACCTGGGCACCGGTACCAACATGACCTTCCAGAACATCTCCTCTGTCTCCCTGCCTTCTCTCGAGAAGCTCACCGGTCAGCTCGGCTTCTGGGGTACCAAGTTCGAGACTTTCTCTGCTCCTAACCTCACCCAGACCGGTGATCTGATCTTCAAGGACAACTCCCAGCTGTCCAACATCAGCATGCCCGTCCTGAAGACCGTCTCTGGTGGATTCACCATTGCTCGTGATGATAAGCTCTCCACCATCAGCCTGCCCACCCTGCAGCGTGTCAACGGTGCTATTGACTTCAGCGGTACCTTCAACAAGTAAGTGACCTTGCTCACAAAGCTTTCTGTACATCAATACTAACAGCGAAAAGGCTTGCTCTTGGTGCTCTCAAGGACGTCGAGGGTAGCTTCAACATGCAGAGCACCCGCGGTAACTTCAGCTGTGACGATCTCCACAAGCTGAAGAGCGACGATGTTATCAAGGGTAGCTTCAAGTGTGATGCCACCAACAACAACCCCACCACTGCCAACGGCGGCTCCGGCACCTCCGGCTCTAGCTCTAGCTCTACCTCCACCTCCAGCAGCTCTGCCAAAACCAGCTCCGGTGCTGCTTTCATGAGCGGCGCCAACGTCCCCGTTGTAGGCCTCGCCGCTATCTTCGGTGCCCTTGCCCAGCTTCTGTAAAGGGTTGATTAGTGAAGGATTCAAACGACCTTGGGATTTTTGTACAAAAGTCTACCAAGCAACGATCTCAATATTCGTTCCCCATTGCAGTTGTTACGACAATAATTCGGTCTTTCGTGGAGAAAATTCGCAAAGTGGATTCTGGCCTCGAGAGATGCTTTCCCGGAAGGAGTTTTTCTTATCCTTTGTCTTGATTGTCTTGCTATGTTCCAGGTTCGCTCATCGCGTCCTAATGTATTTGGTTGCACTTTGTAACCTGCTTGTTCCCTGTTGATATGCCGAGAGGCGAGGCTGCTTCGGGCCTGTGGGTGTGATCTCGGTTTTCGTTGTACTTCTTGTGTAAACATTCCTTGAACCTTTTTTTAATGCCGTAATATCCCCTTTTTAATATCCCCTTTATCATAGTTGTGCGCGAGCTAATGACTGTAATTGCATAATTTTTTACCCCGAACGTTTGTTCCCAAGAGACGTCCTGTCCTTTGAAACAAATCCATCGTACAGTCTTGAAGAGGCAGTGACAACACGCCGTTGGTACCCAGGCATCCCCCTTGGACATTGTGTCTTTCGCAGACTTAGCTGCCGTTCGTCAGTATTACCTACCCACATCGATCGATCTGTCGTCCAATTTTCCATATCCACCAAATTCCGAATCGCTCAACACCTTCCAGCTTTGGCTGTTCTGAACAAGAGATACATCCACCCATCACGAATGCTTATCCCATACACCATACTTTCAGTCCTCAAGCGTTAACTCTAACCCCCAGCGTACTTGGACATAGACTAGCTTCCACCAGATCCCTAAAGTCAAATCTCCGCACTTATGAATCTAGCTTCCCCGGGCTAGCTACTAGGTGCCTTAGTAGCGGGATTGGTCATGGATTATGGAACAAGGAACATGGGTCGGGAAGATGGATTAGACGGAGAGAGGTAGGAAGTCATCCCCGGGACCCTCTTGTCCTGTCGATGGCTGTTGGGTTTTGCTCTTTGTCGGAATTTACAAGGAAGCAAGGCTGGGTTTGTGGGGTTGTCAATCCTCGGTTGGAAGTAGGTTCGGGAGGTAGATAGGATTAGTTGTGTCACACGTGTGAATAGGAGAATGGCGATGAAGATATCAAGGTTTTGTTCTTTGCTGGTAAATGTCTACTCACAAGTAGGTCTAAATGCTAATTATACTGTACGTGTCAGGAGATAGACAGTGTATCTGCTGGGAATATATCCGTACTCCGTAATGATAGTACAAAAATAGGGCTATCTCCATATGCGTGCCAAACCTACCATGTGCGTCTCAGGGATCATCCTGTGACTCGCGTCAAAGTCCCGAAAAAGAAAAAAATGGAGTCGCCAAGACCAACCTAGCTTGTCGGGAAAAATCGATCAGTCGAATCCACAGCGCCGGGCCGCGTCGGTCAATCCGATTCGAAGGACCCCTCCTGGACGGGTGAAAAAAAAAGACCATGATCGCAGCTAACTTGAATCGGATAACGGATATCAGCAAAACGTAATGTGATTGGTTGGTTACTCTCTCCGCATGGATATAGGGTTGAAGGAAGGCTGGGATGCTGAGCGTCTTGATAGACGGGATTGGCCAACAGTGGAGATAATGATTATGTTGGCTATGCATACTGTTTACTCCGTACTATATGCATATATCGAGATGTTGTATTACGATAGTGTGCTCCAAAGAGGATTGTTTTAGTAGGATCGAGTTAGTTGCACGAAGTATGCAGAGTGACATCCCGGTGGCTGGGAAGAGGGGAATGGGCGATCTTTACGCTCTGAAGAACATTGTGCATTAGTCTATCGGCCACCGGAATCTTCTATTAAGTGACGAACCCCCAATCGTGAAACAGGAAACCGTCAACCGCGCGATTTAGACTGGGAGCACTATATCGTATAGAGTACTCCGTAGTGGTGGATTAGATGACGACTGTGGAGGGGTGTTCGACATGGGTTTGCATATAAAAATTGCCGCATGTGCTTACCAACATACGCTCTAGACCGTGCCCGCACGGTTGAAACGCACAAGACAGACTATAGAGCCATTATTATGTAGAAACTATAAGATAAAGATAGATGGAGGCTGGGAATGGTTACGCTACCATGATTCGTTTGTGGTGTTTTCATCTTTGAATTAATTAATATTCTGTTCTTTTGTTTCTCTGAGTTTCGGATCTCTCATTTAAAATATTTGAGATGTACTATCAGACATTCTGATCTCTCAGTGTCAAGATACTGGATCTACAAAGGCAAAATATACTTTGATGGGATCTGCCATGATTGCGAGCCGGGCAGCACTGATCATGGCTTGACTGGCCAGAACTCTCGATATCTATAACGTGGTATAGTGTACGTATTTGTACTTTGGGTGGCTTTCTCAGTGCCCTCGATCTACATCACCATCGACGTGAACGGGGAACTGCCAAGCTAAACTCTTCGTGGGGTTTGTTTGGCGGCGCTGAGAGTGTGCATTGACCCTCCTTTTTTTTTCTTTTGAAAAAGGCAAAAATGGACCAGAATCCGAGGAAGCGCCATCGCGGTATAGAGGCAATATTATCCTTTTGCTTACAGGGACTCAGCAGAAAAGAACAAAAAAGTGGAGAGGAGTGCAAGAAATGAGCTGGCATTCGAGATTAAGGAGTCCTCCGGCGTAATATCAAGGTGGCAAGGAGTTGTTCCAAACGGAGGTCCGCTTCCGTACTTTGTCATCTCTCAAATCTCGCACGAATATGATGCATGCTGGCCGCAGCACGAAGAAAATTAAAGCAACAAGGGTACCTGAATAAAGATGCAAATCTTCAAGCCTGGCCGACCAGGGTATACATCCGCCTTGCATTGGAGGCAACCAGCAGTCCAGGTAGTGGGAAATGGTGGAGGCCCCGAGCACACCGAAAGGGCTAATCAGTGCGGCAATGCATCATGTAGGAACCAGATCCAGACGATCCAGAAGATTCAGACGATCCAGACGATCAAGACGATCACTAGACCGAGAGAGAGAAAAGGTTCGGAATAGATTGTACAGTACTCCACACAGGACCTATTTTGCCTCGATCGCGAACTCCACGGGGGAGTATCTATGCTGTATGTGTATCCATGCATGCACCATGTACCTCGGAGAAGTCCCTCGAGTGTGACCTCTCAGATGCGGCGAATTTGAGTTCTAGAAATAGTCCACACAACATACGTATGTACTATGCACCGCGAGCGTCTACTAGATCTGTATAGTAGGAAGTTGTCCTTGCAGGGGCCGGTGGCGAACTACGGAGTACATCAGTCGGGGAATAAATTCCTGCCAAGAAGTTCAGAGGGTTCTTGCATGCTCGTTCATGGGGTTCGGGGATCAGAAGATCTACGGGCTTTTGGTGTTGTTTTGGGATTCCCCCCCCTAACGTACTTTTGAAAAGAAGATGCTCACTGCCTATTCCGGTAATCAGTGGTGAGCCTTACACCCAAGATTATATTGTACTTTGTGCAAAGTGGACCGTTAGGTTTTGAGATCCACATGGCTCTGTAACCAGCAGTAATGATCGTCTGCCCTTGCTGCTCATGCCGCCTTCGATATCAGGTGTAATCATGTATGAGAGTAGCAATTATTGTCTATCAACGCTTTCAGGCGGGGAGGATACTTTGTATAGTTTGTACTCCGTAAAGTTCCCAGCAATTCATGCAAATGGCTTCCTCTGTCGAACAGACTGGAAGGATACACAGCCCCTTCCATCTTGGGACTAATCTGACACGAGCCTGCATTTCCATGCTTGCCACACAATAGAACGAGGGGGAAATTGTAGGCATCTAGTGGTGGAGGCAACACGCACAGTAGTGCACTGTATGTACAGAATTTTAGAGGGGCAATTTAAAGTGAGAACAGGGATTATGACAGTAACGATTGAAGACTTTATTTTTTTAATTTTGAGGAAACCGATCGAATCACGCACCGTGGACTAGGGAAGCATGTGGGTATATCATTTTACAGGGGCTTGTAACAAATTCCCTAATCCTACTCCGTAGTTGCCATGCTAATCCGTTCTTAGCATGCACAAACAGGGAAGAGGGTCCTATATCGTGCATGAGGCGCTTTAAAGCGCTTGGCAAGGATTTGGCCCCTATGATTATTCTAGTTGAATTGAAACATCTCAAATCATCAAATAGTCAAGTGAGTTACATCTGCTCCGCATATTAATCTATAGTACTAAATTAAGATTTCTCTAATTACGCTGTCCCCGCCATGTCATTGACAGTTGAAAATTGATAGATCAAGAGGCACGAGAAGGCGACTACTGGGAATGATTCGGTAAGAAGAGGGCATCAGAAATGCTCATTGGCGCTGGGAGTACAGTAAGCTTTGGGATGACAGCGTGGAGGCGAAAAGGACCTGAGAAAATGGGCACCAAAATTGTGTACTGTGGCTTGTTCCTTACACCTGAGAGCCGCACGGGACAGGGATCATGTTCAAGCCTGTACTCCGTAGCTAACGCCGTGTAATATCGAAAGAGGGGGCTACCAAAGGTATGATATTCGGTCCCTTTACAGCTACCCTCGGAACATGTAGAGGGAGGCGTTCATACTATGCGAGGTATGATCGACCTCGTAATCCACAGCGCATGTTGTAGATGTTTACATCCGCGATACCACGGACCCCAGTGCAGATAGGGCCCACGATGAAACAAAACTCTCAGAATCGGTCCCAGAGATCGGGATCAGAGTTTATTCTCTGATCCGTGAAACTCAAAGATCTCGATTTGCACATCACTGAAATTGGCAAGCAGGGAGGGTACAAAAAGGACAAGCGTGATCCATATTGGTCCGGGTGGTCCGGGAAATGCTCGGAAAAATAAATTAAAGAGTTTGACCGAACTTGAATGGTTCGTGTGAGAGTTTTCCCCTCGAGTTACTGTTGGTACGTGCCGTCTGCAGATGGGAGGCGTGCGAAACTCAGTGTGAGCCACCGATCGGGTGCATGTTTTGTATGCCATAGACATGGAACAAGGAACTGGGGAGCTGAGTTTCAAATTGAAGTCTGCAAAACACGAAAGAGAGGACGTTTAGGTGATGTTATCACTTCCGGTGTGGAGTTTTCCCTATGGAGTGGAATCCATAAGACTGCAAGTCGATAATTGTGGGCTTTTGTCACGGTACTCGGTACGGAGTACTTGAATAATGAATAAACAGAATAAATAGAATAATAGGGATTGTGAACATGAACGGCCAGAACGTGGGGACTGGATGGAGTCGCCATGAGGCAAACTGATTGATTGGTGCGACGGGAAGGGAGAATATGACAGCTCTATTTCCATAACCCACCATTGGCTCTTCTAATCCAGGGATGAATATCAGATTATTTGTATGAAGTACTCCGTATTCCGTAGATGATTTGATATAAAAAATAGAAATAAATAAAAACCCCCAAATTAATACAATGAACGTAGGGCTCTCTCCACCAGAGGGAAACGTGTCCATCTTAGGGTTTTTGTTTTAGGGCCTAAGAAATAAATCATTAAACTTAACATACAAACTAACTACGGAGTAGATGTTCATTTAATCTGACTTGTCAATTCTCTAACGTCTGTGTGTCAAACTATTCCAAATCATCCTAATCCTAACGATTGGCTGTCTGACAGCAAAGGTAACCTGGTCTTTGGGTCCCGTCCCAACTTGCTGGTTTCCTCAATGTCGTTTCGGACCTATTCTAGGGCTTCGCTTACCTGACGAGAATAATTTAATGATATTTGCCGTCAATCTTAAAGCTGAAACCGTAATTGGCGCTTATAGCTTCCTGCTCGTAGACCAATTATTCGCAACTCCATTGTATAGAGCTATGATCCTTATTCTTATTGATGCCTAACTCCTCGCATGGATCAAGATGACACTCCCGCGGTCCTTGCTTCATTATATTATCTTAGGGGCAATCTAAATTTGCCAGAAGCGCCTCGAGGGGTGGTGGCTCGTTGATAATAGGTAACCCCTTGATACTATAGCACGATCATAGAAGTTTCTCCTGACTATCGATGCAGGAGATCGAGATGCATGCTGCGATAGTATTAAGCGTTTCATCATCCATCGAGAAATCAGTGGGGATCTGGTGAATACAGACATGGCCACGCATGTACGTAGATACTGTGGAGTATGCAAGCAAACCTTAGTTTTAGTTGTTCAACTGTTGTTCAAATTGAAGTTTTTGTTTTTTTTTTTTTTTTTCTTTCGAGACTTCATTAGCACCAACAATTCACCCTCGTATGAGTTCTCCAGAGGTTTAAAGAACCTTTAATGTCATTATTTGGGATAACTATTGATGCAAGGGCCATGATGCCTTTATTTTTATAAAATAAAATAATCAAAAAGACTAAAATCTTCCCCATGTCGATCGCTACACCCAACAGTTCGGTGACAAATTAGGGGTCCTGGATCATCGGGAACCTTCCTCTCGGGCTGGATCGTCTTCCCCTCATTCGTCCATCCAATCGATTAGTTATGTGAGGTTCGGTCTATGCATGATGTGACAGATAGCTCTGTGATACCGAATATATTTAATTTCTTCTCTGGCGCTTCTTCCCGGCCCAAGCGGGCGCTAGCAAGTGGCCCAGAACACCCACCCGGGATTCCCATCTTGCTTCCCCGTCGTGATGAAGCTGTGGGGCAAAGAAATGCACCATCTGTCTGTATGACATCCGAAATTCCGCGCTTCATGTCCGTCGATCGGCCTCTGGTTCACGGTTCCCCTCGCCTGAATCTGGAGAGACCCTGGAATCTGGGAATGGGGAACAAAGTACTATCCCAATCTACATATAAACATGCTTCCCAGCCCGCATGGTATCCCCTTCTATCCATTGTCTCATTGTATACACTCGCCTCGTGTAGATTTTGATTTAGCTTCTTCTTCACTCTGTCTATAGCCCTACCCCTTTGTCTATTTCTGTGTCTATACAACTTTGTTTCATCTGCACTCTCGCCATTCAATCCACGACCCCTTCGACCCGAATCTACACAGGAACACGACTCACCCGTGACCCTTCAGTTTATATCTTCTCGGCATACTTTGAACCACTTCGACACTCTCGCCACTGCACATATCACGCATTTCCCGACGATAAACTACGATGTATGAAGAAATGGGCTCTATTACTGAAGATATCTCTCGCCGCTGCTCTCTGCCGTGAGTTACCTCACTATCCTGGTATCAACCCACATGTCCTAACATATATTCAAGTTCTTTCAATTCTAGCACTAGAATGGCTGCCTCGGATGTGGGCGAGGAGCGCCGACTCCCTCCTCTTCCTCAGATTTTGCCTTTGCCACCCCGTGGTCCTTTCAGCCCGTTCAACGTGAAGGAAGCCCTTGTTCCTACCACCCCAGGGCCCCAGGATGCGTTCCAATTCAAGTCGCCTTGGGCGGCTGCCGAGCACATCGTCACGCCTCCCTCACCGGCCAACTCTGCTGAAGGCTCCTGGCAGGAGTCATTTGCCATGCAGAAGTCCAACTCGGTCGATTGGCCCAATGATCTCTCCCAGAGCGAGATCATGGCTTTGGTGGCCCCACAGAATCTCAACCGCAAGGCTCCTCTACAGCAGCTCTGCGGCCGCAAGCGCAAGGGCAGCGCCCAATCTACGGAAGATGACCAGCGCGAGAAGCACCGCATCGCCGAGGGCAACCGCCGCAGCAACCTCAGCGAGCTGCACCGCCAGTTAGACAGCCGTATCCACGATTTCTTCCTCGAGCGTGCAGGCTGGAATCCTTCCAAGAGCCTTACTCAATCCAAGGAGCACATTGTGCAAGGAGCCATTTACCTAGTCGACTTCATGCTTGCCATTATCGTTCACCTTATCCGGCAGGAACAGGTCACACCGCAGCTCTCAGAGAAGCTGCAGCCCCAGGTCCGCTGCATGCAGCTGCAGCAGCTAGTCAGCTCCCTACAGCACCAAAACCAGACGGCCCAGCAACAGCTCAAGGCCACCAAGGCCGAGAACGAGATCCTCGCTGATCGTAACCGTGCCCTCGAATTCCAGCTCAAGTCCTACGAGCAGATGTTCCGCTCCCCAAAGTCCGAGAGCACCAGCCCCGGCCCCGTATTCGACTTCCCCGAACACAAACGCCAGAAGAAGAACGGCCTGCCTGGCATGCGTGTGCTCTGCGATGAGATTGCTGCCAGCAAGCCCTCCGAGCCTTCCTATGCCGCTCCTTACTATGACTCCATGCCTAGCTCGACCTCGCAGTCTTTTGGCAGTTCCTATCTTACTGCTACCCCGCCTATGACTGGTCCTTCTTCTCCTGCTTTCCCTCGCTCTCAGTCTTCGTCCTTCTCATTCCCCGCGTCATCCCGTCGCCACTCTCTCATTGCGTCTCCATAAATCCGCAGTGGAGATTGATGATGCACGCCCGATATTGAACACTGTCCCTGTTCACTGATGATATCATGATCCCTTCTCTGCCATTCTCTCTCTCTTTGTGCCGCATCTTCATTCGCACATGAGGCCCTTACAGCAGTGGCTGTTCTCCCTTACTCTCGGGTCCGTTAGGCTTTGTCCTTCCCTTGTCCTCCCGCTCCATGTGCATTTAGCGCCTGCATTGTGTAACAATATTTTTCTTTGATCTCGGGGATGAACAAGAGGTCCTCCAATTTGCTCGAATCCTTTTCCTTTGTTTGAGTTCCTTGCCTCGGGATTTCCTTTGTCTTGTTTCTTTGGTTCTTTTCTTGGACATAACGGTGGCCTTATTTTCTTATTCTCTCTTTTCCTTTGGCGTTGTTAATTATGTGGACATATGTGCTCGGGTGGATATATTTTGGCTTTTCTTCATTTCTTTATTTCATTTGTCACTTTCTTCTCTTTTTCTATGTCTATAGCTATGACTTAATGGATCATCTTTGATGAAAATCATGTTCTTCTGTAGGATCATGGTAGTTATGCTACTGAGCTGTAACCTGCACTGAGTACTGCCGTATGAAACTGTCTAATCAGCCCTGGAGTAGTTTGAAACGTATTGAGTACGATCTGTGTTTGTCCTACGATTCCCCATGTAATCACGACCTGTCAATTATGCGTATTTATGCTGGCTATAGATGTGCGCTCCCAGAGCTAGCGCGACTTTGATTTGAGCAAGATTTATTTAGTCAACTATAATACAGCCATGTAGTAAGAGATGAATTCCAGTTTTATTTTTGGAAACTGTAGATATGGCTCCATGTAGGATGCGAGGTAACTTGTTGTTTAGGTTGGCCAAGTATCTCCATGGCTACTTTCCCCCTTCTGATAGTACAAACATACAATGATTTCTTGTACATTCCTTGAATACTGGGCCTAAGACACAAGAATGCAAATAATGTTCCAAGCGATGTGATTTTCTTCTCGTGGACGAATGGGCTGTCGATAATTCAAAGGCCGTTTTAGGCATCAGCCGGTGGAGACCAGACAAGAGGCGTTTTGGATTTTGAGAGATGGGAGATTGAACTACCTTTTGTTTTTCAAATCAGAAGAGCAATTCGAATTTATACTGGTAGAAATCGAGATGCTCGGAGTACTCCGTACGGAGATGTATAAAATATAAAATATGGATTGGGCCCAGGCCATGTCTCACTTTTAACCTCGTGCTGGAGATCCCACTTGTCATTTCCAATTGCTTTTTTTATCTGGAGTAGTAATTAATTTGAAATTAATGGAATTTCAGTGGAAATTAAAAAGAAAAAAAGCATTACCATTTACTTAATAGAAATGACAGACAGGTTCAGATTCAAAAGCAAATCAGAGGATAAAAGTACTACATGTACGCTCAATCCCTGCAGAAAAAAAAACAAATGCCTACAACAGAATAGGGGTACGGAGTACAAAGTACGATGTACAGCACATTGAGTTGTACTCCATACTTGTGTGGCAACAGAGTGAATAGAGATGGTGATATACCCCATGCCATAGTATTCAATAGCCCCCCTAAGTGCACAGAGTTCTAGATGATCAAAGCTAGCTGTCAAGGTGTGTTGAGGGGATCCAAAAGAATGAGTTGATATACTTATTTGATTCAGAGGAATAGTAGAATATTAAAATGACCAAGACCTTAAATCTACATCTATACTAATGATGTTCATTCGATCTTACAGAATGTGTAGAGAGGGAAATCGTAGTTGTTGTCTTACTGAAGTTCAGGCGTTCTTGGCAGGCAGTCGCATTTCCCCCGATTCTCCGATTCTGTTTTCTCCCTATCAACCATTCGCCTCACCATCCCTCTCCTCCTCTCTTCTCCACATTCGTTCGGGGGGTTTTACGACGAGTGTTCGAGACGGGATCGCCCCTGAAATTCTACACAACCTCATACCTCGTTATTTCTCATCATGTTGATGCCAAAGGGCGGTGTTAATTGGAAATCGGCCAAGGCCAGATTGCCGCCATGGAGGGCAATCATCGTTTTATTAACACGGACTCGCTTCTTGGTCTCCATAGCCTTGACGGGTCTATTGATCCTTATGTGGCGCGGTGTCAGCAGGTCTGCATCAGGGATGCAAAGGTGAGAGAACACGCAATCCATCATCCATCAGGAAAATATCCATACTGACCCGATTGGCGCCGACAGCTTCTACTGCTATGGATCTAGCAAGTCCCCCATGGAGATGTCCATTAATGAGATGGTCGAATGGAGTGCGCACGCCCAGACCCCTGTCCTCTTCAACCGCCACGAACCCTACGAAGTCAACTCCACCACCATCACCGATCTCGACCTGAACCCCATCAAGTCTACCTCCAAGGCCGCTCTGAACCGCGAACGTGTACTCATTCTGACCCCTCTTCGTGATGCCGCTCCTTACCTGGCCAAATATTTCGACCTCCTTTACAAACTCTCTTACCCACACGAGTTGATCGATCTGGCCTTCCTCGTTGGTGACTGCAAAGACGACACTCTCGCAAACCTCGCCTCCGAACTCGACCGCATCCAGAACCATGCCGAGGAAAAAGTTCGCTTCCGCAGTGCAACCGTTATTCAGAAGAATTTCGGTGCCGATGTTGAGATGAATGTGGCAGAGCGACACTCGTTCGCCGCACAGGGTCCACGACGCAAGGCTATTGCCCGTGCCCGCAACTATCTGCTCTACTCGGCCCTGAAGGCCGATCACTCCTGGGTCTACTGGCGTGACGTGGACATTACCGACTGCCCCGAGCGTATCCTGGAGGACTTCATGGCCCACGATAAGGACATCCTCGTGCCAAGTATGTGATTTTGCTTGCAATTTGGATTGAAGGGTGGGCAGCTTGCTGATAGTAATTTTTCTTTTAGACATTTGGTTCCACCGTTACAACCAGGATGGTCATGACATCGAGGGTCGCTGTATGTACACGCGTGACGCCCTGTGCTATGCAGATTAGATTGCTGACATCTTCACTCCTAGTTGACTACAACTCATGGATCGAATCCGACAAGGGCCGCCGCCTGCGCGCGAGTCTGCCCACCGACACCATTCTGGCAGAAGGTTACAAAGAGTACGACACTGGCCGCACCTACTTGGTCAGTATGGGCGACTGGCGAAACAACAAGGATGATGAGGTGGAGCTTGACGGAATCGGTGGCGTCAACATCCTTGTCAAGGCCGATGTGCATCGCTCCGGCATCAACTTCCCCGCATACGCTTTCGAGAACCAAGCCGAGACCGAAGGTTTCGCCCGCATGGCCAAGCGAGCTGGCTACCAGGTTGTCGGACTGCCCAACTACGTGGTCTGGCACATTGATACCGACGAGAAGCCCGGCAACCTTGGAGACCGTAAAGCGTTCTAGTTTCCACCTGCATTCCGTCCGCCGGAAATCTCGCTTGGGATCAAGTTGATCTTTGATCCCAACCCGTCGTCGAACATCCACCATTCTTCACTGCCCGTGTGTTGTCTCCCCCGTGATTACCATCGGGGAAAGCTTCCAACCACGGCGTATTTCACTTCGTTTCCCCTGACCCGTTGCTTTTCCCTTTTTTTTTCTTTTCTTTTTGGATGGATGTTTCGCGACGGAAAGCCTAATGACTTCCCTAATACAGTATCTTCATGCCGCGTTATAGGGAGTGTATGTATTTGTTACCTTGGCGCTACGGGGGAAAATGTTGTTTGGCGGGTTCGCAGGTCTATAAAGTTCGTTCTCCAGGCCTCTTCCTTCATATACCGAATTTGTGTCTCCTGGGACACACACATCCCGAGCTATGAGGATGTGTGTATATCCGGGTTTGTACACTCGAATGATTCAATCTCGATCATCTGTTCTTGCGCAAAACCTACATTAAGGACCGAGAACCAGACCGTCTACTGTCATGTGTCGCTTTCTTGTTTCCAAGTCTATTTGATTCTGAATCTGCCATGCAGGTCACCTCCAAATTGCCCTTTCTATTTCATCTTTTATTTTCCGTTTTCTCATGTGCTGAGCTGGCGTCCTTGACTTTTTTTGAGATCAGAGGCAGGACATCAGACTAACTCAGTTGAAATCCAGATTCTGTGTGATGAGTCTAGATTTCTTGCGGATGAAGCAAGGCAGATACCGCGCTGCATTGCATCATCTGCTGAGTTTAATGTATATAATCAATTGTACGATTTCATTCCCTGCAAATAGCATGAGACGTATCACAACAAGTAGTTTAACTGACCATTTCCTAGCACGGACCTCGACAGCGGAATATCGAGGGGCTGTTGGGCTAGTTGAAGCTCATGTCTCTTTTTCTGGCAAGTCCTCTTTAGAAATTCATGTCCTCTTTCATTTAACTCGGGATACTTGGACAAGGCGAAGTCCATCCGAAAATCACGAGCCTCAGCATGATCCGATGTTTGCGTAGCAAATCTTTCCTCTCTTTATCATCTTGCCTAGGCCAATGCCTGCACATACAAACTCCCATCAAATAGGGAAAAGCCGGATGATTCCGTGTGTGGAATCAATACTAAATTACCATTCTTGGCAATGATGTTGACGTTGGCTAGGTCACCGTAATCAAAGGCATAGGGAGCTGCAGTTAGCATCCGCCGACGCAATTTCGAATGAACTTGCTCCGGAACTTTGGTTAAGACTAACGACATCTCAGCACATAGTTCAATGTGTGATAAAATCGGCCCAAGGCCCATGCTGTAGATATTCGGAACAAGCAAGGCCAAGCAGAGTGGATGTCCGCCGATGCCATTCATCCGAGCGAAGGCCGTGAAGCTACATCAAATGTTCAACGGTCTGTTTTGCGACACGTTCTTGATCGGTCGATGTCATCTTTGACCATATTTCACTCAATGGTTGACCTCGAATCCGTTTGGAGAGGAGAAAACATGCTCCGTCGTCTTCCTACCATTCCCCGACGATTTGGGGTGTAGGTATGTTGATGCCAAAAATCTGATATCATGAACTTCCAAGCTGGGTGGATTGCTAGACCGCTCTTTTAAAATCAGATTCGACCCTCAAGACCATACACCGCGATTGCTAACACCGTAGAAAAGTGGCTCTAGTGACGACATACGTCTTGACTGGTTGATAACCAGCTACACACTGAACAACTGGGCAGGTGTTTTTGGTTATTTTGTAAAATCATTCCTTTTCTGAAGTGATGTCAGACAATGATCAGTAAGATTTAAAGTGTTTTTAAATGAAGAGGGGTGATACGCACAGTGTAATGTCTCAGGGGACCGGATGTCCCGAATAATGGGCCAACCTTTATGGTACCCCATTTAATTCTGCCAGGTCTACATGTACTTATGTAAATAGGTAGATTGAGGGTCTGGATAATCCCTCATGCTAAACATCTTAGCTGGAAACCGGCATTTGAAGATATGGGGCCAAGACGTGCAAATGCCTAACGGTGAAGCTAAAAGGTAACGTAATCATTCAACCCCCCAACAGATATATGCTGCCCATCTCTAGCAAAGATCGAAATAATCTCAAAAGATGAACGGAAATAATCACCACTAACCCACTTTGTTTGACGGCACCTCCCATCCGCCTAGTACTGCCTTGGTCTTTTCTCAACTCCACGGAGATGCATCATTAAGCAAAGCTTCGTTGCTCCAGCATGGGATCTGCAGGATCGCCACTATAATCGGCCCCAGTTTCGCTCAGATGAAGCAACACGATGCCTCCCGTATCTAAAACGTGTCAGGGTTGCGCGGATTCTAAGGTGCGATGTGTCCGGGATACCGATATCGCATGTAATCGGTAGGAATCAGAACAACCTCCCGAAGACCTCCGTGGAAGAAAACTGTAGCTTATCTAGACAACACAGGTGCCTCCGTTTGGGAAAAGAGTGTGTATATCGTCGGACTGGTCGTCGATTTAAGGGTTTCCACAAGGACCGGTGAGCAGACTTTCCGTCATGAAAATGTCGTTTATTGTCTAACCCCTAAGCCAGTAAGATCGCGGCTCTAGAGTCAAAGATCAATGAACTCAAGGCCAATCGGGGTGGTCTAGAAGGAAATGACACAAACACGAGCACGCGTAGCGCATCGTTAGTTGATGGTGATGCTGCGCCTGAAGACATCATCAGCCGAGACTTCCTTGACATGGAGACCGCCGAAAGGTATCTAACCATTTTCAAGACCAAAATGACCCCACACTTCCCATTTGTGATTGTGCCCCCCGATGTATCGGTCTGGCAGCTCCGCCAGGAGAAGCCGTTCCTATGCTTAGCAATTCTTGCGTCAGCTTCGTACGAAAATATGCCACTGCAACGGACGCTGGGAAACGAAGTTAAGAAAGTTGTCGCATCGCGGATGGTCATCGGCGGGGAAATCTCCTTTGAGTTGTTGCAAGGGCTGCTGGTGTTCCTCGCATGGTAAATCCCAACCTATCAATACTTTAATATTGTGATTGCGTCTAACAACGTATGGCAGGTCGCATTATCACTCACGGCCACACCGTTATACTCAATTTCTTCAACTGGCTATAAGCCTCATGATAGATCTGCGGTTGGACCGTCCCCCGCAGACACGGACGTGGAAGACAGAGTTGCGCTTCGGGCTTCAATGCAATCTGCAGAATCAGACGTTGAATCGGCCTTCTTGGGGGAGCAACGAGCAGAGGGCTGTCTTGGGTTGTTACTATTTGTCGTCATCGTGAGTTTGTTTCTGTACCATTGGGGCTTATAGAGTGATGGCTGATAGTTATCTCGCTTTAGGATTGCGATGCTTGTGCAAAAAAA
The DNA here is from genome assembly GCA_002116305.1 of Penicillium italicum. NCBI lineage: Eukaryota > Fungi > Ascomycota > Eurotiomycetes > Eurotiales > Aspergillaceae > Penicillium > Penicillium italicum. The sequence continues at coordinate 147,943 of KZ108175.1, read as the reverse complement.
ATCTACCATTCTGCGTCTCCCGTACCAGGAAGAATGTTGCAAGGCTCTCAGCGAAGCCAACGAGTATCCTCACGACAAATACATCAGTTATGTGATACAGCTCCAATTTATTGCAGAAAAAGTCGACAATCTATCTGCAAAGCATGGACTTGACTTGGAAACGCCTGGATCGGGGTCGGAGCTCTATATAACCAGTCTGATGTCGGATCTGGAGGTATTCTACCGTCAGCTACCCTTCGATATCAACGAAAGCTGTGAGTCCCAACAGAACACCAAGTTCACCTAAAAAGGGATTTGAAACTAACAGCTGTAAATGAAGTTCTTCTTGCCATACAATACCACGCAACAGGGCTTTGCCTGTATCAAATAGCCCTCAACATCACCAGCCAAGAGTCCCAATCACCGTTCGACTCTAACTCCTGGAGAGATGAGATGTCGTTCTCTGCGCTTATCTCAGCCAATTCGATCATAAATCTGTACATTCAACTTCCATCCAACGAGGAAGTCGGATTCAACAACACGCATTGGGTACAGATAGCGTTTGCCTTGCTAGTTGCCTATCGACACACCGTGGCAGCCTTCAAACCAGATCAAACTGCTGCTTTCCTAGACACTCTGTCAAAATTGAGATCGAGGATTGGGGCGTTGTCTACTTCTGATGTAGACAAGAACGGCGCTCGAGATGCTTTCTTCGACTTTGGGAACCGTATAGCTCGAATTGAGAACTGGCTCGGGGAACATAGTAGACAGGAAGATGCCTCTCACAGTGATGAGAGCTTTGAAGACTATCAGCATACGTTATGCTTGGAGCCGACACAGTTTGATGGGTTTATGGGGGCTGCGGAGCATCTTGACGTCCCTTTTGGGAATGAGTTTTCATCTTCGGCGGATGACTTGCAAATTTCCAATGATTTTCTCTTTGCATCTTCGTTTGAGCAGATTATGGGTGAATGGGTGTGATTGCTGATTCAATGTTTCATTCTATGATACCTACTTATAGATCTCTTTTGTCAACTTTTTTTTCACCTCTTCGTATCCATGCCCTCTATCCAGAAGTTAAAGATTACTAAAATTGAGGATATCGTATAGATACTAAAAAGGGCGTGGAAAAGCCATAATGAATTGAATAGGCAACATTGCTCGGAGTTGGAGGTTCTAAATTGTGACGATGCAATGCTCCTTCGTATCGCCGAGCCGATGTATACAAATCGCCAAGACCTTCAGCATCACCGACCCGATGTTGGATATAAAACAGATATTCAGAAAGTAAGAATCTGAATCCAAATCAATTTTGATTCTTTCAGAATGATCTCGATCGCTTATAGCTCGACATTCTTCTTCCTCTTCTCTTCCGCTCTCTCTTTCACCCCATGTCCACTCCTCGGTCCTGCATTCCCTCCATTCTCCCTCGACGCAAATGACAAAATAGTTGCAACTGCACTGAAAAGCCTCACAAAGAAGTTTGATACACTAGTCGCAACAGACACTAGTGCTCATGGGGATGTCTCGCCAAACACTACCTTTAGCATCGCCTTGTTTTCATCTGACACTGGAAATGCCGAAGACGAGCCCTTTTTCTGGCAATATCACCACACAGCGCCTACCTTGAACCAGTCTTTAGTGGGATCTCACGCCGCGGATAAAGACAGCATTTATCGCATTGGTGGTCTCACTGAGGTCTTCACTGTGTGGAGTCTTCTGGTCACGGGAAATGGAGACAAGATCTTTGATGATCCTGTTACCAGGTACCTCCCTGAGCTGGTTGATAGTACAACCGAGCAAGATATAATTGGACACGTAAGGTGGGAGGATATTACCGTTGGTCAACTTGCGAGTCATATGTCTGGAATTGCGAGAGATTGTGAGTGAGACACTAAAACAGAACAAGGCTGGCGATTAGATCTAATTCAAGACAAACAGACTGCTCGAAGGATGTGACTCTGCTAAAAGGTTCTGACGAGGAAGGATTGCCTCCACGCCAGGCTATTCACATGCCTTGCTGTGGTGACGGTTCCAAGTGTGATAGCAGCGGTATGAAATCCAAGTCTGTGCCTACTCTCCCAGCAAACTAACCTCTTCATAGATTTTATTCGACACCTCGCCAACCGAACTCGCGTGGCTCCAGCTGGGGGAACCCCCAGCTATTCCAACATGGCATTCCAGCTTCTAGGCTACATAGTCGAAAAGCGCACAGGAAAGCCATTCAGCAAAGTCCTGCAACACGACATCTTTGACGTCCTAGGCATGACTGAAACCTCAATCTTTGCACCAAACAAAACGACCACCGGAATCATTCCCGTGAGTAAAGAAGCCAGTGGTTGGTTAGCACGCGACGAAGGAGACGAAGCGTAAGCCCATCCTCTCTCCAAACATCCCAGCCACCAATCTAATCTAACACTGCATCAACCCCAGATCAAAATCTCTTTTCTCCAGCATCAAAGATCTCGCAACAGCTGGCCAAGCAATCCTAAACTCAACCCTCCTCGGCAAACCCCAAACAACTCGCTGGTTCAAACCAGTCTCCCACACCTCCAACCCAGCCAACTCTATCGGATCCCCATGGGTCATATACAGCGCCGGCTCATACCCCAACACATCCATGGTGGACATCTACACAGTTCTCAGCAACGAAGGCAACGACGAGAGCCTCTACAGCTCATACCTCGGGCTAGTCCCTGACTTCGACGTCGGCTTTGCCATTCTTTCGGCCGACAATGAGGCCCGGCTGATCTTAATGCGCACGCGGATATCATCGGTGATGTTGTGCTAGAAGCGTTGATGAAAACGGCTGTTGAGCAGGCAGCTGAGAATTTCGGTGGCGTATACGAGGCTTCCAATGTCAATTCGTCTATTTCTGTTGGGTACGATAGCTTGCCTGGCTTGTATGTCCAGGAGTTTGTCAGTAATGGCACTGATTTTCGTGGAACACTCGCTGGGATCGTGGGTGTTGCGAAGCCGGCGGATTTGAGTTCTCGATTGTATCCTACACAGCTGGTTGAGGATTCTGGCTCTGGCTCCAGGCAGGCTTTTAGAGCTGTCTTTCAGGATTTCACTGAGCTGGCGGATAATGACACTCCGACTTGTGTGTCCTGGCTAGATCTTGACAAGTTCCAATATGGAGGCCGAGGTCTGGATGAGTTCATTTTCTCTCTGAATCAGAGTGGTCGGGCTGTCAGCGTTGAGATTCCAGCTTTGCTGGTCTCGCTGATAAAGAACTAGCAACAGGAGGGCTGATCACAGTCATCTTCTTGCTTACATTTTGTTTTTCTTTGTGACATTACTTTCGGGCTGTTTTGATGGTCTTTTGTTATACACAGAGCCATATCAGATATCAGATATTCATAAATGAGTTGTGCATGTAAGGGTTAATTGTTGATCAAGCTGGAGTTTAGTGCGTAGGATAGAGCCATAGGCCAAGTGGTCGTCGAACTAGAGCACATCCTATCGCCAATATAAATTAAAATCCTACACGTGACCCATCACACCCGATAAAAGCGGCTCAAACAGGAAACCCCCAGGGAAAATCCGGTATACAAAGTACATACATCGATGTAGTTGCATCTTTCGTACAGAGACCACCAATTGACAATCCGATACATCCCATTTCCCTTCACCATGTCACTTCGTGTCACCCGCGCCCTTCAAAGCAAAGCCCCCGCTTTCCCCCTCGCGCGGAGACCGTTCCTCCGCGTTCCATCACACTCATTCTCCTCCTGCCCCTCAGCCTCGATTAAAACCTTCCAAACAATACCCAGAAAATCAATTCTAACTTTCCAATCCCGCAATATGTCTTCTGCCCCTGTTAAGAGAGAGTTCCTTTGCATTTTGCCCGATAAGCCCGGCGCGCAGGCGAAGCGTCTCGAGGTTCGCCCGTGAGTCTTTCCCCGGCATCTGGAGTCCGGCGTAGGATATGTTTTGCTAATGCTGTCTTCAGTAATCACCTCGAGGGTGTTAAGCCGCTGGTTGCGTCTGGTGCCATTGTTGCCGGTGGTATGTGACTTAACTTAACTTAAATTCGAGTTCTTCGTTTATCTAGATCGTGTCATGAAAACCCACGCAATTATACGTACATGTACTGACATGGGTTGTCTTTTGTCTAGGTGCAATGCTCAATGCGCACCCCGCCGACGGCGAGACTCCCTCCTTCAAGGGAAGCATGATGCTTGCTGTTGCGGAGAATGAGGCTCAGGTGCTTGAGCTGCTTAACAAGGATATCTATGTCAGTTCTGGTGTGTGGGATATGGAAAAGGCGCAGATTATTCCGGTATGTGGCGCAGACAGAGGGTTGTCTGGTTTTCGTTTCTGCTGATTGCTAACTTGTTTCCTGGTTTAGTTCAAGTCTGCTGTTCGTGAGGCTTTGTAGTTGTATTTCTAGTTTTTAGCTTTCTTCAGATTGGTCGTTTGGTAAATTGAATGAAAGCCACTGGTGATTGAGCTTGTGCTGCATCTAGATGCCTTTGGGGGTCTTCAAGTGGTTGTTTTGTACTTGTGGGGAAGGAAGGTGGAAGACTTTTGATCATATATTATCCATGGATACTAGTAAATTGACTAATGAGTGAAAAGCGAAAAGGATCAGTACGATTAGCATGGCACTTCTTTACTCCTTTGGGTATGCAAACCCCGATTGGAACGATTGGAAAAGGCCGGGGGGGTGGAACTAAACTCCGGCCCGGCCTTCGAATGTAACTCCGCGGGAATAAAATCTGTCCAGTTTAGATGCAAGAATGTAGCTACGGTAAAGAACATAGAACATCAAATTGATAATAGATCGCCAGGGTTGACTTCACGCCTATCACTTCTCTGCACCATTGGCTCCAGGAGAGGCTAGACGTTGACTGGGCGAGTCCACCGCGGAGAACTTGAGTGGTGCAGAAAGGTCGCCACCTCTGGAAACTGATATCACCAGCGGCCACTCTGAGTGGCAGAGATAATTCCCCAACTTGTCCCATCTGCATCATATAAATATCATTTAAATATCACAACCGAAGACCGAAGAGAAAAAGCCGAACGTCATCTTTGTCATCTCCGACGACCGGCGGATCCGGCCAAAGAAACTACTCCATTAGGACTAGCGTGCTTATCTAAGGATCAGATTATTATTATTTATGAATTCATCACTTTTTCCCTATCAGATCCATCCTCTTTTTCGACTTCCAACACATCTCAGTGAAAACAAATACTTTCAAATATACCCATCATAATAATCCACAATGTTCAAGCGCCTAGTTACCGTTGCTCCCCGCGTCGGCTCCGTCGCCACTCGCAGTGTCCTTTCTCCCCTCACTGGCCTGCAATCCGCCCAACCCGCCATAGCCGCCATTCGCCACGCTGCTCCCGCTCCAACTCAACAGCGCAGAGGATACCACGAGAAGGTCCTCGACCACTACAACAACCCCCGCAATGTCGGCTCTATGCAGAAGGGTGACCAGGACGTCGGTACCGGTCTCGTCGGTGCCCCCGCCTGTGGCGATGTCATGAAGTTGCAGATCCGCGTCAACAAGGAGTCCGGCCGTATCGATGACGTTGTCTTCAAGACTTTCGGCTGTGGTAGTGCTATCGCTTCGTCCAGTTATATTACCGAGCTCGTGCGCGGTATGACCCTCGATGAGGCTGGAAGGGTTAAGAACACCGATGTGGCAAAGGAGCTTTGTCTGCCTCCTGTTAAGCGTATGTCTTTCTTCTCCAAATGGTTGATGGTTTTGGTCGGTTCTCATGCTAATTCATACATAAATAGTGCACTGCTCCATGCTTGCCGAGGACGCTATCAAGTCTGCCATTGCCAACTACTACACTAAGAACCCCAACACCCGTGCCACAGACCTGTCCGGGACGGGTGGTGTCATTCCTGATGTTAAGGTTGAGACTGGTGGCAGTGCTTCCATTTAAATTCGTTCCTTTGCTTTAACAGTTTTGAGCTCATCGGGTGGACTCTCTATTTGAATGACGCAACCCACCCGTTTCGTTTCGCCAACTTTGCGATTTCAATTCCGCGGTTGTCTTAATACACAATCATTTGATCAAGGATGCTTGTTTTTGTCGGAGAGAATCGACAAGAACGGGTGCTTTGGGACTGGTTGTCCTTGTGTCGCTGAAAATGTGCGCCAAGAGATGACGACGGATGAGATGAAAACGAACAAATTGCCCATTTGTTTGATGTACATATTCCCCTTTTTCTTCATACGCTCTGATGCGTTTTCTTTTGTTTTTTTCCTGCGGTGGCGCTTCGGTATCTGGGATCCTTGATCGATACTCTTATTTCTATTTTTCTGAAAAGCAGCGCGTTGATAGTTCCCAATGAGAAAATGAAACCAGAACAGTTACCCTTTGTAAAATGTAGACTTGGAAGTAAAATCAGAAGCGGTCAATGATCTATAATTTATTCACAATCTAGTTATTATTACACGACCATACTGGATCTCTGCTTGCTGCGACAACGCAGCAGAACGAAGCCCGAAAACATTGAACAATCCATCCTCTAACAATCCAGTCAAGAGATGAAGAGGCCAGATGCGAAAAGAAATATAGAACGCCATCGCTGATGCACAGACAGACCACTCAAGACAATCTGTGCCTAATGAACCAACCAAAAACAAGGGATATAATGGGAAAACAGAACAAACGAAGAAAAGGCACCAAGCGCAAACCGTCCGCAACAAGTACACTACACTGTCTAACCGCTCCGGAGGCCGAAGCGAGTCTTCAAGGACAGCAAAGTCTCGTAAACAGACAATTTGACCTCAACGCGAAGGTAGCTCGCGTAGGCATACATGAAGCGGAAGAAGTTGCGGAAGACGCCGCCGGACTCCTTAATGAGCTCCAATTGCTCTTCAAAAACAGTGCGTGTGGCATACCGGGCGAGGATAAGGAACGAGCGCATTGGGCCCTGGCGTGTGTGAAGGTTTTCGTCTAGGCTGCGAGCTGGGGAGGAGTTAGTCGATAAGATCCAAAAGAATCAAGGTTCGAAAGTCAAATACATACTGAGATCATTGGTCTTCAAAATGAGAAGGATAATCCGCGGAACCTGGCCCAGCAAGACAACCAATTGTTGAAGCATGCCTTCACCCAATGCATCGGAGATATCATCTTTCTCTTTGGCCGTTCGCGCAGAAACAACACTTTCCTTCGTGAGAACGCCGTAGTCTCTGCCGGTAATAGCACTGGCGAAGAGCGGGAACTGCTCGTCCGTGACGCCGGCGACCTTGTACGCGAACTCGCGCATCCGCGGCATGTCCGCGTCGATAACAGCTAGCCACAGCTTAGCGTAATTGCGGCGCAGGTCACGGTCGATGTTGCGGTAGAGCCCGTGATCGTAGAGGACGATATCGAAGTTAGGATGTGAGCGCGTGTGGTTCGGGCGGATGGCGATGTTGCCGCCGTGAGGGTCGCAGTGGAGTGGGGCATTGTCGCCGAAGATCATCTCGTTGAAGACGTGTGCGAGGGCGGCGGAGACTTCGTCGCGGTCGATATTGTTGGCGTCCAGGTACTCCAGGTCGTCGGGGCGGCGGCCTGCGATGTACTCCATGACGAGGATGCGTTTTTGGGACCATATCACTGGGGTCTAGTTAGCTTCAAGTTATGCATGTAAAGTTAGGGTTGGCAGCATTATGAACCTTCGGGAATGACCAGTGGGGCATCGGAGTGCTTTTTGAAGTACTCGCTAGCATGAGTGGCATTTTGAGCTTCCATACGGAAGTCCAGCTCTTGCGGCAGCGAGAGGTCCATTTCCTTGGACAGCCATTCCAGGTCATATTCGGGGAAGAAGCGTTTAAGCATGGAAAAGGTGAATCGGGTCAACGCCAAGTCCAACGGCACCCATTCATCCAGCGCGGGATGCTGGACTTTAACAGCGACCTTCTGTCCGGTTTCCTTCAACGTAGCAATGTGTACCTGTGCCAGGGATGCAGCACCGATGGGTGTCGATTCAAAAGAGGCGAATAACTCATTCATATCCTGACCTGTGTCCTTGCGGAACAGCTCGCCAATTGACTCAATTGATGAGACGGGGCATCTGTCCTGGAGCGGGATGAAGGTCGAGGTCCATTCGATGGGAAGCAGGTAGCCCATGCTGCTGAGGTGTTGGCCCAATTTGATGAAAATCGATCCATTCTTTTCTAGGACAAGGAGGGTGCGCTCGGCGCATCGCTTGTGGCAGGCGCGAAGCAGTGCGTTATATTCTTCGGGGGACGAGGCGTCTTGTTTCAGGGTAACACGGTAGCTGCAAAGATTCGAGGTTGTGTTAGTGATTTTGTCAAGGGGCAACAAAGAAACGGTCTATACAGTCACAAGGTATCACTTACTCGTTGATACAGACAGCGAGTGTGCCAACAACACGCCCACTGCGTTTTGCTGCCTGGAACGCATGCTCCGCTTGATCGGAGAACGTCACTGCGCCCAGACCAAGGATACTTCCAATGAGAAACCATTTGATAGCACTCCGCTGTGATGCACTCAAATTAGACCCATTCTCAGACTTGTGCTGCCTCTCAGTCTCCGCAGACAAGAGAGGTGAAGCCTTCTTGGAAAAGGAACGACGTGAAATGGCGAAGGTCGAGCCCTGGGAAGACACTGAAGAACTCCATGGCGAATTATTGAATACACCGGAAGAGAGCGACTGTCGTAGCGGCGAGGTCGAGGGCAGAAGAAACGAGGACCTTGTTTTCCCGATCACCGTTACGGGATCAATCTTGAATGCCCGCAACGGCACGCGAAGCGCTGCGCTCATGCCGAAGCGAAGGCCACCGGCCAGTAAGAAACCAAAGGGAAAGAGGAAATGACTGATAGGGCGTGTAGGCGTTTCTGGGCTCAATTCATCGTATGATTATTTGTCGGCTCAAAGGATTTTCAACGTTTCTCGCCGCCAATCGGCTCGACGCTGCACGTGATCCGGAGATCTATAGATCGGCCCACAACAGACGTCATAGCTAATTTGGTCAGTTCGATGATCGGATTGACCAGTAGATCTGATAGCAAGGCGAAGAGAGGAGATAAGCTTACATTCGTATCACAAAAGGAGCGGGTGGGAGAAAGAAAGAGAAGGGAATGGGATATCAAGGGCCTCAAGCCGCCAACAAATACATTGCCTTTAAAATGCCCATTATACTACATTGTACAACTCGAACTGCTTAGTTACTTGTAACATCATGTCAAAAACACTTGTGCAAATTAGTAGGAATTGTTGATTCAAACAAAAAAGAAAACCATAGACTCTATGTGCAACAACCAGCGTTCACATAACGACATAAGGGGTTTTACAAAGAAAAACCATGCACCATCACCCCAAAGTCCATTTAGAGTTGAAAACGCCGTTGCCTGTGTATGGAACAGGGCAGTATGAGCTAGGTAAATGGGAAACGCAATAACACAAACAAAGAACTTCGCAGTAGACCCCTTTGGACGTCAAATTACGTCCACTCAGACTCTGCGAGTGTTGGGCGGCGGCGACGAGGAATGATTGAAGCCCGCCGACTCAGCGAGCTTGGAGTCTTGTTGTCTTCCTCACGCAGCAGCTCAACGTGAGTCATTCTACTAGAGAGGGGTCGGGCAGACCTTGGCCTGGCAGCGGCCGCACTGCTTCCATTAGCGGCAGATCCAAGAACCGGGTTGTTGCCATCCCGACTTCCAGGTCTCATAGCTAGAGAAGAAACACTGAGAGAGTTCCGCGGGTGCCGGGGAGTTTCTCGGCCTTCCAGGTATCCCCTTGACTGACCGGTGCGGCTAGATGAGGGTGTGGATGGGGTGGAAGATGCTGAGAATAAGATAGGAGGAGTAGTGCATATGCTTTGTCGTCGAGCTGTCGGTCTGCGTTTGCTAACGCCATATGCCTCGCTGGATCGAACCAGCTTGCCTGCCATGTCCCTTACAAGGATTGCGGGGTCGTTCTCCATGTTCCGAATGGCGTCGAGAAGGCCATATGTTGCGAGTAGGCCACCTTGCTCTTCATTTGAATCACAAATACTGGCTATTATACGCAAAAGGTTGAGCCGGACGGCAGCTTTAGTATGGTGCAGCTTCTGCCTCAGTCTCTGGAAGATATCAGGCCGCGCAAAGGTGGATGCAACATGAGGACTGAGCCGAAGAAGCTTTTGAAGAGGTTCGAGTGTGTTTTCGAATGCGTTAGCTTTGGAAAGCTTCAAACATTCTGCAATGGCACCAGTGAATGTAATGGGGCCCTCGAATGTATCACTCTCAAAAATGCCATCCAAGAGATGTTCTTCAACCTTGGCGGTTTCTTCTTGAAGCCTATTTATTGTTCTTTGTCAGCTTTGGGACCAGCTACGCTTTCGGAACGGGAGACACACCATGTGAAAATAGCATCCAAGGCAGTGACTTGCCAATATGGATCCAAGAGCAAAGAGATATAGAAGCCGAGGCCCTTGTTGCGCCACAGCTCCCTACGGCCAACTTTTCCAGATTGTGCCATGTCGCAGAGAATTGGTAGGGCAAACTCTTTCAGCGGCCGCTCTGTGAGTACGATCTTTTGCAGAAGCGGTACAATGCCGTTTAGTGCAGCGTCTTCTTGCCGAGACTTGTTCAGGCGACACATGTTGTAGATGGTGTTGAGGATTTGGTTTGAGAGCTCGCGAAAGTGTGCTTTTCTCAGGTTTGATCGAAGAAGATCGGTCAAGACGTCGATGGCGTTGGAATTCTGGAGCGAATCTAGAGTAGTTGAAAGCATCGACAGGTTTTTGATGAATTTCAACATCGTAATTTGATGGACTGGGCTCATTCGCCTCAGTTCTTTCAAAACTCCTTGCATAATTGTTAGCATAGAACGTTGCGAATGTTCATAGGCAGAAATAATCCTTACTGTGTAATACTGTTCGTTCAGAAACCATCTCCTTGACATGATTCTCGGCCTGCGAGAATATGAAGAAGATATTAGCAATACGACCCTCAATGACTTCTGTCAACTCCCCATCTTCATCCAGAGCACGGCTAAGAACTAGAGATAAGGGATCAAGAACGGAGTTGCGGGACAAGATTCTGCAGAAATCGTTCTTGGGGGTGGAGCCCTAAAGAAAAAGGTTAGATCCGAGAAGATGCAGTGAAGTGAAGCCGAAATACTTACTTGCAACTCAAAGACACTCCAGATTCCGTTCACGCCAATCAAGACCAGTTCGCGTTCATCTTCATAATCGTCCTCCAGGAACTCGACTAGGACATTCAAACCTCCAGCACTGACAAACATCTGGAGAGTCAGGGTGGAGGTCTGGTACATCTGCTGCACGAAAGCTGCCGCTTCAAGTCGAATTTCGCGGGGGTATTTCTTGGATGCAAACTCATTGATGATAGGGATTCCGCCGACGAAGCAAAGGTTTTCCTGGACCTCATAGTCATCGTAGATGATTGCGTTGACAACCCTCAACAGACAGAAGACAATATCACGCCGGCGGGTAGTGTCCAGAATCTCGAGAATTGGCAGCATGCCGTGAGCACTGATGATGATGTTTTTGGTCTCTGGGAGATCACAGAAAATCGTGAACAACTGTTCAGAAATCTCCGCTAGAACTTCTTCGTCCTGGGATGTCTTGAGAGAGTCCACAAGACCTTCAACTTGGTTGCGAAGACGTGCGTATTTATCACGCGCGATATTTTCTTCCAGATCCACCTCATCAAAGCCTTCTTCCAACTGCGCAAAGGGGTCATCCTCGTCTTCTTGGTCTCCGAGCCATGAGTTAGATAGCTTGGAGTTTAGCATCAATGTGCTTTGATCTGAGCCATCGTCGCTCTCTGCCTGATCTAAAGCTGCTTGGTCGGCCCCAAGAATATCGGAGAAGTCCTCATCATTTTCATTCTCAGCAAACCTCTGAATCTCAATGGTAGAGCGGTCGCGCTTCACAGAAAGCTGTTTGCGCAGCTGGGGATGCGGACCACCAAGATCATCATCTAGTTGGTTGTATCCTATGTTTTCATGAATAGGTGATGATGGATCGTCCTCGAAGTCCTGGAAAATGTTAGAATCATACAGAGAACTTAAAAGACTTGCCGGAGACTATACCTGATAACCACCCAGCTTTCGATCTAGTACATCCTCATTGGCCATAATGAGATCTGAATAATCATCGACAGAGTTCTCTTTGTAGAGATTGGTCGGACGAGGAGCCGGACGAGCGCGTCTTGGCATGGGGTTTTGGGTGAGAATTGGGACATTCTGCAATGCAGAAACGGGGGTATTAAACCCAGGCTGGGAGATCGCAGGGCTTGCAGCTTTAGAAGGCTCCGCTACGGAAGGTTTGATGGGATATGGTCGAATGGTCTGCAGATCGTCGTCCGAGAAGCCTGAGCTATCCTCAAAGGGATCAGAACTGTCATCCGATTTGAGTATTGTCCCATCGAGTGATGCAAAAGCTTTAAGTCTCTCAGAGGACAGCATTCCCCCGAAGTTATCATGTGGCCGTAGATGCGGCAACTTAAGTGCGCTAGGAGAGATTGCAGTAGCAAAGTCATCGTCCCAATTATCATCCCCTGCCAACACAGGTGAGCGAAAGCGATCCGTCGGTTTGATAGAGGTTGGTGATGGCAGGCTATCGACCAATGGGTTATTTCGGGTAGATGGCAGGCCTGAAGTACTAGGGTGGTCTAGCCTTTGCTTTTTCTTTGAGGTCCCCGTTTCGGGTGACCGCAAAGCCTCGTTCCATTCTTGGACACTCCTGACGGCTTCTTCATATTCTGTAGACTTCTTGGGGATTACAGATTCGGTTCTGCGCGCATTGACGATCCATGGATGTTTAAGCAATTTTCTTGCCGAGACTCGAAGGTTGGGGTCTTTTTGGAAACACTGCATGAGGAAGTCTTTCACGGCCTGGATAGAGTCAGTTTTGGACAAACATGGCTGAGCAATTGATAAAGACATACCGGCGAGGCACCCTGCGAAAATGGAGGGTGATCATCATTTACAATGCGAAATAGTGCGGGCATGGGCTGCATGTTGTGATAAGGGGGTTTTCCCTCCAGTAGCTCGATGACAGTGCATCCTAAGCTCCAGATATCGGAAGCGGTCGTTGCGCCCGAAAGCTCGATTACTTCGGGGGCCATCCAGTAGGGCGTACCAACCACGCTTGATTCACTCAAGCCTGTGGTCCGACTCGCCACACCAAAATCTGCAAGCTTGACAAGTCCTTCCTTTGTAGTCAGAATGTTTGCACCCTTGATGTCTCGGTGAATAACACCCTGTTCGTGCAAGTAGAGTAGACCATGAAGAACCTGGGACATATAAAGTCCCACAAGGTTCTCAGGGAAACGGCCAAAGTTCTTCGCAATGGAATGCAACGAGCCATTTTCGCAATATCTATAAACTATCAATTCCAGGTTCTATTGAACGTGAGCCAGGAGAGGCATACTCGAGGATGATGTTCAACGTTTCAACGGATTTCACAAACCCGTGGTACTTGACAATGTTGGGGTGCTGCAAGGGTCTATATCAGTACGGAGCTTGTTGATGTATTTTGACGGGGTGTCTCACATCGAGATTTTTGAGAAGGTCAATTTCAAGCTGTTGTGTTGCGTATTAGCATATCAGGCGAACACCGAGAATGATTCGATCCCATACCATGATAACGCGCAATTCACTCTTAGGAAGATCCGTCAACTTGATTTGCTTGACGGCGACAGTCTCCCCAGTATTCCAATTCAACGCGCGGTACACGGAACCGAAAGCTCCTTTGCCCAGACAGTCTCCCAATTGCTACCATCAACACCCAAGGTCAGCATCTGCCCAATCCATGTTTTGCGGGGAAACAAGACACCATATCCATACATAGTCCTTAAGCTCTGCAACATCTTTGGCCGACGATTTCAAAACTTTGTCATCCTTCGGTTTCTCTTCTCGCTTTGTCGGACTCGTTCCAACTCGTGTTAATCGCGGCTTTATGGGGGTTCCGGGGGTTCTCGAGGAGGGGGTGAGAGGGCGAGGCTGCCCTTCAGTCCCTTCGCCGGGCCGAGCGACCATGATGGCAGCAGACTAGGATAGGCTGTATCCTAGTACGTGTTTGAGTTGGCTGTCGGTCTCACGATGTGGTATGAGGTAGAGGGGGGGTGGGGTGAAAGCCGAGGAAGGAGGCAACCTTGTGAGAGCTGATAGCAACGGTCTGAGAGGTCATGTCCATAGGTTCTGATAATCATAATTGTCAATTAATCCAAGTCTACCAAGCCACAAACAAGCATCACAAATGATTGTTCGCGTGCGGACTTTGTGGGGAGGGTCTCACCAAGCGGACATTACAGCACTTCAGCTCCCACGCCCTAGAGAGCTGTTTCCTCGACAAGTCGAGGTGCATGTAAGATCTTCAGATGGATACAATTACCATGCAATATTCTGAAGAATGTCGGTCCAGGAGAGGCAACAATACAGTGCGAAGGGGGTTTGTTCGCAAAAAAATCGTGGTTGTTTTGAACTTTTGTGCTCCACCCGCCGCATCATGCAGGCTGTGCTGGACAATCACCGATCAGCCCTACAGTACCTAGTTTGATGAAGTTTTTGTTATTTAATCAAAAAGAATGCGAGGACTTGGTAGATTGCGATAGTTTACTGGAGGGAGCTAAAGGTGGACAAAGAATTAAAGGCTTGTTGTTGCCGCTAGGGGTTTTATTATTTACTAATATAGATCGGGGAAATCCAATCGATCTATACAGGGTATCATTTTTGAGCACGGAGAAGGCGAAACACATCAGAAACAAGGTACAAGCTACCAGCAATGACAAGAGGACCCCCTTGAGACTGCTCACTAGCCCACCGAAGGGCAGGGAGTAAATCTCCTTCGAAGCTCCGGACTTGGCCAATGTTTTGGATAGTTTGAATGGAAGAGGCGAGCTCTTTGGCGTGAGTTGGTTGGACCCAGGGCATTCCGTCCACGGGACCAAACTCGGCAGTGGCAACTCGGTCTCCGGCCCGGATGATCGAACCAAACACCCCAGCCAGATCCTTTCCACTTGATGCCGCAACAACCCAAGTCACCGGTTGGCCTTGAATACGCATTTTGCGGTCCACGTACTTGCCTAGCACTTCCGCAGATTGTGCATTGTGAGCACCATCAAGCAGGATAGGCTTTGCACGACCAATCAAAGGTTGGAGGTCAATTTTCTGCAAACGGCCCGGCCATGTCACATCGGCCAGATATGGAAGCAACGAAAATGCATCTATCTCAGGTCGTAGCTGAGAAAGAGCAAGACGAAGCGCAGATACTGCGCAGCACATGTTTTCTTGTTGGTGAGGCTCTAGATCAAGCTTCTGGAAGTAAGGTGCGAGTGCTGGAATTTGTTCGGAGACCGTCGCGGGAGAGACAAACAAGGAATCAATACCCAATTCTTGAATATGAGCCTTCACAGTTTCTACCACTTCCTGACTGTTTGTATTGTCTACCACACACGGGACTCCAGGCTTGAGGATGCCCGCCTTCTCACGAGCGATCTCCTCAAGAGTTGATCCAAGGAATGCCTGGTGGTCCATCCCTATCTTTGTAATGACCGATACAAGAACATTATTCAGGACATTGGTTGCATCTAAACGGCCACCCATGCCCACCTCGACCACGCCAATTTCGACCCGTTCATGGTTGAATATCTCGAACGCCGTTGCGGTCAACAACTCGAATTCTGAGGCACCGATGCCTAGGGTTTGATCTCGTAGTTTAACTTGGTCTTCGATCTGTCGGAAAAGGGATTCTTGGACCACTTTCTCCCCAATTGTAATACAGTCCCACCGATCAATTAAATGCGGGGAGGTGAAGCGACCGCAACGCACTCCGCCAGTGGACAGCAGATGGGAAAGGTAGGCACTGATAGATCCTTTACCGTTGGTCCCAGCAATGTGAATGGACTTCCATGAGAGCGGAGTCTGCTGAAGCAGACTCGCGACCCGACTCAATCCTAGCTCAATCATTCCTCCTAGTGTAGCGTGATGGGAATTTCAAGGTCAAATGTCATAGTTGACTCGATGATCGAGTAATGACAGGCGGCTTCAGGGCTTCAAAGCTCCATTGTCAGTAAGAAAAACAAGGCTAGGATGAGCGGGGGTTGCGGCTGTCCACCTTCCAAGGTCGGAGCTTACCGTGATCGGAGAAACAACCCCACGTGATATTTTGCAACTTATGCCTCAGGCATAAATATATTCATTCTTCACTAAAATATGAGAGGTGTGTTTGATGAATTCAGCCCTTCGCCAGTTTCAATGAAGAAGTTTTACAAAGAGACCCTCTATTGATTTCCAACAAATACATTGCACAAACATGTTCTTGAAAGACGCTTGAACTAGATGCACGTGACTCAGCCACTCTGGCCACCCCCAAGCCTCAGGCATTGATTTCTCAAAAAACCCCATCTATCTCCCCCGTCTCCATCAACCATCTCCACCGTTATCGCAAGTCGCATTCTACTAGTTCCGAAATTACCCTTTTGGTTGTTTGTCCCTCTTTTTGAAACCTTTTTTTTGGTTTTTCCTCCTTCGTTTCTGCTCAAAAGGAAAAATGGGTATCCCGTAAGTCATCCCATCCTTATGTTGGCACGCGAACTTATCGCGTGCGCCACTGCTTCGCCGCACACTGCTGACTTCGATCTACAGCATGTGGCGTGAGCCTTCCAAGGCCGAAGCATCGAAGTCTACTTTGGAAAAGGACACATCTTCTAGTACACGCTCGTCAATTCGCCGAGGACCGTCGCGGCACAGTAGCTCCCGCGTGCGCCGCGCCGATATCCTGGCTTCGTTTCATTCACAGATCATTGATGAGCTCCGACGCGGGACCGTGGAACCCAGACGCGTGCCGCGCTTTTCTCTTATACCACCAAATGGGGCTATCGAGAATGCAGTGGCCCTGGAACAGGCCGAACGTGAGGCCCTCGTCTGGGCTCAAGCGCGCGCCGCCAGTGCACCCCGACAGACAGAGATAACCAATCAGCGATTCAGGAGTCATCGTGATCAAGCCTTGACCGACCTCCTCGGTCGCATGGACGGTCAGCCCAGAAATACCAATGCTAGCCCTTCATTGACCCCCAACTTCGCTCCCGCTCTCGCATACCATACCAGCGCTTCTTCGACCCCTTCGGACAGCGGCGTTCGCCTCCCCCCTATGCGTGAGAGATACAACAGTGATCGCGCCTCGAACACCTCATTCCAACCAGAGATACCTGAATCCCGGTCCCACAACACACAAAGCCGGCAAACCCGAGACCCCGTCGTGGACGGGCTTGGGGATCGCCAGCGCAGTCCCAGTCCAGACGCAGAGCGGGAAACCGATGCCTGGGAGACTTTGCTGTCAACCATTACACCCGATGCGACTCTTCCATCGGTTAATACTTCTTTCACCTCAACATCTGCCGCTGCTCCGGATATTTCGCGTAATGCTCGTCCTCGGAGCTCTGTCAACTTGACGCAGCCGGTGACCACGGAATCTACCCGTGCTCACTTTGGACTTGACCCCTATCCTGACCAACTCAACCCTTGTGACTTCTCTTCCTCTGATGATGAGGATGTTTCCTCCACTTTCCATGAGTTCATGGGACGGGCAGGCCGTTATCCCGATCAGAACTCTACGATGAGCAACCACCCTCCCGTTTCTATCCCTACAATAATTCCTGCAAGCGTTCTCGCTCTCTCTGACGGTCGTCGCCAAAATCCCTCCCTATCTGACCGTCACCATCAAAATGATGATCTCCACCATATGCAGGTCATATTGGATCGGCTTGCTCGCCGTGAGGACATTCCCGATGACTGGTGGGCCGCGGCCGGCCTTGCACGCACCCTCGACCGAGGTCTCAGTGCGAGCATGGACTCCCCCGACACTGAGGGCACTTCTCGAACTAACCGCAATAATTGAACATAGCTGCCCATGTGGTGATACTGAATGAAACATTTGATCTTGGAGAAACTGGTGATTTGGAATTGGTGTTTTTTTTGGCGAGTTTTACATCGGTTATTTCTTGGGTTGATTTTGGGACGGTGTTGACAGGTCCTTTGAGGCAGTCGTGTGATCTTAACATTCTTGTCTCCATATTTTGTCCGGCTCACTTACAGTCGATTATCATTGGACAAACGGACATCAACGGCCTTTTATATCTCTTTTAGGCTTACATTTCCTCCATTTTGACCTTTTGGACATTTTCACATATCCCGATATTTTGGTGCTATGATTTAAAATAGCGAAGAGCATAAAACAAGTCAAGATTGTGCAGCTAGATATTTACTGTACCTATCAAGTTCCGTGACGTATGTCTCGGAGTACAGCAGTCCCCACTTGAAGAGCCCCCCCGCCAATACGTCGGAGAAGTTATGCTTAGTCCAAAACAACTCAAACCAAATAACAGCCATACAAAGTAGTTAGATCCTGTGTCAAACATTGCCTTGTACGCCGATCTGCAACATTCAAGCGTATCACAACACATTGCGCAATCCCACCAAGTCAAAGCTCTTTCTTTTCAGATATTTCCATCATACACATTTCATCCCAGCGTGACCTCACTGGCCAACCATGGATCAACAAGTAGACCGACTGGTCAACAAGACCTGGGGTGAGTAAACAACCCCCATTGACCAACGAGGAACAGGCACAAGCTCGAGACACCCCTTCTGAAACACCCCCACGTCCTCTCAAACCCCATCACCAACACGCTTAACCACAACCAAAACACTAACGAACCACCGCAGCAAAATTCTGCTCAACCGCAGACGACGCGCGCCTAATGATCGCCATCAGCGGCATCCCGGGTTCTGGCAAGACCGGCCTAGCAACGATGATGGCAGCGCGGATCAACAAAATCTACGCCTCGGAGAACCCAACAACACCCACACCGGTAGCAATTGCCCTCCCAATGGATGGGTACCACCTGACACGCGCACAGCTAGCCGCCATGCCAGACCCGGTGCACGCGGCGGCACGGCGAGGTGCGGAGTTTACTTTCGACGGCGAGAAGTTCCTCGAGCTTGTGCGGGCTCTGCGAGAGCCTCTTACGGCCCAGAAAGGCACTCTATATGCGCCAAGCTTTGACCATGCTATTAAAGATCCTGTTGATGGGGATATTCCTATTCCGGCAAGTTGTCACGTGCTGTTTTTTGAAGGTAATTATCTTAGCTTGGATCGGGAGCCGTGGAAGACGGCTGCCGGGTTGATGGATGAGCTTTGGTTTGTGGATGTTGATTTTGAGGTTGCGAGGAAGAGGTTGGTGGCTAGGCATGTTAAGGCTGGGATTGCGAGTGATGAGGTTGCGGCGGACAAGAGGGCTAGAGAGAATGATTTGGTTAATGGGAGGGAGATTGTGGATCAAAGGTTGCCGGTGCAGGAGGTTGTTGCTAGTATTTTTGATCCTGTTTGGGAGAAGTTATGACGGGTGGGCAATGTGTTAATATTGACGAAGTCCTATGATGTACAGAGTTAATACGATGTTGATATGAGTACCCCAGCTTTGTTCTATATGAGAATAGTCTGTCTCCACGCAACAACAGGGCTCTGAATTCTAGGTCTGCCATTCTTACGATACAGACATATGTACCTAGGACTTCACAACAACTTTGGAAGTTGGTTGGTTCGATCCATACATAGATCCATTATGCACCTCCAGGGCTATATACATGGATAGGTAGACGATCATGGCGGAGCCTTTCTATCTGGGCTGTCGCCGCTTCTATGACAGCGCCTATTAGTTTCGAAGGATCTGCTCCACTGCAATTCTTTGAATCATCAGGTGTTGAGTGTACATCTATGATGGGGCTGTATTAAGGTACACGCCGCCCGCTCGACCACACGTGGATCTTGCATAAGTGGGCGTTGGAACTACCTAAGAGGGCCCTTGGAGAGAAGACCTGTGTTTATTCTCTGGCTCTCGTTTTTATGAATCGAAGATTGGTCCAAAGTCAAGCACTCTACTTGCCTTGAGCTTAAAGGCCACTTGCACCGGTACGGTTATCGTCCCCGAGTCTCCATTCAACTAGTCATCCTTTGATACCAAAGCCACGAGGCCGGCATACCATAAGAAGGCTGCCAAACCGCATCCGTTATGAACTCCACCATATTGATATGCTTCGGTGGCCCTCTTGCGCAGCCCAAGAGAAGCCGACTGCGATCTGTGGCTTTAACATTTTCCTTGGCATCGTTATCCCATGGGACCACCCAGTAAAATATGCTAACGGATCCGTAGTTTACCAGGTTCGCCCATGTGGTTCGCCGCGCTATATTTAACAACCAACGTCTGGGCAGCTATGAACAGGTACTGAGTGCCATCTCTTTGGTGATAAAGGCCCATTATCAGACACACATAAACTTAAATAATACCCCTCACAGGTTTGGTTTCGGTATCATAATAATGGAAGCTGTTACTATCCTTTTTCCGTGTCATGAGCATATCATCTCCAAGAGACAGAGGGATCGTTTTCTGGGAGAGCTCCAAGCATGGAATGAAAAAAAAGAAGCCAGCGGGGAAGAACTGGACTCAGCACCATCATGAGCTCCGAGTGAAGTCAGCCATGTGCCTGAAGTCTATCCCCAAGGAGCTCTATAGCCTCATAGTTTAAGAAACGGCAATCAACTTCGAAAAGCGTCATCAAAGAGTTGTTGAAGGCCTACACAGAGTTAAACCCTCAAACTGCAATACAAATGGCTAGCAGTCTTATAGAGCATCGATTTGTAGTGGCACATCTACCTAGAGGTAACTGAAGCTATTTATAGAGCTCGAACCCTCTAATCCCCATCTGGGTCAGCCACCAAAACACATGAAACTGATGGGGGAAAAAGAAAAATTCATTGTTACCCGTAAAACTACAGAATACCACCTTCAAGATGAACAATTTCAAATTTATCCTCTCAAGTAGCACAACTGTCATGTATGTTACATTTATTCCCCTTCTCCCCTGTATCCGGGGGACAGGTCCCTGACGCTAAACCGCTTTGGGAGTCGAAGTGCCACAAGCCATGGGGAACAAAAGATACGTGTATTAAAATAACAAGTACTGTAAAGTATATTTAATATGCGGCACCCAGCAAAGGAGGTACATCTATGTAAGACCCTTGATGTAATGTAACAGACCCTGACCCCCATCGTGGCTTCCAGATTGTGATGAAACTGCGATTGCCCGATTTCTCTCCCCCCCCCGTTTTCCTCTGGTCGAGACCTTATCTTCCTTACCACTTCGTCACTCTTTGTCTTTCACTTTTCCCACACTCTCTACAGTCGCTCTTTAGCCCACACTCTCTTTTTACTCTAGACTCGCTGTGCGATCTTGAATCCAATCCTTCAATCATTTCCAATTTCCCGATCCCCAATCTTTCAACATGCTCTTCAACAAGTCCATCTTTGCCGTTGCCGTTGTGGCTTTGGCTAACGTCGTGACTGCCACTACCGTGCAGACCCCGGCCTGTGTTCTCAAGATCATCGGGTATGCTTCGAAGGAATGGAAGGAATGCCCGGTGGAGCCCTGAGCTGATGACAATCTAGCAACCAACCCAACCCGGCCGATTCGAATACTATCTGTGGCTCCAGCGCCAGCAAGATCCAGTCTGATATCTCCAAGAACTGTGCCGATAGCGAGGCCTCCCTGAAGTTCTTCGCTAGCAACTGCGCCCAGCTCGGCCACAAAGTTGGTAAGGATCAACAAATACCCGAGAGCACGTTGCATCATTGAATCGGTTGCTTATTATCTTCTTTTTTAGTCACTGATGTTTCCACCGCTACCGCTACCTCTACCGGCACTTCTGAGAGCTCTACTGCCACCGGCTTCGTCACCGCTGTGTCCTCTGGCTCTGCCACTCACACTGGTACCTCTGCCGTCGCCACTGGCACTGGCACCAGCGCTGCCGCCGGTACCTCGGGAGTCAGCACCGGGACCGCCTCTGGGTCTGGTGCCGCCGCCTCCCCTACTTTCAACGCCGCCTCGTCCGACCGTCAGTTCTCCGCCACCACATTTGTTGCTGCGGTGTTCCTCGGCGCTGCTGCTTTGCTGTAACAACCTGGCATAAAATGAGAGCAGCCTAACGCGAATATCGATGCGAGCATTTATTACTAGCCTTGATGTTGCTCCTTTCAATCAGATTTGAACCACCGTTGTTCAGGGATCTGGTTCGAATTTTCTAATTTGTTGCTTGTCTGATGCCAAGATTTGTATCCCTTGAGCTTTTATCTTCTTATTGCCAATATCGCATTGATTTATGTGCTATTTTCGCCTTGGCACAGAACATTTCTTGAAAACGCCCAGGTCTGCCTCAATTGCCAATCAGCCGGTTGATGTAAACATATTCAAATGAATCCAATCAATAGCAAAAAGATGCCAGCACGTCCCCCTTGTAGAAGAGAATGAACTGTCCATACAAAGTACTCCGAAGGTTATACCCACACCTCTTGGTCTCTTGATCAGGACGATGTAGATCTATCACAGACATTTATTGCAGCAAGGGGTCACAAAGTTGCGATCGAGCCTCTCAGTGTTGCATGTGATGTTGACTAAGAGATGACGGGGTGAATCTCAAGCTGCTAGAAACCAACTTCAATCTAGTAATGGCATACAACGATCATCTGAGCCCGGAATGCTTCAGGCCGCTCGGCTGAAGGCCATCCGATACTTTGTACCCATGCGCGACCATTCGCGTGTTCACGTGACCATTCGCGACCTGCAGTTTGGCTGCAGGCCCATTCTCACCGCCTGTTCTTAATCCACACCGCCTTCTGTTTCCCCGCTAGTAAACCCATGCCAAGACCAATACAATCGATGCGCTAACTGTATCTGGTATAAATTGATATTTTCTGCCAGGCAGGATGGAAGTTTGGAAGGAAAGGTGGATCCCCATGTTGGTAAGCTGAAAAAACGCGGGCACGCGAAAAGACAACGCGTCCACTCGGCAACCAAAGATTCCTCTGCCCCTCTGATCTCTTCTTCTTCTTACACCCCTCTACGGGCTTCATACATTCATCCTCCCCCCTTTCTCTATACTCTAATATCATTTCAATTCTCCTGCTACTGTGATCTTGATACCCTTATTCACATCTTTCGATTTTTTCCAGCACCCTACCAACTCATCACTATCCAAAATGTTCGTCTACAAGAGAGGTAAGTGCATACACGATAGCCTGATACATGGAGGCATTGGTGGTGAGAGATAGCTTTTGCTTCTCATCCCGCCACAGCTGCCTGGTCTCGCCACAATTTTCAGATCGAGAACTAACACGAATACAAAACTACAGATGGACGCAAGGAACGCGTGCAGTTCGACAAGATTACCGCACGTGTCTCGAGGCTCTGTTATGGCCTCGACCCCGAGCACGTTGATGCCGCAGCCATCACCCAGAAGGTCATCTCTGGTGTCTACCAAGGAGTCGGTACCGTTGAGCTGGATAACTTGGTACGTTTGCTTGATTGCCTCCAGCTTGTGACATTATGTTAATAGTTCAATCTCAGGCTGCCGAGACTGCTGCATACATGACTGTTACACACCCCGACTACGCCATTCTGGCTGCACGTATCGCCGTTTCCAACCTCCACAAGCAAACTAAAAAGCAATTCTCGATGGTCATCTCCGATCTCTACCATTATGTGAACCCCAAGAACAATAAGCCTGCTCCTATGATCTCAAAGGAACACTACGAGATCGTTATGAAGCATGCCGAGGAGCTCAACTCCGCCATTGTGTACGACCGTGACTTCAACTACAACTTCTTCGGATTCAAGACCCTCGAGCGTTCATACCTTCTTCGGATTAACGGCAATGTTGCTGAGCGTCCCCAGCACTTGCTCATGCGTGTTGCTGTCGGAATTCACGGCGAGGACATTGAGAAGGCCATTGAGACATACCACTTGATGTCCCAGAAGTACTTCACTCACGCCTCCCCCACTCTGTTCAATGCCGCTACTCCCCAACCCCAGCTGGCATCTTGCTTCTTGGTCGACGTGAGCGCGGACAGCATTGAGGGTATCTACGACACTCTCAAGACCTGTGCCATGATCTCCAAGACCGCTGGCGGTATCGGTCTGAACGTCCACCGCATTCGCGCTACCGGTTCTTACATTGGTGGAACCAACGGCTCCTCCAACGGTATCGTTCCCATGCTCCGTGTGTTTAACAACACCGCACGCTACGTTGACCAGGGTGGTAACAAGCGCCCTGGTGCCTTTGCCATCTACCTGGAGCCGTGGCACGCCGATGTCTTCGAGTTCCTCGATCTGCGGAAGAACCACGGCAAGGAGGAGGTTCGTGCTCGTGACCTGTTCTACGCTTTGTGGACCCCCGATCTCTTCATGAAGCGCGTTGAGGCCAACGGTGACTGGACACTCTTCTGCCCCAACGAAGCCCCCGGACTGGCTGATGTCTATGGTGATGAGTTCGATGCTCTCTACGCCCAGTACGAGCAAGAGGGCCGTGGTCGCAAGACCATCAAGGCTCAGAAGCTCTGGTACGCCATTCTCGAGGCTCAGACTGAGACTGGTAACCCCTTCATGCTCTACAAGGATGCTTGCAACAAGAAGAGTAACCAGAAGAACCTGGGTACCATTCGCAGCTCCAACCTGTGCACCGAGATCGTTGAGTACAGTGCCCCTGATGAGGTGGCTGTCTGCAACCTTGCTTCCCTCGCCCTCCCTACCTTTGTTGACTCTGCCCGAGGCGAGTATGACTTTGGCAAGCTCCACGAGGTTGTCCAGGTTCTCGTTCACAACCTGAACAAGATCATTGATATCAACTACTACCCCGTCCCTGAGGCGAAGAAGAGCAACTTCCGTCACCGCCCCATCGCTCTTGGTGTCAACGGTCTTGCTGATGCTTTCCTGGCTCTGCGTCTGCCGTTCGACTCTCCCGAGGCTAGACAGCTCAACATCCAAATCTTCGAGACCATCTACCACGGTGCCCTGACTGCTTCCTCCGAGATTGCCAAGAAGCTAGGTACATATGAGACTTACGCTGGCTCTCCCGTCTCGCAGGGTATCTTGCAGTACGACATGTGGGACCGCACCCCCACCGATCTCTGGGATTGGGCCTCCCTGAAGGCCAAGATTGCCGAGACTGGTGTCCGCAACAGTCTGTTGGTCGCCCCCATGCCTACTGCCAGTACCAGTCAAATTCTGGGCTTCAACGAGTGCTTCGAGCCCTACACCTCGAACATCTACTCCCGCCGTGTGCTGGCTGGTGAGTTCCAGGTCGTCAACCCTTGGCTCCTGAAGGACCTGGTCGATCTCGGCCTGTGGTCCGACAACATGAAGAACCGCATCATCGCCGATGGTGGCTCCGTCCAGAACATCCCCAACATCCCCGCCGATATCAAGGCTTTGTACAAGACCGTCTGGGAGATCTCTCAGCGCAACATTCTGCAGATGGCTGCCGACCGTGGTGCCTACATCGATCAGTCGCAGTCCCTCAACATCCACTTGAAGGAGCCCACTATGGGCAAGCTCACCAGCATGCACTTCGCAGGCTGGAAGATGGGTCTGAAGACCGGAATGTACTACCTGCGTACCATGGCTGCCTCTGCCCCCATCCAGTTCACTGTCGATCAGGAGCAGCTCCTCGTCGAGGACACCAACATCGCTCGCTCTAAGAAGCGTACCGTTGGCACCAGCGCCTCCGCTTACTCGGCCATTCCCCGTACCAACGGCGCCGAGGCCGCTGCCGCCAAAGTCGACGCCCCTGTCGTGGAGACCCCACGCACCGTGGCTGCACCTGTTGTCGCTGCACCTGCTGTCGAGGCCAAAACCGTTGACGCTCAAGGTGAAGCTGAGCCTGAAGACGCCGAGAGCAGGGCTGTCGAGGGTGACATCTTCTCGGATGCCGCCCTGCAGTGCAGCATCGAGAACAAGGATGCTTGCATCATGTGCCAGGGTTAAATTTTCTTTGCCTTTAATGCTTTTGGATGTTTCCCTTTGAGTTCTGTGCATGGTCATGTCTTCTGTCGTGGCTTCTCACGTGTACCCATATTATGATTTTGATGGACCTTTTTTTTCTTTTGTTTCGTGTTTTTCGGCGTGGGTTTGAGATATTTCATGGATTTTCTTATTATTACTTCAATAACGTGTTGTGTTATTCATTCTATTCATGTAGACTTTGTAGGCTAAGTGTAGATAATCCTTGTTGTACATGACTAGGCTCATTTGTCTTGAATATCCCAATTTCTCTAATGTACTCTCCCGTATGATTTATCCCTTCCCTTGCAAACCGCATTGCCTCTAGCCTACGAGTCGAACCCAATGCAAACCGAAATCTCCCAAAACTCGCCTAAGCTACCTCCGAGGCCAAAAAGATACGATTTCCCATCCGCTCTAAATTTGGCCGGTCGTTTAATGAAAAGCTGTGAGAATCCCGAAGCCCCAGCAGCGAGAAATACCTGGATGGTGTTTTGACATGTACAATTAGCAAAGAAAAGACTCAATGGAATTCAGTCACTCGCCCAAAAGTGACAAAGTCCCTACTATTAGCGAATTTCCTCCAAGGAGTCGTCCCCCCCATTATAGATACCATATAGTTTGTCTCATTATAACAATATTAAACAATCAGATTCGATATATTTACAAACAAAACTAGATAGGACGTCTACTATGCTTTCTTCGACTCATTTTATTTCACACATGATAGCACCTCCCACTCATCGCGCTTCCGTATGAAATATTGAAGTAATCCATCTTCGTACAGGTCGTAACAAAACAAGTATCACCTGTGCTTCCTTTCATCGATATGGCTGGTATGGTAACTCGGCAAAAGAGGGTTTCAGGCTCGATCCATGCACTTCCCTTGGTGATGATAACTGGGCCTGCTGGTTCTGTATAACCATCCAAGGCGGCATTGTTTCTGGCGGAGATATTGTTTTGTGAATCTTGTCGTCGGATTTTCGCGTCTTGAGAAAGAGAAGGGCACCCAAAGCGCACAGGATTGGGAGTCCAATTCCGGCACCGATTCCGATGGCGATCTTTCCGGTCATAGTTAACTCCGATGTTTGAGCGGAGGCTGAGTCCGAAGAAGACGATGGCGATGGCGATGAGAGGGAGGTGGGTGTGGTGGTCGTGTCTTGCGTCTTCGTCGATGCAGATGCAGATGTGGATGTTGATGAAGACGCAGTGCTGGTGGTAGAGGTAGGTTCGGTGATGTTGAAGTACGTAGAAACAAATCCACTCTTTTCGTCTGGGTTGACCCAGAGAAAGAATACGTTGGAGTACGAAAGATTAAACCCGTACAACTGGACAACCCACGTGAAGTTGCTGACCTGGTCAATAGAGTGTATTTTCGCTAGAAAGCGTTAATCATCTTGCGTTGCCGCCTTGCAAGTGAGTGAAACTAACAAAAGATATTTCCTTGACTGGAGGCACCTGTTTCTACCAGGTCTTGCTGCCAGAAAGAGACGTTGAATATATCAAGCGTCGTCGTCCATGAGACAACCAGCTCGTCACCCAGTGTGTAGACCGGCTTGTTGCCGTTGTTGTCGGGTGGATTCGTGAAATGATTGTTAGCGTCATTTCCAGCCACGAAAGAGGTGACACTCGCGAGAAGCAGTATCAGAAATCTCGCTTGACGCATGACGAAGTGAACCTCGAAGTCAAGTCCGGAAACCGAAATGGGCAACTCAGGTATAGCGATTATAGTTATATATGAGTCACGCGGTGGGCTGGGAGATCGAAACACATGGGAAAAGCACACGGTCCCCAGCAAGAGGGGTGAACTATTATGAGAATGCCAACATTTCGATCCATTGAGCTCGTAGCGTCGAATGGTTAGTTGCTTCTTAAGCGCTTGAAGGGCACTTAGTGTGAGCCCGCTCGAGCTTGTTACCAGGGGGTTATGCAGGAGGAGGACCAACGGTGCAATCAGGCATCAGGATCTGTCGAGATAGGTTGATCTAACTGTATTTGTGATCGCCGCAACTACGCTAAAGTGACGGGGGTGTGGATTTGGGGAAAGACTGGGGGCTGAAACGGACACAACGCACCAAATAAAGTCTACCCTCAGCCAGCTTAGAGCAACAGACTATTATTCCGGATTGCGAATCATTGTGAGAGCAGCCCCCTGTAGAAGACAACCCGGGAGTTGATGTCGTCGGATAAATATCCAAACTGCCTTTGGGTCTGGCTATGAGTTTTGGGCGCCAATTCCAAATGCCTGGTGATTGTGACAGAATTAGCATGGGCACAAGTACTTTGTCCTCAATTAGACGCCGAGAAGGAACGCCACCTTGTTACATCTAAAGCCATTTTCTGACGTTCCTTAGGCAATTTCAAAAGATTTCATGATTTCCCATTTGGATGTCCATACACGGAGAAAGCATGCCCCAAGAATCATTCCTATCAGTGTAATGTTGCAAAAGGGACTAGAATCCGTAGCCTGATTGGTATCTATTCGGAAGTCATTTTCGCCACAATTTAACAGTTTATGTTTCTATCAACTTCAATTTACGTGCTTAGGAATGTACATAGCCCCCTTCTCCATTGTGATCTCTCCAGGAATGACATCCAACACATCCACATCGCCCCATGTCGCATGAACGGTCCGTTCCCCCTTCAAAATACGGTTGATATTGAGCATGGTGCTATACATCACTCCCCAGCTGAAAAAGCCTTCTTCCCCACCAGTCTCATCATCGTGGATATCAGATGACTTTGCTCTTGGCCCTGCGTGATGGAATCCGCCCGTGATTGATGGATAAGGTGCAAAACACCGTAAAAACCCATTACCGCACAGGCGTCCGAGTGAGACATCAAACTGGGCACCAATGTCAATTTCCTCTGCAAGACCAGACGGGTAAACTGAAAGGGCCGCGAGGATCCGTTGCGCACCCCTGTAGCTCACGGCATAAAACAATGAGCAGACTGCGTCGTTTGCTGTGCACGCTAGTCGACTGTGGTTGTGTCTCTCGTAACCCTCGAATACCGGAGGGTCGCGCCACTGGGGAAGGAAATGATGGGGCATGGGGATAGTTGGATCATTCGGGGTAAGGTAAAATGGCAAATCTGTTTTACATGACAGGCCACAGTGACCTAGCCATAGGATGTCCCAGTCGTCGCCGTATGGCGAATGAGTTGGAACTTTCTGTTTATCCTGGAGCTGGAGGGCTCGGACTGCGTGGGCGAAGCTTTGGAGCTGGACTTTGATTGAAACATCCCAGTCGGAATCGTCTTCCATAATAATAGCGCTTGCTATTCTCTCCTGAACAATTCTAAGAGAGAATTAATTGAAGTCAAATTATTGCAGTTTCAGCCACATACCGTTGGAGTCCGTTGACATGCGCCCGTCGGGCAGCGTACTCGGTCGTTTTATGGTCATGGTTCCAGTTCTAGAAAGGTCAGTCGTCGCGGGTGTTATGTGATTTTTGAAAACATACGTATGGATAGGATTTAGCATCTACTTCATCCGGAGTCACGCCGTCGATGAATTCGACGTGGAAATTGCTGAGGGATGAGCCTAGAACGATGCTGTCCCGCTTGTCAGGCCGGCTGACAAGATTAATTGCGAAGACCTTTTGCACCTAAGTAGTCATGAGCCAAAAGATCGCCAGGTGAAGCTTGAAGTGGGATCATTACTCCAAGGGTTCCGTTTCTGATCTCATCGAAGTTGTCTCGATCATGCCGGTCGCCCCAGACCTGCCGGGTGGGGGCGGTTGTGCTCGGTTGTAGCTCGAAGAGGATGAAAGCGACCCCCAACAAGACCAAAAGCAGTGGTGCAATGCGTATTTGGGATGCAGAAAACACCATGCTCAGTTGTCATCGGGATAGAGACAACGGAAGGACTTTGCCATCGTGAGCGCGCAGGAGGCGACCGTGCTTTCTTAATTTATTTAGAGCCGCCGAGGGCGGATAAGTGGGCTGGTTTTCGACAGGGTAGGCAGAGCCTAGCCCCTACAACATCGGTCTGGCTAAAGTGTGGTTGGTTGATATGTTCGTTGGATCCCCCACTGTGACGAACTTGTCTGGCGACATGACCCCGCTGGCATTTGAGGGCACAGGAGTGGTCTCAAGTCATGGTTGACGCTGGCCCTGGTCCATGTAGGCGCCAGCAGCATTAGTTTTGAGTAGCTAATAATAGTCGCTTGGAAAATGTTGTAGAGGACACCAATTTTCCCTGATATGTGCACGCGCGCTAGCTGTGTCGCGGGCCGCGTGGGTCCAATGATCGGTCCGGAATTACCGCTGGCTCCGCTCTGCTCGCTGGATTGCAGTCCCTGTTCGTAGTGCCACGCTTCCCCATTATTTTCTTCCATCTCTTCTTGCAATTTATTCCAACGACTTCGGACGTATCTGAGTCTACAGAAGAACGTACGAAATCAGTCAAAGGTTCATATGATGAGAAAACAGACCAGAAAACAACATACTTATCTAGTACGCAAATTAGACGTGCCGTACCAGCGGTTGCGCGCACACCATCCACGGTCGCAATACCCCCAGCGATCGACGCCCGGTCACTTGATTCTGCTCTGGAGAAGGTGACGAATTCATCATCTGGATAGATTTGCTTCAGCATTGAGCGTCGTACAGATTCAGCCGCTACCAAACCAGATCTATCTACTCGGGAAGGATCATACACAAGAGCTTGGAAAGAACTGGATCTGTCGCTTCCTATCATGACTCCCTGTGCAGCTCAAAGATGGTAGTCGTTGCACACTCGATAAAAAAGGTGAACGTGCCGAGAATATTGGCTTCGTTCAGCAGTTTTCGATCAACTCAAGCCATATAGCGCGACTGGGACGGTTCGGCCGATGAATATCTACAACTTTGATGAAACTGGCTTTCGTATACTGAACGATCAGCAAAGCTCTGATAGATAGATCTAGCGAAGGGGTCACTTTGATTGAGTGCATCGCCAAAAATGGCGATATACTACCGTTTGTTAGCTCAGAGGGCACCTTAAATGGTGATGCCGTGAAACCAATATCCCTCACGAACTTCGAATCGCGATTTCCGAAACTGCGTGAACAAACACTGAGCTTGGTCTAGACTCTATTACGTTCTTTGAGAAAAATGCTAGAAAGCGCGCAGGAGGGAAAGAAAGCCTTCTCTTCTTCGATGGTCACGGGTCGTATCTTCGAGTTTCTTCGACTTCTATGTCAATCACGGGATTCTCTACTTCTATTGCGTTCCTCCAACAACGCATTTTGCACAGCCCTTGATCAACAGCCTATTCTTCTTCTTAAGCAAGTATTCTGGTGGAAACATATCGAAAGTTCGTGGTTCGGGGACTCAAGTTCGGAGGATGATTAATTTTGCAAAGAGACCTTTAGGCCTCGCACGATCCGACGTGCCTCCATGGAATCATCATCATAATGTGCATGATTCAAAAGTGCAGTGATAAATTATCACCTCCCCCTGAGGAACCTTCCCTTAGAAATAACTAGTCTCGTAATAAGCAATACAACGCGCTCTCCTCTTTGCTATTGACACACTCGCCTGACCAACAGGAACCGGTCTAGCAATTTGTACTTCATGCCAGCTGTGCAACATCCGGATTCCCCGTGTTCCAGGCCCTATTAGACTATGATCCCAACTTCCAACTGCGTGTCGAGGACGGCACCGCAGAGACATAGGGCCCAGCCGCACTTGCACGCATTGAAACACCGAGGGGCCTTGAAGCGAAGCTTGAAACGCATTGGCGAATCCCCACTGGAACACAAGGCGAACACTACAACAAACGTCTGAGAATAACGATCCAATGGCATGGAAAGCTACCCCATTGGTGTTGGACGAGTTGGCCCTCATAGTACAACCAACGGGTTCCCGAAGGGGCAGTAGATACCACCCGAGAAGCCATTGCGAAACACAAGAATGAAATGAAAGAACCTGTT
The DNA here is from genome assembly GCA_002116305.1 of Penicillium italicum. Lineage (NCBI taxonomy): Eukaryota > Fungi > Ascomycota > Eurotiomycetes > Eurotiales > Aspergillaceae > Penicillium > Penicillium italicum. Next base: position 116,227 of record KZ108175.1, on the reverse strand, counting down.
TGAGAGCGTTTTCATCTTGGGGTTGCAAGTAGACCACCCTACTAATCTCCCCGACTAAACTTCGTTTGTTGGCTTTTTCACATACAACACAAGTATCATGTGCGCAGGGATCACGGGTACGCTCAACGACATCGTGTAATTTGACGCAGAGACTACGCAGTACCATCCCAGTATCAACCCCCAACCCTCCCTTCGAATTCTTCAAATCTACAACTTCTTGCAATGCGTGGGTATGCCATCCAACCATGGTCATTCAATCCTATTCCGGGGAGATCTTCGGTCAAGTGGAGCAGAGGGGACTGGACCAAGTAGAATACAGTACGGAGTATGGATGCCAATCGAATTCCCGAGCTCGTACCATGTATCTGGTACAATTGGTTGCGACAGGGTCCAACTCCCCTCTTAAGAAGAAGATGGTTGGTTCTGAAATACAAAGGTACTTGGGGGTCGTGTAATCAGAGCTCTAGGTGCATCTTGATTGTGCGAACATAGTCAGCATTTTGATCGGGTTCTCGGTATTGATAATGTAGGTCCTGTTGGAGATTTCAAGGTTGTTCAGGGTACGTGCCCTGTGCCCTGCATTTTTGTGTTGCAGCTAGTTAGGGCTGGGAAGAGGGGTTGAGTACTCCGTACTCCGTGCTTGAATACGGAGTGAAGTGAGACAGGTGGGATCTTGAAAATGAAGAGTCTAGATTCCGAGGACGTGTGGTTCGGAGTACTCCGGATATTCGCACAATAGAAATCTCTGAGATCGGCACTATTCTCCCACTAAAAGACTAAAAACCAAAAAACCAAAAAGCCCCAAAAAACGGCTTGAAAACTCAGACCAAGTCCAGACCGTTGGCAGTGGGGAGGATTTTACTTGTGCAAAAATTACGTACGCTTGGTACTCCGTATACTCCGTACACAGGTAAAACATGAAACCCCAGCTGGATTGGCTTAAAAGGTCCCGAGGGCATCTTTGTCTTACGTATTGTCCAATCACATCGGTATTCACACCCTCGGGGCCCGAAATAATACACGTCAGACTGCGAAAAGGCAGACTGCAGTATTCTGGCCAGTCCTCCCCTGGGGTGCATTGCGACCTTGTACGAGACACACATAATTTGCAAGGGGACTAGAGGGCAAGATAGCATGAAATCTCAATACAGAAGATGGAAAAGAGCGGATATGGTATCCTTCGTGAAAGAAATGAAAGAACCTTCGAAAAGAAAGAGAATCATTACCATCTCCGATAGGTCAACTGGTCAGGTACAAGAGGCAAAATATGTGGGTCGTGAGACCTCAGGTAGGCAGTAGGATCGTTGGATCGGCTGGCTGAAGCAGCCGTCAGCCTATCCCCAGAGGAGATTAGGGCCAGGAGGAAAATGGCCTGTGTGGCGCCCAAGCCCCTGGACCTTTTTTTTTGTTCCAATGAGAATCTACCGGGACATCCGGCTCGGGTACCTGGGTATTGCGATTGTGATATTCCCGTGAATATGTTCCATGTAGGATGTTGATACGGAGTACAATATACTATGTAAGAAACGAGAGGAAGTGAGTTGTCCAAATGGATCGTGGCTTGTTTTGAACCATGGGTTTGGTGGGTAAGTGGGGACAGGTAACCATCGAATGTGGGCCATTTTTCCCTTTGGTGCCTTACCTTTCGTATTTTATAAAGTCGAGACTCTTTCCCCCATTCTCTCTCTTCTCTTTCAGTCTATTCCTTCCTTCTTCACTCACATTCCTTTCGAGTGCCCAACCTTCCTGCTGTGCAGTTGATCAATCCTTTAACCAACATCACACACACATTCTCTTAAATCGTCTATTCCAATTCATTCGCAATGGCTCCTATCACCAAGACTCTCGCCCTTGCTGGCGCTTTCTTCGCCTTGACTGGCTACTCGGCTCCCGTTGCTAAACGCGCTGTCGTTTGGGAGACCGTCACTGATATCGTCTGGACCACCATCGATGTCACCACCACCATCTACCCTCAGGCCACTCAGACTGCTACTGTCGTCCCTGTGGTCGCCAGCGCCGTCCCTACCACTACCGTTGCCCCTGTCGTTGAGGCCCCTACTACCAATGAAGTGGAGAAGGCTGCGCCTGCCACCACATCCACCACATCTACCACCACATCATCCTCCACCTCCTCCACCACCTCCTCCACCACTACCACTGCCGCTGCCCCCACTGTCGAGACATCTATGATTGAGAAGGCTGCGCCCACCACCTCCTCCTCCTCCACCACCACTGCTGCTCCCGCTGCTCCCACTGCTCCCGCTGCTCCCGCCGTGGAGGCCGAGCCTTCTTCCGCTCCTGCTTCCGTCGTAGAAGCTCAGACCTCTTCTGCCCCTGCCCCTGCTGCCACCCGTGCCGCTACCACCGAGCCTACCAGCCCCCAGACCACCAGCAGCGGCCGCACCGGCGTCTGCTCCGAGAGTTCTCCTTGCGAAGGTGACATCACTTACTACGACACTGCCACTACCGCCACCAACCCCAGCTCCTGCGGCACCACCAACGATGGTACCGTCGAGAACGTTCTCGCCCTTCCCCACGGTATCATGACCGACAGTGACTGCGGCAAGACCGTCACCATCACATACAACGGCCAGACTGCCACCGGTATCGTGGTCGACAAGTGCATGGGTTGCGACAACGGATCTGTTGACCTGTCCCGTCATCTCTTCGGCGAGCTTGCCTCCATGGACAAGGGCCGCGTCGAAGGTGTCAAGTGGTACATCAACTAAACGCTGCGTCGATCGCGCGTTAGTGTTGATGGCCATGATTATGAATATGAACAACGGACACATTCCTGGTAGATTGCGCGAGCGGATATGGTCTTGACGACTCTTCCCTCTTTTTTCCCTTCTTTTCACTTCACTATGATCATTTCTTCTTCTTTCCCGGTCTCTCTGAGAACCCATTCATTTATCACTCAGAGAGACTAGGCCTTTTTTTTTACCCTTCGTCCACTCTCTTGACCCTGGATCTTTTCACCATTTCGCGTGTCCCTAGCGGACCGCATTCACATTTTAGCCAAATTTTTTTCATGTTCATAGAATTTTCTTCTCTTCGGAGTCTTCTTGCGCAATACTACCTATGATGGACCCCATCCAGTCATAAGACATATGCTTACGATCCCGCGCGCATGCTGGCAAGTCATGGACGGTCTGATTCTCTTGACGAGATCTCGAACATGCAAATGCGACAGGGCAATTTTATGATTACGATGACCATGCTCGTGAGACGCAAAAGACCCATAAAAATCAAGGGCATATTGTAAGAGACGGATCATTGAAAGAAATTCGATGACTCGTGTTTGGTTGCTCCAATAGTCGAGTTTTCGTAGTACCTTGGTAGTATCCCGGTATTATTTTCGAAAGTTGTTTGCCTGTACGAGTACGGGGGTAGTAGTGTTGCCCCTTCCCACTTTTGAGACTCTCCCATGTCGGCCCAAAACGGCAAGTGAACTACAACAACCTTGGAACGCAAGGCTAGTGACTAAATTGCTCCATGCTGAGACAACTGCGCCTCACTCCTAGCGGGCCTCTCTTTCCAGCCAAGTTAGGCTGTGTGTACTCCGTATACGGAGTAGAGTTCTATAGCGTTGTTGTGTTAAATTTGGATCTGCTAAGAACACAGCGCTCTGGCGATCTCCTTGGCTGTCTCTAATCTAGCCCGAAACCCCAACTTATCGATCAACAACCAGATGATACAGCTCAATCAAACACCACGTCGTTCCTCGGGGTTCCAATACCATCAATAACGAATCGGTGACGCGCGTTTTGCCCAACAAGTGCACAATGAGAACATGCGTTGAAGATACTTTTCCATAAACACAGTTCCTTACAACTGTAAAAGAGTGTTCATTAACTTCGTAAGATCGTTTGCCGACCATGTGACAAAAAGCCACCCCAAACAAGCATCAAGAGCATCATAATCTATAACACTTCCAAGAGAACAGCCTCCCGCAATCCACACATCAAGCCGGCACGTGGGGCTTATCACTTCTGACAATATACACTTCTCCAGCAAGAACTGCACATCCAACCACCATGGAGATAGCAATAATAGGAAGGTTCACACGGGCAAATTCCAGACTGCCGACACGGATGTGTTTTCTCGCCAAGATATCCCGCCACAGCAGCCCAGCCAGCGAAGCACTAAAAGCAGTGCTGAATGCGCCATAATTGGCTCCGAGTGCCATGCTGTAGATGGTAGCCCACCAGGTGCGATCGCTGATGGGAATCCCGCTGACTTCATGGATTCCTTGCCACGCTTGGATAACGCGCGAGAGGAGAATCGTGGTGCCAATGTTTGTACCGGCAAACTGGGTGTTAGAAGATGACAGATTAGCGGGTTTGAAAAAGTGGTCAGCGGATTGATCAATACTCACGTTGCACAGAATCACAGATAGGAATCCCATTCCACCGATACTGCCTACTGTCCCGGTCTTTTCTACCCAGTGGTCCCATCCGTACGCGAAAACCGGCACCCAGCCCTTGGTGACAAGCGCCTGCACCAGGATAAACATCGTGAAAGCGAAGGGTACTAGTGCGAAGGGCATGTGGGATACTACGACCGTCACAGTGGGGAATGTCTCCTGTGACCAGCGATAAACATCACCAGCAAGCGAGACCAAGGTGCGTGGGCCGTTATCCTGATGATACGGGTATCCCCGCTTCTCCTCATCCACTGTCGTGTCGGTGGTTTGTCTTGAGTCCAATGCCTCGGGAGTATTTCCACGAGCTAGTTGTTTGCTGTCAATCGCAACACCATCTGGTGGCTGTAGTTTGGGGAACTTTTCTTTTTTGACGAGGGCAGGGACTGACAATGGAGTTCCGCATTCTGGATAAGGGTTCTTTAAGGCAATACCACTTTTAATACTCTTAAGCGAGAGGTTGTCCTCTGTGTGCTCACTGCGGTGGCGCCGGCCTGTGGCATCATATTGCTGGGACTGCTCCGACTCCAAAGTCTCTGGACCCATATTTTCGTGTAGCGCTTGCTGCTCCTCTCGCTTGCGCATTTCTCGCTCTGCCTGTGCATCCTCAATATCCTGTCGACCCTTCGCAGCAATCTCACGGGTGTCGTGGCGATGGAGCCAGCCAAATGCGAGGTCCCAGCAGAACATAACAAAAGCAGCCGGCAATGTAACCCAGAAAACGGGGTTCTCTTTGCCTGATGCATTTATTGCCAGGAGGGTAATAAGCGTGACGGCCATGATGAGTCCCCCGAAAGATGCACCCTTCTTGTCTAAGAACGGGTTCATGATCTCTTCTAGTGAAAGTTGCTTTCCCTCCTTGTCGTCCGCTTCCTCTTTTTCTTCGGCGGTTCCTCTGGCATGAGGAATGTTGGGGTTCACGGGTGCTTTTTTCTTTTGGTCCTCAGACAGCTCATACATAGTGATGGAGAGAGGAATGAGGGATTCGTCGGCGAAAATGATATATAGCAAGAACGGGAAAAGGACGATTGCCGTCACAACTACGGGAACGATCATGTTGGCTGTGTAGACAATGAACTTGATCTTGAAGGCGCCAGCAAGGACCAGGTTGGTGGGATTGGAGGAGACCAGAATCGCGGAGGCGATATTGGCTATGGCAAACTGACTGTGGATCCAGGCTCTGGGGTGGACTATGTTGCTTGATACACGGGTCATGTATGCGAGGAATGCTGTACCGGATAGGATGATCGGGTCGTTTCCGATGAAGCTGCCGAGGCCGAAAAAGAAGACAAACAGGTAAAAGAATAGTCGGTGGCCGACCTTGCCTGCTTTTTGGAGAACCTTGAAGGCCAGGTATCTAATGAGGCCGGAGGCGTCAATTGAGATGGCAATGTAGGCAAGTGTGAGGAAGAAGACCATGATATCAATGGGGTTAATGTTGTCTGCTCCGACTATTCCATCATGTACCTCTTTTCGGCCAATAGCCAAGATAGCGAGAAGGAAGAGATCCGCTATCAATGGTGCCGTGATAAAGTTCAATGGAAAGCTGAACTTCACGAAAATGGATTGCTTGTCATTGTGTCGAGGGAGAGTCCGGTGAGGTATTATGCGCATGACACTCAATAGGTGTAGAAACCCGTTCGTGACCCATCGAGGCACGTATATAGGGATGTGAAATGGGAAAAGGACAACACTATCTGTACCGCAAAAAGCAAAAGTAAGCTTCAATCTCACATTGGAGGCCTAGCCACACTTACTTGTCATAACAAAAATTATTAGGGTGATGATTGATCGCCAGCTTTTGATTTTCGATGTATCGAGTTCGTCATCCATTCTGAGTGGTTGCTTCTCTTTCCGAGGTTCACTTTAAAAAGATAGTACCCACTGGGTAATAGCTGTGGTCGTCAGGGACCAAGTCAGCCTCTCTATCGTGTTTCAGCCGCAGGCAGGCATGGTGACAAAATACCGGAATACGAACAAGAGAAATTTGCACATGAGGATCGAAGTCTTGTTCTTATTGCGAACACGGTTCCCTCGTGTAAGAATTCCGTGACTAATATAACGATCTTCTTTGCTGCCAATCGAAAATCTGGAAAAATTTGCCCGCGGGTTATTCTCTTATCTCCTATGCTTGAATGCCGGGGAAATCGAGTGAATTGCCCCTCATAATCACACCGATAAGGTCAAATGATTGTGACTTACCACATAGGCCGGGGACAGAAGTGGGAGTCCAGCTCCTAATGAAGGCCCCAAGCGCTGTGAGGCTGTGGAGTATCTCCGTGCTGGAAGTGGATTTGTGGATCAGGGATGGACTTTATTAAAGTTGTACTAGACGCCAGGCGTAGTACTCCGTAACTACCTAGGTAGTTTCATTTTAGCTCAATATGACAATGACATAATGTGACAATGTGATAGAGCCGGGATAGGAGTGAAAGAAACTTTCGCCTCAATAGAAAGATTAATCGAAAAGAGTAAGACCTGCACGGGGCACAGAGGACATTCTGATTAGCTTAAATTGGCTCTTGACAAGAAATGCCAATAATCAGAGTTGACCTAGAAATTGAAACTTGGAACCGTCATTTTAATGTTGACCGACAGTATCACTAAATAGGTTGTACTTTTCTAAGTTGTCCTTCTCCTACATCATAGCTTCGATTGCTCCTTGGAATACCGATAAATCTCCCATCACAGCCACTGCACAATATGTACGACAGAGCCCCGACTGGCCAATCAGCGGGAGCTGGTAGTGTCCCCCATCTCGTATTCACGCCCGGGTTGCTGCGCCCACATGTCAACATCACGGGAACAATTGTCGTTTTGGGGATTAGAGCTTAACGATATAGGTTCTCGCTAGGGTTACCCAATCCCAGCTTGACCGAGGCTACAAATTCTGAGATGAGGCTGTTGCTGACGAAGTATCTCGCACCCCCGGTGCGGGCACTATTCGCCCTGTTGATCGGTTCATGAATCAGACGGCCCGGAGCCTCCACGTTATTTTTCTCTCTCCATTTCTTATGATATCACGTCCCAGCCTCATTTGACTCACTCCCAGAATTAGAGAACTCACCTTAGTATATGCCTTTTTTTGCTGATTTCTCCTAAAGCTTCTATCACCGGAGGCGGATAACATGCAATGCCAGCAACTCCCTTTGTTGCCTCCTTCCTAGAGCATGCCTTCGTGCATCGAGCTACTGCATTTCCCCCTAACGTGACAGGGGCTGCAAGTTCACACCTCGAAGTTGTCTGCGCCTGGCCGGTTAGCGGTCAATATGGCCCGGGGACACGAGTCCTGTGGGTCTCCCTGCAAAGAGATAGGCAGTGTTACCATGATAGACTGACACGTACTCCAGATACTATGTCTTGATTGCAGCCTGTGTGGTCGCTCGCAAAGTAGAATGGATTCAGAACGCTTATCTGGCCGCTGTGTTACTTTTCCCCGCCATCGCCGCTCTTCACGGGATTGTGCTTGCTGCGCTTCATGTCGACGGTGAGTCCCACGACCCCTTTGGCACGATTGATGGATCCCGCCCGGCCTGATCCATCGAAATGATCAATGAAGCTAATGGTCAATAGGCGCTGTCGATATGGATGTCTATGGGGCATTCCAGCTATGCGCAATCGGCATCTTAACCGCCCCAGCGACTGTCAGACTGTCACGGACCTATTTCAACAATCCCGGCCGAGATATCATCTTTCTGTGGACAGTCCTTCTCCTAGCTGGGCTAGCGAGCTTGATTGTGGAATTCATGCGCCTCAACCCCACTGTTTGCCCAGGTGACGACCCGGTAAGCATTCACTGGGCCTCAACAGGGGGCAAAAAAGGTGGTTTGTTTCAATACGGCTCCAACTGTAGCATTGCTTGTACCCCGGACAATGGGCCAGTCTCACCGTTGCGACTGAACGCAGCCAACAATATCTACGTGATTCCGGTGCCTCGTGAGCTGACATTCAATGCTACGACGCTCATTGCGGCTGCGTGCTGCATTCCTGCTATTCTGTCGTTGGTATCTACGTGGATCAAAATTTTGGATGATAACTGGGAGAAGTTCTCAAATGGAAAACCCAAGCAGAAGCCAGACGAACTCATTCTGGGAACCAACGGAGCTACCATCAACCATATGACTGGAATCACCAACAAGATAAGCAAATGGTTGGCTCTCATTGAGATACCGGTGTTTGCTGCGGCAGTGCTGGGAATCCTCGTCAAAGGCGAAATGAACTTCTGGAGTTCGCCCCTAAGGTACCAAACAGAGCCTTTACAAAGCATTGGTAAGTAAATGATGTCTCTTATATGAGTTAGGCGATAAAAAAAAGGCAAGCACCATCAAGTAACCAACGAACAAATCCGTAGGCCAATGGGCGCCTATCGTCGGCAAGGCACTCGCTGCGTTAGGATCCCTATATCCGCTTTTCTCTGCGGATATGGAAGCCGCGGAAAAGGAAGATGGACAGCAAGAAGAGACTGTCGTGGGAAAATGCCCAAACTGCGACTGTGCTGTTTCAGATACCGGAAGCAGTGATCGACGAGACTCTAGAACAAGTGCCGAGAGACAGGACCCTGACATCGAAATGAAAGCCATACGCCGCCATACTACCAATCAAACCAATATTACCCAGCCCGATGTAGGAAGACGAAAGGTTGCCCGCTTATTTGATGCAGCAAGTGAATTTATGACCACCAAAGCCCACAACCAAATTGAAAAAACGGGGTTTAAACCCGAAGCGAAAACAACTTACCCGGAGACCCTAGGATAGAGATACAAAAACTCAGATCTCCAAAAGCAAATAGACAAAAACAAAAGGTCATCTACACCCAATAACAGATCAAGAGCTGGGAGCAGCAGGGACTCCGTGGGCAATGGCGAAGGCAGCTTAAGGAGGCCACGGAGTCTAACACGGCGCTCAGTTCCTACCCCGGCTGTCTCACGGCCAGAATCCCGTCAGACTCACTCAGATTCACTCCTAAGTGGACGGATATTTGAGACATCAACCTTGCAGTGTCCTCCTACGTCCGCATCTGCGGGGTGGCAACGATAGTTGAGTCCGTTCGATACAACGTTGATCTCGCGAAGTAGAGCACCATCTATTTCTGAGGGCAGTCCCACAGCTACATTACCGGGGCTCCAGTCTCCGCCAGGGATAGTGGTATTCACGCATGAAGTCAGTTGATTGTTTTGTGTATATGGTGTTTTTGGGCTCCGGTGTTTTCAATGGCGCGTGTTTTGCTAGGACGCGGCTAGTCCGCTTTACGATTGCGTGAGTTTATTGTACTCTGGGTGTATATTTGTTTGACCAAACGATGTATATATAAAGCCAGGTATGTATACAAGGTTGCTTCATATCGCAGCACATTCATGAATTGTGCGGTATCTCTGTAACCTTTCCACGCCCTTTTCTGATATCTAACCAAAGTCTGAAAACACCAAAATTCATTTATTGCAAGCAATGACGAAAGACAAGTGATGTGCCCAATCAGATTAGCAAACACATCTGGAAAAGGTCGAGATGATGATGAGATGAAATTCACTACTGCGATCAGAGCTTCTCTATGGCCAAATCATCGGCTGCGATGGCCCATTGCTAGTCAGCAAAACTGTGGCTAGTATCTTCGGCTTGGAACAGCATATTTTCTCCTGGGAACGGTCGCTTGCCCATCCATTACAACTCACATCGTCTACGGGCGACTAAATGGACCACCCGAACATAACTCTCTTATTGGTTCATATTGCCAGGCAGTAATTAATATCCACTCTCACTTTACTCTGTATAAAACCTAGTCAATTCTAATATTAAATAGTTGTCAGTAATATTGAAGCCTTAGGATACCTAAATACCCAAGGGCTAGATTACTACAACATAGGTTAATAATCTTCACAACTTAGAAAAAATAAGCACTAAATTTTAACGCTATTCATGCTATATAAATCCTTGAATTCCCTTATTTCATATCAAATTGAAAAATATCAAAATTCAAAAATATCCAATTTAAAAAATATCAATTTAAAGCATGTTAAATTGAAGTATATAAAATTAAAGTATATAAAATTAAGCATATTAGATTAAAGCATATCAAATTAAAGCACGTTGGATTGAAGCATGTCAAATTGAAGCATATCAAATTGAAGCATATCAAATTGAAGCATATTAAATTGAAGCATATTAAATTAAAGCATGTCAAATTGAAGCATGTTAAATTGGGGTATAACGCATGCTATAAGAGCATATACCTATGTTGACGAAAATACTAGTAAAGAGGTACCCTTGTAAATGGTTTAAGATCGATAGTTAGTCGTACCATTGTGAAGCATATGGGTGTAGAAATAAAAGAGAAGTTACAATTAGTATACAAATCGAAATAAGTGCATATGCTTTAAGAAGGCGGTGATGAAATAAGCGGTAAGGTAGTATCCAATAAGAGAGTTATGTTTGAGTGGTCCATTTAGTCGCCCGTAGTCGTCAGCTGGCATTTCGAATCTGCCTCCTCATGATAAGATGCCATCCAATTCCCAATATCTCTTGTTAAAGTTTCAAGTCGTCCTGACCTTGAGATACTTTAACTTCGAGTGTTGATCCACCGCCCAGTACTGGTCAAATTTATCACTGCAAGCAGATCCCCGGATCGCCATCCTCAGGATACGAGATTGTTACAACAGATCGGTATGAACAGCTTGCATATATGTGCTGATTCCGTGATGGAAATCATTAATATCGTACATCGCATGATACCAGAGCCTGGATGGAAGCACAGCTGATTCTCATTGTACTACAGAACGTCCCCAATTCCTTGCTCTGAAGTTTTGGATGCTGACAGTTCCCTAGCTTTTAAGGCGGCACCGGTCCTCGTCGGAGTAGTTCAGATCTACCGTGATACTAGCCTAACAAGCTCTCCGATTTCAGATCAAGCAAGCAAAGCCAGAGAATATCCTGGTAGTGCAGAAGCAGCATTTTCCAGACTCGAGGAAGGAAACCACTTAACTGATCATGTCGGTATTACTTGGAACAATTCAGCAAGGTCTTGAGCGATCCTGGTCAGTCTCTTTTTTATCCTTTACATGTTTCTGGAATTGCACTACCATTACTGTGTGTTCGAAGTATTACTGTCCAGACATAAATTTATCAACTAGCAAATGATCAGCTATGAGCTCTCAAGCCTCAAGCTCCTTTCTCCGCTCGAGTTTAGCCCGATGCGCCATCTTTGAGATCAAGGTCGCCATTCCAGCATGGTCACAGTCAAAATGAGGCTCCCTTTCCAGCAAGATATCACCCTCCTGTCCATCGCGCTTAGAATTGTCGAAAGCCTTCGGTTTATCACAGTTATACTGTGCATTAGCGGCACGAAGAAGGCAAATTTCATTTTTCATGCAGTCATCGTTGCAGCTCTCGACTTTGAACCCGCGGACACGTCTCGCCCAGTAATCTTGGAAAATTGTCGGATCGCGTTCCATGGCGACGGTGACGTTGTGCCAGAAAGCCGGACTCATCTCAGCCTTTGGATCAATGAGCGGAGGAGAGATCTTGAATCCGTAGTCTGCTTTGGCAGAGTAATAGGGCACCCATTTTGGCTTTGTCTGGAATGATGGGTCACTGATATTGGCGATGTACTGAGTGTAATCTAGGACGCCAAAAGTGACTGGATCGACCTCGTAGACGCGGAAAGAGGGCGAGCCTTCCGTAGGTGTCACTGCTGGTGCAATATAACCCATGGCAGTGGCTGTGTTCCAATCTCGGTGGTTGTAGTCGGAGTATGCGATTTGGAACCCATCTCTGTGCGTATGACCATAGAACAGCCCGGCAATGGTGGCTTCGTAGCGCTGCACTATCTGGTCGAAGTACTCTGAATGGTCGCGGAAGTGATCAGGTATACCGGATGGGATGTGAGAGATTAGCCATGCGCGTTGGCCTGCGTCCTCAGCGGCCTGTAGTTCATTGATGAGCCATTTAAATTGTCCGCGTGGGTCCTTATCCATTGGCTCCTGGTACATATAGAAGTTGTATGTGTAGTAGAAGATGCTGTTGTAAGAGATAATGCGCAGATTGCTGTTGGGATGGACGGCTGAGTATGACGCAAATTGATTCGCAGATTTCACAGAAGAAACGCCCGTGAGTCCATACCAATCTTCTGCAAGAGCCTCGTACGTCCATTGGGGATTTGCATGACTCGAGGCATCCGGAGGAAAGAGGTTGAGTGGTGCGGTGTCATGGTTTCCTATGGCAGCGTACACAGTGCCGATATCTTTTTCCATTGCACTGTACGTGGCATTGAGCCCTTTCAGGGCTTCGGCCTCGTCAACCAACCAGATATCGTGAGCCACCACATCGCCGGTGTAGATAGAAAACTCCGGATTAATGTCTGCGATGGTAGCATGCAAGCTCTCCTGAAGGATTTGTGGCGGGTCGCACTTTGTGTTTCCAAATGGGCCACATGGATGTTCTGTGTTCCCCGGTGCATACTTATCCGACCATGATCTGCAACAGATGGGCTTGGAGCATTCATAGCTGGATCCAGGCTCGTAGAGAAGGTCAACATGTGTATCGCTGAAGTGGACAACCTTGAGCGGCGCCTTGCCGCTAGGTGGCGGTCTCGCAGTTTTTGGCTTTGGTGAAGGGAACATCAGACTGTAGGGATGAATATCAGGGTACTTGCAGAGCCCGACCAAACTAGCGCACAGTGTCTTGGAGGCATTAGAGTTAAGGTGCAAAGCTTTGAAAGCGTCATGCAGCGCTGGTCCTTCTTTTTTGATGATCCCTGTGCAGACATCTGAGTCTTCTACCTGTAAACTGTTGATTAATGGAATTGAGCCAGTAAGTTCATGAAAATCACCGACGTACCCCGCTGATCTTGCACAACCCGGTGAATACATCGATCATGAATTTCTCACCAAACCCTGCGGTAACTTTGATGCTACCAAGGAGAACCTGTAGAATGCATAAGAGTCAGGTGGAAATCTTAAAAGCAGAGGAATACCGAGTGTGAGCATACTTGGCAAGCACCGCAGTCCACTGCATTCTTGAAGTCGTCCCAGATAGAAGCGATGGACTCCTCAACTTGAGTCTCGGCTTGTACCCCCCGGAGAGACGCCGAAACCCCGAACGCCAGCAGCCAGGTGCTGAATCTCATCTTGACGAGGATTGACTAGACAAATCGGCTGATTTGACAAAGATAACCTTGGAAGCAGTCAGGGAACTCTGTGCCTTCCCGGCGTTGATGCAAACTCCTGGGTGGTTGACATCTTAAATATCACGGGCCAAGAGCAGCTGGGCAGACCCTTTCGTACTATGCCAAATAGAAGGTAATCCTACAGCTCGCTTAGAAGGATAGAACTAAGGACCTGCATCCACATACCCACATAGCGAAGATATTGTTCGGTTCCGACATAACACTGGGACAGCCTTTTATCATGTGATAAGCAGTGGAGTAGCATTCAGTACTCCTCTCGGTTTATCTATGTATGTTGTAGTCGACATGTTTATCCATTGTGCACAAAGCATATTCGAGCCGAGAGAAAGCTAGAGGGGGCATTAACAATAGCCGATCGGTCGAGAGTTTGTCGCGACTACATACTGGAAGAAGAAACGCAGCCAAGAAGCTAGTTGATAGTTCTTTGCAACGTTGCGAAGCCGCTAATCTCAAGGGCTGATGATCATAAGCATTTGGGGTCCTCTTGGTATGTTCGCATATAGGAGTCGTCGCGGTGTTAAAACGAAACCGTAGTAGCAGAATATAGGTGGGCAATCAGTATGCATAACACCATCAGGCTTATCCAGCGACAGTTAAGATCCTGATTGGATGCGCCGGTACATCGTACCAATCGTTGTACATGCCAAGCCCAGTGCCTGCAGGATTTGCGGGTGGATGACTTATTGACTCTGTCGTGCAGGTATAGGAGACCGAGACCGATTGGTTGTCCCGAAAGTAGAATTGTAGAATGTTGAATTGGGATAGAAGATTAGTATCCATGCTCAAGCTTGATGCTTGGGTGTAAGGCGTATGTTGTTGGCAAGCTGCAGCTTTTGGCCTGACGCATCACACTGAAAACTGGGAATAAATCGCTGTCGATCGCATATATCCCAGAACCGCCAGTCTCACGAGGGAGTCCATCTACCAAATCCTTCAACGTATCCTTGCAGTTCCGATGTAGATTCAATACAATGACTGCCACATGTATCCAATGCGTGAACATTTAGGACTTGAGAAGATGGAAGGGCTCATGTGCAGGAACCCTGATCGATGAATTACCTAAATAGGCGCAGACCAGCACTGCCCCTGAAAGAGTGTTCGCACGAGTATCCTATAAAGGAGGGATCACAAGACCGCGTAATCCGCATACAATCACATCTCACATCTCACGGGAAGCTCTAACTGGTTGTTGCCTTGTCATGCGCTGTGGGTCTCGTTTTCGTCTGATGTGCCAGGATTTTCATTGGGTGAGACACATGTGGAGATCTTCATTATGGGACAATGGGCAGAAATAGTACTTGTGTACGGAGTACTCCGTAGCTGTGGAATTTGTGGATTGTATTTGTGTTGCATAACAGCATAGACGCATAGCCTTAAGAGGTGAGGTAGAAGAAAGACAAGTTCAAAGGTGATTGGCCGCCCAAAGCCGGGGTAAAACCTTGGAGTCCTAATTTTCTTTCTCCCCACATTCCTTTGGGTCTTCAACTTCTTCAACTCTTCCCCCCTTTTTTACTTCTATCGCAACAGCTCCAACCAAATATTGAATCTCCGTTCTTTCCACTCATTTTCCCCCACGGGTCTCCCATACCCCGGATTCGGACTCCGTCGGGAAACGAGACCATGACGCCTCCGTACACACGCCATTTCAGCCCGCCTACGATCGCGATTTAACATTAAAATCCGGAGACTTCAATTGTCTGCAATATTCTGCGCTACACTTGAGCTTGTTAGAACCGGATTGTCCGGACTGTCCGCTGGGGCAGTCCACCGTCAAATTTGTCATGGAGGGTCGTCAACGAGCTACGCTGGGTGTTTCGATCACCTTTTTCTCGATCGCCACTATCTTTGTCGCCCTTCGGTTCATTTCCCGAATATTTGTGGTCAGGAAAATTGGGTTACACGACTGGTTGATGTTGGTCGCATGGGTAGGATCCCTCGACTTGATCCCTGCATGTACCCGGGGATGTAGCGAGAACGGACTCGATCTATTGGCGAACCGGGCACATGATTGGAACTTCGTGCTAGAGCTCGGAGGCTAACCAGTCTGCAGATAATCGATTTTGGCTTTTCCTTCTCGCTATTCTTTGCTGTCCAGAAAGGTCTTGGCCTCCATTCGAGTGACATCAAGCCTGCCAATGAACTCGCGTTTAATAAGGTTAACTATGCATTCACGGTCCTTTATGTAAGTTACCCACTGCCCTTTGTCACTGCCCTTTGTCACTGCCCTTTGTCACTTCCCTTTGTTACTTCGCAGGACGACAACATAAACAATGGCATGCTGACAACCATCTAGAATCCGGCGTTAATGGCCGTCAAGACCTCGATCCTTGTCTTCTTCCTTACCTTGACGCGCAATCAGAAGGTTTTCCGATATGCAAACTATGTCACTCTGTTTGTAGTGAACGCAGCGGGCTTTGCATTGACAATGGTCAATGTTTTCCAATGTCGGCCTATCGGCGCGGTATTCCTTTCCGACGTCCCGGCCTATGCGAATTGTACCGACATTGTCACTTTGTATCTCTCCTCGTCCCCGGTGAATATTATTACGGATCTTACTATTCTGTTGCTTCCGATGCCGCTCTTAACAGAAATGCGCCTACCTTTCAAGCAAAAGATCATTTTGGTGATCACTTTCTCCTTTGGTTTCTTTGTGGCCGTGGTCGATGTGGTTCGAATTGCCTTTCTTCAACAGGCTGCCATCTCTCGTTCGCTGGAAGTCAAGTCAATCCATATTCAAAACATCGGAGGGGTAGATTTCAGTTGTACGACTCGCTCGTCTCCCATTTTCGAAACTAAGTTGTCAATTGAGCTAACAGCGGGGATTTCGCAGGGTACGCGTCGCTTTCTTTCATGTGGTCTGTCGTCGAAGTCAACTTGTCGATCATTTGCGGTTGTGTTCCGAGTCTCAAACCTCTCGTCACACGTCTTGTTCCGAAATTGATTAGAGATACAAGTGATGACACATCAACTTCTTCGCCTCATGAACTCTCTGCGGGCGCAGCAGGGGAAAGTAAGGTTGCAGTGCCGCCTCCGGCTACAGTCGCGGGTTCGCCAGAATCCCCGTCACCATCCCCATTGTCACACAGCAAAGAAGGAAATAATGGTCTACAGAACCAGGTTGGTGGAGTCCCCGCTGATCGACCTAGCTCCCGGGACTCGGAGCCCATGGGTATATTGGATTTCCTGGGTCACCCAGAAACAGCACCCCTTGATACAGAGGGAGGAACCCATACGAGCGCATCTTATGCACCGGATATCACATTCTTCGATTTTGTCAACATGAAGAATCCGGAAAGCATGCTAAAGCTAAACAACAAAGAGTCAATTGCCCCAATTGCATTTACCACACTACTATTCTTCCTCTGGGGTTTCGCATACGGCCTGCTTGATATTCTGAATTCTCAATTCAAGAGCATCGTCAATCTAGGTCCATGGCATTCCTTGGGTCTTCATGGCGCGTACTTCGGCGGTTACGTGCTTGGCCCTTTGCTGGTTGGCCAGCCCGTCTTGAAAATATGGGGCTTCAAGTCCACGTTCATAACTGGTCTTTGCATCTATGCCTGTGGAACCCTCGTATTTTGGCCTTCTGCTGTTCTAACGTCGACACCTGCGTTCATTATGTCAAATTTCATTGTCGGGTTTGGCCTAGCGGTTCTAGAGACTGCGGCAAATCCATTCATTGCATTGTGTGGACCACTTGAGAATTCCGAGATCAGACTCAATATCTCACAGGGTGTTCAAGCTGTGGGAAGCGTCTTATCACCGCTGCTGGCGAAACGGGTTCTCTTCAAGAATGTTCATGATGTCGCATCTTTGGTTGACGTACAATGGACATATCTTGGCATTGCTCTATTCGATGTACTGTTGGCAGTGGCGTTCTATTATCTTCCAATCCCCGAAGCGTCAGATGAAGATTTGGAAGAACTAGCAAATCGACGCCGAGATGACAATATGGCCAAAGTGATCGGCATTCCGGTGGTTTGGCTGACTCTCGGCCTAGGAATTTGGTCTCAGTTCTTCTACGTGGCTGGACAAGAAGTCCTCTCAACAGCTCTTCAACGTTTCGTTATTGCCGCTCGTCCAGATTCATCACTCGCGCCATTCGATTTGCTGACCATCGGACACAGCGTTTTCGCCGTGGGCCGCTTCTTGGCCGCGTTTGCGCAGTGGTTCCTTAAACCACGCTGGATTCTGATGGTCAGCTACATCGGTATGATCGTCTGCTCCATTCTTTGCATGAAAACAAGCGGCACAGCAGCAATTGTCATGGTGATGCTGCTCTATCTCTTCGAAAGCGGCGTATTTAGCATTATCTTCGCCATTTCCCTACGCGGCACAGCCCAACATACAAAAACCGCCGCTGTCCTAATGACGATGGCCATTAGCGGCGGTACCTATTTCCCGTTTGCCGAGTACGCGGCATACCTCGCACACGGCGCGTCATATTCCTTCTGTGTTCTAGTCGCGCTCTTCTGCGCCGGTGCCATTTTCCCCATCTACCTCAACCTCATACCCGCCGTGAAAAAGCAAGTTGACCCTGTTCCGAATGAGTATCTCCGCCGACATCGCCGCCGAACTCGGAACCCGGTCGACGCCATGCATCGTGAAAAGGATAATCCTGCTCTCGGTGGTGTTCTTTCACGTCCGCGCAGTCTGGCATCAAATCCAGACCACCTCCCGGATCTTCTACTCCCAGAGGAGATTCACCAAAACTCCCTTGCTCATGATCTTCCAAGGGCTAAATCTAGCTCCAGCTCTAGCTCGCGTGTCAATTCGACGTTGTCCCGCCATTCTGACTCGAAGCAAAGCTTCCCCACCAGAATAAATGATCCATGACCTTTTCTCAGCAAGATTGACTGTTGTCTTTGCCTCTTTCCTTTTTCCGATACACCTCACCACCACACTTGCGAACCCCTTAGATACCCCACCCTTTTGCTTTCTCTTTTTTTTTGAATTCATTATTCCGTCACCTATCTTCTATGTGCATATTTGGGTGGCAATCCTATTGTTTCCTTCTTCCTTTGCAGCATTTCAGCGGTGGTGTTTTGACTAAAAGCTATTTGGGTTCTTTAATTTTTGGTTTTACTACCTAACGATATTCGACCAATCTCATGATCAAACTTGGCTTCTGACCGGAACCAATTCTTCTAGCATGTGACCTCGGTCTGGTGAATTCTCGGCTACAATAGTGCTCTCATATGTAAACGCACTTTGGGAGTTGGCTCTACTCGTACCGGCGCACTACGAAGCAGACTTCTCAAGATAGAAAGATTAATTTCATTGTCAGGCGATAAATATAAACATAGTTACGTATTTCTCATAATTTTCGGTGAAGTGAGCCAACTTTAGATAAAAACCATCATTCAGCGAAGCAGACCGTATATTGGTCTGCTTTCATTACATGCAACTTGAGTAGCTTGATCGCTCTCCATTGGTATGGGCATTGGTCCCGTGGAAAGAACATGTCTCAGGCATTGGGGGTGGTGATCTGCTCCGGCTTGCGCATCCCACCAGCCACCCAGCGCCAGCGCTTGATCAGATTGCTCGTGTTCAGTGCAACCAGCTTGCTGGTCGGCATCAAAAACAACTCGTCAATCTCCTCCAGCGTCTTGTCTTTGGTCTCGGGCATGAAGAACAGCTGGTAGAAGAAGCCAAGCATGGCCAGCCCGCCGAAGAAGCCGATCGTCAGGCCGGTGTAGGTCATGGCCTTCTGCATCCCCTCAAAGTTGTATGTCACGATGAATGACCACAAATACAGGAACGCCGAGCAAATGGCCATTCCCTGGCTGCGGGTGTTGAAATCAAAGCTCTCAGCTGGGACGACCCAGGTCAGGCACGAATACGCTCCGAAGAACGCCATGTACAGCACCAGGCCGGAGAAAAACAATCCCAGGGCAGTTGCTCTGTGCTCGTTGAAGTAATCGATACCACTGTTGGTGTATAGATAGCCGACGCCGACCAGCACCAGGCCCACGACGAACATCAGGATGTTTTGTGCCCACACGCGTCGGCCGAACTTGTCCATGGTGAACACGGCAGGAATGGTTCCAAAGAACAGGGCGCCGCCGCCCACCAAGGACATCAGCACTGACTCGCGGTCGGTGAAGTTCATCTTGGTCATCAAGTTCGACATGTTGTACATGATCGCATTGATGCCCGTCATCTGTCCAAAGAAGATCATCGCCGTGGCGTAGACAAGCGCACGTCGGTTGCGCGGTTCTCTGCACACTTCCAGGTATCTCTGGTACCATAGCTCGTCGGCGGACCGCTCGACATCATGTTTGACCGTGACTTCCATCGCGGTGAACTCGTCCAGGCTTTTCGGTTCGGACATGTCACGCAGCGACTTCCACACCTGCCACGCGCGCCCGGACTTGCCCTTGGATACCAGCCAGCGGGGCGATTCTGGCAGGAAGCACATGCCGACCAGCAGGATGGTTGAAAACAAGAGGGACGAGCCCAGCATCCAGCGCCAGCTGCCTGACTTGACTTCAAAGAATACACCGCCCGCCGCATATCCGATGATCTCTCCGAATGCGATCATCAGCTGGTACACGGACACCAGGTTACCGCGCACCTCTGGTGGCACACACTCCGAGATATAGATACCGACGCAGCCGCCTTCGATTCCGATGCCGATGCCCAGAATGAATCGGCCTGCGAACAGCATTTTCACACTGCGGGAGCCCGCACAAAGTCCAGATCCTAGTGTGTACCACAAACAAGAGATGATGATCGAGTTGCGGCGTCCGAAATAGAAGTTCAGGGGTGTCATGATGAGCGCGCCGGCCATTGCGCCCAGTGGCATCAGTGAGGAAATCAGCGAAACGTCATTCGCCAATTTGGGGTCGTCCATGCCTGTCCACTCGCCAGACGCGATGAAGTGCTTGCGGATACCAGGCAGCGCGCCTGAGATGATCGACTGGTCTAATCCACTCAGCATACCACTAAATGCGGCGAACACACCCAGTGTGATAACCAGCATGCGTGGGCTCTTCATGTACACTGGTATCTGTGAGTAGGCTATCCGGTCATACAGTGATTCGTTGCTGAGATACTGCTGGCTCTGTAGGTCGCGTGCCTCGATCTCATGTTGACGCTCCTCGGGTGTGAGTTCATCGTCAATGAACTCTTTGCCCACGGCGTCGGGCTTTTCAACGTGGTCGGTCATTTTGTGTCAGTCAAAGCATTCATGTACGAAGGCTTGTGTATGATTAGAATAGAAAAGATAAAAACTTTCGGCAAGACGACCTCAAGGCCCTCTATATAAGGGCTAGCCCAAAAAAAAAAAAACTTGCCGGGATATTACTTTTCCCCAATTCCCCGACCTCCATGCCCCAGACCCCCACAGCATCCCCACAACACCCCAGAGGACCCGCCAATTAAGTTTTTTCTTTTTTTTTTCTTCTTTTTTTCTTCTTTTTTTTCTCTTTTTTTACTCTCTTTTTCCCTTTTTTTTTGTGAAGCGTCGTCGTATGTGTCTCAAGTGCATGTTATTGTGGCGCTTTGTAGGTTTCAATCTAGTAATACATACAGGGAATGATGGGTATCAGGATGACACTACCTTCAATCACAGAGCAAAGGTTCAGAGTTAGGGCTTCTTTAACAGCTGAAGGGTCTGAAAATACCCCTTTGCCTTCCTAACCCAATTCTCGTCTACATTCTTCCTCAAATGACTTTTCAGTGCAGTTACGTAAACTACGGGATGTAATATTACAGACATTAAGCCTTGGAATGGACGGGAACTTACGACCTACGTCTAACTTGATCGAGCATTTTAGCGACGCCCCAAGTTTAGTCCAAGAAATCTTTTCAATCTTTTCCCCGCTCCCCCACTTTTCCCCCAAAGAACTTTGGTCAAGTGACTAATGTGAAAGGATCCGACACGGAATTTTCTGGACTACAATTTACCCCATCTGCCGAGCCGGACGGCTCCGTAAAATCGGGTTGGCTAGGGACGCCGTCTGGTTTTCTCCGAAGACTGCCCGGGTGACACGAACCCGGGGACTTCGAAGCCGACGGACGGATACCGACAAAAATCGGAATCCTCATATATCGAGTAAAACCACGTATTGGGCTACCAGGATATTCCCTTGTTGTGTGTTAGTAGACCGCCGCTTCATGGATGATGCTCGTCTCAGCTGCGACACGGTATAGCCAGGAATACCAAACTTTCCTCGAAATTTTTGACTTTCAGCAAGAATCAGCAATATACATTACAGATGCCGATGCACAGTCTTGCCGAAGATATCCCGAGTTCCAGGCGAGAGCAACGCAACGTGCCTGGCCTGACACCTGGTGTGGATCGGACCTCGTCCGACATTGGTCACAGAATGCATTGCCACCCCATCATCTACCCCTACATGACCATTTTCGTTCACGCCCCCTTCCTTCATCCTGGGGGCGCCGAAAAGTAAAAACTCCTTCGATTCAAAGTTTCGGATCAAAGTCGCCTGCGAGACAATTCCTACCTTATAAGGACATGACTTGCTTATATTGCTTATACTAGAACCCTTTAAATAAGAGTTGTCCTCAGCATGTTACTGGCTCTTTCTTCTGTGCACTGTCGGGAATCCTGCGGCATCTACTCCGTACTCGGTACAGGTTCTCGGGACAGTGGCGAGTTCGGATGAAATTATAGTTTGTGACAGAAGACTTCCCCGGCTTCCCCGGCTCCGTGTGTTGATGTCATGAGACATTGCCACCCGAACGAACCCGTAAACTTCCATGTACCTGAAATGATGGATTGGCAGATCAGAACCCATTCCCCAAGCCCATATTCATCACCCATGGGACCCTGACCGAAACCCCTTTCTGCATTCCTTTTCCAGATCAGGCCGTGCCAAGAGCAAAATTGCTGGATCGTCGTCACGAGCCAGAAAGGTAGGAATAATGTCAAATCTCACGGTCATTTTCTACTGGTGGCGCTTCACCAGCCATCTGTACGAGAAGCTGCATGGGAACCTGATATCTCCTAGCATTTCGACATGGCAGCCTGGCCTAGCTAACGACTTTGAGATTGCTATAGCGGTCTGCGATTACTGCAAATGTAGGATTTGGTGTCAAGTGGGACTATCAATCTACAACTCTTCAGTATCTTCTACCACTTCCTCATTTACTAGAACCTAGTATTCGATAACGGGCAAAGAAACTCAACCCCATATTCCCCACAATGCTCCTGATATCTGTAAAGACCGTTGCTGTATGTCTCGGATCGAGCCCCCAATTCCTCATTCTCCAAACATATTTCTTCACCGGGAACAAACTTTATCTGAAAGATCTGCAGTAAACTGTCCTGCTCTCTGACACCGAAAGGGTGACTCAGCTGCCCCTCAAGCATAGAACACTCAATGAAATCAAACTTGGGAACAACAAGGACCTCAAGACCAGATGGCAGAATCTCACGTAGGACTAAGTTAGGCTCTATACCAGTCGTGGAGTCTTAAAGATTACATATGAGCATTCTCAATTCCTTTAAGACTACAAATTCAACCGAACCCCCAACCCAAGCCTGCCCCTCCGATCCCCGAATCTCATTCCGCTATATATCTCAGCCGCATCTTCCGACTCCTCAATCCGCTTCGTAAGACAGACATCATCCAGTCGTACGCACAATCTTCTTCTATGGTAATAGGTTAGCTAGAGAAAGGGTCGAAATCTACAGTTTCAGTAACGTTCCGCCAAATGAACCTAACCATGGTTCTGACACTTAATGTACTCAAGGTGGGCGCACACGGCTAAGAACTCGGGGCAGTCCGCACTAGATGTTCAAGTTTTCAGGACTAGCTCGCAGACCTGCTAGATGCGCCGCGGAATATTGAAAGAAGTGCTGAGAACGGAGTCTTGGTCATCGCCGTTGTTGCTATCAACAACACCACTCAACAACACCACTCACTGTTGATTGGGTAGACCTTTGGCCCTCATGTGTGACAACATGTCGTTTGCATGATATGAATGGCGCAATTTCATTCAAACCATATTGCGTGGTTGCTGCAAAATTCTCTACGTGACCTCATGACAGAAACAAGACATACGACCATTTCTATCGCAATGTAAAAAAGACGTAGCTAACCTCGTGCATTCATGTTCGCTGTTCGCAAAAACTAGGACGAAACAAGTGACTCACTCATTTAACTTTCTTAGGCTCGACGGCATGTTCATCTCCGGCAGCCGTCGGCATTGTGGCCCGAATGACAATGCAACGATGGATGTCGTAGTATCGATAGCTCACAATTGCAGCCACGGCATTGACGAAATGTTTCTTGGGGCTGAATGTGCCCTGATAAAGAGGTAAGGGATGTATGCAAGAACGAAGAAAAGGCGTAGCGTCAGTTTCACGTCTTCCGAGAGATCGATCATATTATTATTGAGACCGCCCTAGAAGCTTGGTCGCCTCGGTGGCATCCTTCGGGGTGATATGTGCACATTCTTGTATCACAAAGGAGCCTCCAGGCTTTAATAGGCGCAGAAACCTCTTGGGCATTGCTTTCGTGTCTGTTGCATGCATCAGTGTCTCCATGGTTTTCACTTCGTCTTTTTCACTTCGTCTAAAGATTCAGTTGGAATTCTTTTTAGATTGTGGTAGTCTCCAAACTGGGCCGTGGCAGCTTTTTCATGCCCAGCTGTAATGACATTCTTCTGAGCTCTGGCTATGGCTATTTGTCGCTCGATCACACAAATGGCCCTAACGTTGAGCGTTAGATTCGCTATGTGGATCGTAACGTGGCCATTACCGCAACCAGTGTCGAGAAAACTGGCACTGCTGTGATTTGAGAGTGGATAATTGTACTTTTCAGGCGCTAGTGGCGACTGCCTTGGTTTCTTACAGAGCAATAGAAAATGAAGGATGAAAACAAGAACAAAAGGGCCAAATGCGTGAGGGCGGATGTGGATTGTGATCACGATCACATTTATTCTTGTAGGGCGCTTAGGGGAGCCAACATCGAGTGAAGGGGCTGGCGGAGTCTAGGATAACGAACCTGACATGGGGTCTGTTGGAATAACTACATAGTCATGTACTTTATACGGAGAATACATTCATGTACATAATAAGTTTCTAGGTGTACTTTAACATGTCCCAAGACAAGGAAAGATCGGAATTCTTTATATAAACTCAGGGTTTGGAAGGAAACCGCCTCTCCTACTGGGCTAGTATCCATAATTCTGTACTCTACAAGATAATGTCGTGGGATAATTATCTCCGGGATTTTATACGAAACAACTGAATATCTTAGAAGGTCGGCCTTTCCAATCAGACAGTCGGGCATCTAGTTGATGGAGGTCTCAATTTTGCGGGTGTCCCAGGCCCATCCCAAGGTCACCATCAAAAATGGTCGATAATCCCTAAAATTCCTAGAATTTCTAATCAATAAAAGGACCCTAATAGAGTATACACGGCTATAGGAATGGGATCAACCAGGTGTTATTCAAAATTAAGAGTTTGAAACAGGAATTGGGGAGATTTATTTGGCAACAGGAGATGATAAAATGTGAAAACTCTGATATTGAATGAATCGAGATGGAATTTTTTCAAAGCATTAACGATGCGAGAGACAGGTAGATTCTGAATCATGGTTACCTGCATGGTCAGGCTATGATTGATTTGGCCCGTTTGCGCTGTGTCTCTCAGTTCCACCTGAAATCCGACAGGTATACTCCGTGCTCTGCAGAGTACGACGGGAAGGACGTTTGTTGGCTAACAATTTTGCCGCCCTACCTAGTTCTACAAGAAATTGTAGCCGGCCGAAGATGAACAGCCGCTGATCGACAACAACCCGATGCTACAATACTACTATGGTTCCCTCGAGTCAAAAATCGGTTACCAAGTAACTCTTGGTGGAACACGCCTTTTGGATACTACAAACGTGATCCTTAGTGGCCAATTCTCCTGAGTCGCGCGCTTCGCGCTATGGAGGACAAGCTGGCAGCATTGCTGAATCTTGGACGAGGTGCTTATGTTCTTGATGCTGAGTGTGACGTCTGTCACATTGCTACTCACCTAGCAGCCATATGTGGGTTCAAGGTTCGAGTGATCAATATCATCTATCATCACATTGTCAAATAGGCGGAATATTGTGCGCTCCGATCTCTCTGGGGAACAGTTCGCTATATGGAAAATGAATTATCACCATCTAGACGGATGGGACGTTTGACAGCGTTTACACAGTCGAAACATTTGTCCACACTACAAAACCTCAGGACGTGCTACGCAATTTCTTTCGAGTCCTACGCCCTGGTAGACGCCTTGCGTTATTCGAATATGATCACGGTCTGACCGAGAATGCCGAAGAAGCAGCGGTTGCTTCCATGAACAGAATCAACGAGATCGCCGCTATGCCGACTCAGGCCTTATCTTAACCTGGAGTTTTTCAGTGAATGTTCGAAGATGCTGGTTTCACTGATGCCGTTGCCCGGGATTGTTCACCTAATATCAAGCCAATGGCCCGATTTTTCTATCGGCTTGCTTATGTCCCTTTGCTGTTGTTTCCTTTTTTGGTCTGGATGCTTTTTCATTAACACTGTCGCAGGAGTGGAGTCTTATCGGGATGCGATTCCCCGACATATCAGCTCCGCTGGTGTCTGTTTTGTTGTGCAGAAATACTATCACCAGGATGACTTATTGAAACTGACCATGTCTTTAACCGTGTCAGCCATCGTCTTGATCATGTGGCTAGAGCGCTAGAACTGTTTCGAACAACACGAATAGCGGTCTTCTAGGACTACTTTGAAACATCCGTTCAAAATAATCGGAGTTGAGAAGTCTGAAAGTGCAATCTATCAAAGATGATAAAAATAAGAGACATTCCCATCCATCACGGCCCAAAAGCCTACGTCAGAAGGCTCGTAGTATTGTACATACTAGATGGTCGCACCGGAAGGGAGATAAAATTCTCAATGTAGAGAAAAAGTTGACTGATCGTGTAAAAAGCAGAAATAGTTGTGATGGGGATCAAAATTCGAAAAGGTATCCTGGCATCTGGATCTTGGTTTGGCAATGCCGCACGCCATTTCTCGAGAAAACTTGCAACAATCGGATTGGGACCATTGTCCCCAAGTCTGTGCAAAAGCTCGGTAACTTCCCTCAATCGGAAACAAACGTTGGCGAGAATGAGACGAATGTGAAGGCAACTTCTTGCTTCTAAGAATCTCAATCATATATTAGATGATTGAAAAAGCAGCATGATAGATTCAGAAAACCTTCCACGTGATTGTTTCTGTAAATGTGGGAAAATAACAATCCCACTTGCAATGAATGAAATGTTGAATATGACAGCTATAAAGAAAGCAGTAAAAGTTCAAGCTGAAAATGTACACAGCCAAATATCAGAATGGAATCGGTCCTGAGGTCGAGAACTGACTGGTCAGGAAAAGACGCGAAGATGAAGAATATGAGTAAGTCGTGTGTAATATCTTCAGTGGAGATTATTACCAAATCGCTCTTGGCTGAGATATTCTAAAGGATTCTGATAATATTGACCAGGTAACATGCAGTGGGTCTGACAACAGCTGTCGTTAGTAAATTCTTTCTGGGCTTCCAAGACCAATTCCACTTACGTGCAGCTGTGAAAAGTCTCGGATGCTTTGTACCGTTTGAGAAATATGGTAGAAATGTATCGAGGTCGAGAAATAGAAGGTTTATAGCACCAGGCGGCGGGTGTAGGAAACATAACAAGTGCAAATGAAGACACTGTCAATTCTGACGTTGTCAAGGGAAGATGTGCCTAGTCTCTCTGGATTATTTCTGCAAAAAACCAAAGGGTTTGGACAACCGTGATCGCACTTGAAAGTTCAGTCTGTTGAATTGTGGATGCGAGGGGCTATCAAATGTATGCCCCCAGCATTGACGAAGAAAGCATGCACTTGGGTCAATTTTGTCTCGCTTTTTAACGGTGATTTGGTTTTGAATTGCTGATGTCAGGATCGATATGAGCGGAGAAAGTTGATAGAAGACATTTCGTTTTCTCTAGGAGATGTGAAGCTCACATCGAAGGCAGTTTCAAATAGCAAGTCGGGGCCGAGGCGAGCGATGTAAAACAAATTGAATTCGTCAAGCAGTTGATGATAACGTTTGTCACTCAGTGAGCCAACTTTAGGATAAACGGAGACCCAACAACAAAGTATCATCCCCGTGCCACAAGATGGTAGAATTCTCACAATAACTCTGCTATCGGCTGACTCAACCCAGCCATAGGCTGGAATGTCAGTCGAATTGCTCATCAGAAGTGAACCAGGCGCTTCTGCATATACTAGCACCATGGGGAAGAGAGCCAAATGGTTCGAGCTTATGGAATAAACAGCAGATCTCACATTTCTTGTGTGCTCAGTGCAATTATAAAGACTATATCCTGCATTGAGACAACATAGCCCATGAAAAGAGAAAGTAGAGTTCAGACAGGAAGTGTAAAAGCAGTGAATGCAATGATAGCAACCCAAACCCGTGGGCGAAGAGAAGGCGAACAGAGGTGGGAAGGGGACCCTTACGGGTGCACCATCGACCAAACCCGAAGACTTCGGATGAATTCGAGTAGGGGCGTAGATATTGGGACCTAGCTGCCCTCATTACAGGGACAATGAGGCTCATCGGTGTGTGCTAGCACTTTGGTCTCACATGGAGTTGGTTGACAATGCTTCCAAGTCGCTCGACGGTGCGCATTAGCCCCTGCAGTAGCTTGTCACAGGGGAACACTTCTGAATAAAGAAAACTGACACGTGCAAATCCGGCAAAGGAGCATGAAAATAGTATCAATGATTGTTATTTTAACATTGTTGTGTCCTGCAGACGAAAGACCATAGAAGCGAAGACAGTTGTCTTGTGTAAGAGACGAACTACCAGAACTAGGTATTTGTTTGCTAACCTGGGGTGTGACCTGATCTGCCAGGCGACCACACACCCATCTCAGCACCAATCCAGGGGCGTGATATCCAACAAGTGAACATGTAGTACGTAAATTGAAGGAGTAGGTGCAACTAACCTTCACCAACTAGAATGTGGATACCTGGGCAAGAACCGATCGCCAACATATTTTCGAAACCAAGGGCCACAACGATGCTGACCCCTATGTGTCTGGGTGAACACTTCGCCGGTTTAACCCGTGTTTCGGACACCTTAAAACGAAACATGTGCAAAAGCCAGAGGCTCCAATCGCAACACTCAAAAAATGGTGATCTCGGGGAATTTTCTTGTGGTAGCTACCAGTCAGGGGCCGTGGAAGACTAAGGGACTCCACTCTGTAGGGGACAAGGCTAGCGGAGAAAGCGTCGGACTAAAATCCAACTAAAAAGCCTGCAAGAAGGCTTAAAAGGGGGCCTATGTTGTAGGAAGACTAGCTAGCGTCGTCTCAGCTACGCCACAAGAGATCTTTGCACCGACTCATCTAATAAGGCCAAATGAAGTGTGTTATGTGTATAGAAATCCCTCCCAAATTGTTCATGGTACAATATACAACCTTTTTTTCAGGTTAAAGCTTGGTTTTTTTTATATCTAAAACAGCCCTGATAGTTTTAAAAGAAGTAGATCGGTGGTGAGCTTCGATCATTCTGATTCGATTTCGATTTAAGACTCCCTATTGACACAACCTTGCATAAAACGATCGTCTTTAATATTTATCAACCTCGGCACCCAACTAAAGCAGGTCAAAATTAGGCCGCATAAAGGCTATTCTTATCCCAAAACTCAAAAAGATTTCCAAGACACAACATGTATTTGTAAAACAAAGCGGAGACGGGATTCCTACCCAATTCTTCCATGATATTCAGATAATTAAAAAAGTCGCCCCCCATACGCACAGCCATCGAAGTATCCAAGGGGCAGCCACCAGCGGTAACCCCTCGGATTGGATCTAAGCGAGTCCACAGCGGAACAAGCGCAAACCAGTGGGGTTTCCTATAGGTGGTTCATGGCCTTTTAGAAAGGCGATTCGGTTTATTTGGTATAGTTACCGACGAAGATTTTTTTTCCCCTCCACAGGACACGAGATTCGGTGAACCACACACGCCTTAATAGACCGAAACTGAAATGTTATTTTCTTAAAATATACCCTCGTATTCACTATTATACTAAACCGGACAAGTGCAATCGGCTTTAGGGGTGAGGTTTATTTTGAATTATTTTTGGCCTTTTTTTCCCACTCTCGAAGGCGCAATATTTGCGCTTTTGCTGCTTTTGCTCTTAGCTCCGGGATCATTCCGTAGCCTCGGCTAGATTCCGTTGTTCCCTTAAGGGCTGCTAGTGAGAGTGAATTGATTCGCGATTTTGATGTGGATTGAGAGTGCACATAGATGCAATTTGCATATAACCATCTATCCATCCGATCCAATCAAACCCGGGCAGAACAAATAAAACCCCAATGATGAAACCCGTAGCACGAGTCGCCCGTGAGTAAATGCGGTGTTTTGCGCAGAAGCCAGCGCCCAAATCCCAATGTGTAGGATCGCCGTATTAATGCTGGTGACCAAAAGAAGAAGCCGCTGGACCAAGAACCGAGGAAAGAAACAAGAAAAAAATGATCGCTAGATATGAGAAACCAAAACCAAAACAGGGCTCTGGTGGACGCCATGTCGCCCACGCGATGTGAAAGAACAGAGAGTCAGAGTCGAAAGAAGAACAGACCTCTATGAACCCCTTCAGCCGCGCGAACTCCGCGGCCGAGAGTTCTGCGAAGCTGAGTCGTGCATGATATCCGGCGCCCGGGGACCAACCATCCAATCCTCCATCGCAAGCCATTCACTCCAGCTGCGCTCGGCAGCCTCGATCTCGGCATCGAGGGCCCCCTGCAACGGACGCAGGAACGGGATGGTCTCCAGCGGGGGGATGTCGTAGTCCTTTTTGACAGAGGCCCAGCCACCGCTCTTTGCGGCGAAGAGGTAGTTGCGGCGCTCTTGCTCGTGCATGGGTCCCACGCCGCTGCCCCAGTCGTCGCCGAAGAAACCGTGCAGCACGCCTGGGAAGTCCATTCCTGTTGCGACTAGGCGGCGGATGTAGGGGATCAATGAGATGGAGGGTGGGCCTGGGGGTTGCGTGCCGGGTGGTGGAGTGTGGTTGGCAGAGGAAGACGAGGATAGTGAGGTTGAGTTGAAGATTGGGTTTGGTTGGCGCTGGAAGGGAAGTCGGATGTTTAAGAATGTGGAGAGGGCCTGGACGGGGACGCTGTGCTGGGCGTGATCTAGGAAATAACTTTGACAGCTTTGATAGTGGGGGTACCATTCAAATATGTCGAAGTTGTCGTCTGATCTTCCTGGTGATGCACCTGCTAAACCGATCATGGTGGCCGGGTCGAATTGTGGATGGGAGTTCATGGATGTGTGTGGTGAAGGTGAGGGCGAATAGGATGTTGAGGTAGAAGTTGAAGTTGGTAGACTTGGAGGATCTACTTGTCTATTTTTCCCGACGCTTTTCTTAGCTCGTGTTCTCTTTCTCTCTCTCTCTCTCTCTCTTTTTGCTGGTCTGTTCGGGGCTGCGCCTCTTTTCCCGAGTTCTGGAAATCCAGTGGGGTCGAATTGCGGCCCCAAATTGGGTGAACTGGGGGGGTAGTTGGGATTAAAGGCAAACTGGGAAGGGAATGTTACTTGGAAAAGATGTCCCTACCTCGACGGAGTAGGAGAGATACTCGACGTCTTGAAGGGGAAGTCGGGGAGGGCGGTGCAGAGCGGAATAGATCCCTGATGGTCCCGAGTCCGCCTCGAGATTGGGCCTTGTTGATGGACATCTGTTAGGGAACCATCTAGGATGTTCAGGTGAGAGAATGGGGGAGTGTTCAACACGAAATACCCATTGGGGATATTATGTATGGAGCCAAAGAACTGTAGACATACATGTGAGTTCCAATTTCCCAAAGAAGCAGGGAGAAGAAAGAGAGAAAGAAAAGAGAAAAATTGAAGTAAACTGGGAATCCAAGTTAAAAAAAAAAGATAGAATTGTTCTGGAACGTCCATAGAAGAGAAATGGGGTTTCTAGGACTAATAAGAGACAGAAGTCAACGTGTATACGGAGTATTTCTGAATCGGATCCATCAACGGGTCTATCCGATCAGGCCAATCATTCTGAGATCTGCGTTACCACGGGTTGACTGTGGATATCGATCTAGGGCAAGTTTTGGTTTGGGGGAGGTTTTTTTCTTTTTTTTTTATACATTAATACGTATATTTTACATTTTACATTCCCCGGTACCTGGATAATTCAAGGCTCCTCACTTATTATTGATCTCAACTACTTAGCATGTCTTTCTTATTGGCCCGAGAGAGGGTTGCATGCTAATAATACCCATCTCCTTTGGGCAAAAGGTTTCCTAGTTCATGAAATAGCTTCATCGAATCATAACCAGGTGAGCACTGGATCAGCACTGGATCGGAAACCAAAAAAGGGGGCCCCTTCAAGACTGGGACCTCCTGGTCTGTGTTCAATCAATCTAAGCCCGGGCTGGCCTACTCGCTGCAAGGCGCCTAGTCATGATTGGAATATTAGTTCACGAGAACGTCTACCTATAGGGTCAGCACTGCCAATTGAGTGGATGTAAATGTATTGAACCATGTGCCCTGCAGTGTAGTACCCTTCGCCATGATCTCCGTAGCAATAATTGAATCAGGGATCGCACTAAGAATAACATTTTAATTGTGGGTTAGCATATCTAAGTCGAACATGGATAGTTGATCTGTGTCTCCCCACTATGTACGGAGTACATGTCCCTTCCTGTCAAGTTCCCACAAACCGGGTTCTTCAACATCGTGTGCAGCACATTAAGACCCGGAACCCACTTCGGCTATTGTTAACCGTCCCCATCTTTCAATCTTCTATTGTTTCGTATATTTTTATCTGCATTGCGAAGCTACTTCTTGCAAACTATGTAATCCTGCATTTCCTACAGGGGCCACAATGAAACACAACCTCACAAATATAGCCACAGATGGCGTCACTGGAGTACAAAAGCTAAGATCTACCAAACAAAAGGGCCATAGCACACAGCTAAAAAAAAAAGCAGGGGCCACTCATCGAGCTGTGAGAATCAGAGCCCCCTTTAGCGGGGAGCTCTACTCCGTAAGCTCTGACCCGATCGCGCTTTGCAGATAAGAAATGACAGAGCTGAATATTAGGGGGGATGACCATCTCTGTACTCCGTATGGAGAATACTCTGCTTCATCTTGAATAATGATTACGAATTTAACCTCGGTCTGTGTTTTCAGTTATTATAAAGTATATTTTCCTGCTCCTTTTCCGGAGTCAACATGGGTCCCCCTTCAGCTGCACAAAATCTGGTGGCGCCGAGCCAGGGGGTAAGTAAAGGGCGGAACTATGCATGTCGCATTCCCCTTATCACTTTTTGTTCGAGATGATTGTGTCAGAGATTTCGATTGGGTCGAGTTTAATACATTTTATCTCTGACCAGTTTAGATATTTCTATGAAACCGAGCAATCCAGTCATTCTACTCTCCCTTTTCCGCCATCCCCGTGGAATTCGCCACATGAATTCGCCACATGCGGAGCTCCAAACAGGTCCACTTCTTTTCCATTTGACAGGTGACGGGCGATTCCTCTACCATGTATGACCTGTGTCGATATTCAGCCAGGGTGTGAATTTCAAGTCAGCCAGTCGGAATAACAAAGTGGTCAAGAAGGTAGGAAGGGTGTGGTTCATGAACCTCGGCTGGAGATAAAACGAATTCAACCGACTCTCTACCAACTACCACCACTCGAAAGTTGACAAGTCATGACCGCCTCGCATTGCTCTTGCCAAATTCAATCATAGCGCGCACGATTCATGAGTCTCACTGATGATCTATTACATGCACCGAAAGATCCCAAGATCAACAAATGGGAAGCCTGGCAGGCACCTTGATCTGCCCAGTGATGATAACCTGTTGCTTTTCTTGCATCAGATCGGAACCAACCTTCAACAGTTATGATACATATTGTCCGATGCCACGTGGCTAGGGCCTGCTGGAGGATGCAGTTTGTCTGAACTTGCGCGATCCCGAACCTGACAACTAATACGCAGTATCTACACTCAATTCTGCGGCTACCCCTGGAAAGGTTGCGGAGCGGGTGAATAGATTAAGGGGAATTTTGAGCTGCCGCCCAATGACCATACCATATATCATTGGTACAAAACAAAGCCTTTGAAACAAGCCGGTCGCTATGGATAGTATGTCGTTCTAAAACACTGTCGCATGATCAAGTGCTATGCACTGCAGCTGGTGTGTATCTGGACAAAGCTCCGCAGCGAGTTAGCGACTGGTCTTCATTGCCAAGGGCATGCGAGTATGATGAATATTGCTGTAGCCTCGGTCCTGTTGGTCGTCAACTACCAGTAGTAGTCGCATTACCCAGACGTAGGTTCCCGCCGACCGCCAAACTCAGCTTAGGTCAAAAACATCAAATTATTTCTGTGATCAAACGAGAAGTCTCATGACATGGACGAGTCGCAGTGCTGCTATGATCGACCCAGTATTATTCGTCGGCGTCGCAACTCGCTGCGCGCAATCATCACATCCTTCGCACACGTGTCGCGACGATATATCGCAACGAAGAACATGCGTATGTACAGGGATAGCACACCAACATTCTCTGTTAGGAGTGGAAAAGCGGTGAGCCCTAGGTTTTCTTCGCAATACGATTGCCAGCGTTTTATATATCCGAGCAGTGTCGAACACGATCTATCAACTCACGCCTCAACATACGACACGTGTCACCATACAGCGCTAAGCGGATCAATATGACAGCCCTGATTTCTAAATAACAAAAGGGGGAAATAATAATAGCAAGCAGCGCGAAGGTCATCGGAATATTTTCGTCAATCTCCTCCATTTCCTTGTACACCTTCGTGCGTAACATGTTGTACAATTGTGCAACTCGTACCCCTTTACTCCGTACCCCGCGAATAGCGCGGCACCGGCGAGCACTAGCCCACTCAGCAGGAACGCACCGCCATAGGCGACGATCTTGTGTAAACCTGATTGTCATGGGTGTAGGGCATTATCGATAGTGAAATACTAGACGAATGACAAGTTTGCTATTGTCATTTTGATGTGCGGGATCGGTTGTTGCGGAGATCGCCGTTTTCCTGATTGCCGAGGAAATGGACATCCACCAGCCACTTCTAGGTGACTTAATGGATACTACCTCAGTTGGTAGATATTTTATATAGGAAAGTGATATTGTGGTGCGGAATAACATTGTAGCAGTATGGAGTAACTACTTCGTACTGGTTATAATACGTAATATCCGGATGGGGTTTGATGGGTGTTTGGACATTGGGACAGGTGTGGAGCTAAATTAGTGCTAGGGCCTAGCGTAAAACTGAGGCTCATTACTGTTTCCACGTGGTTGAAATGTTGATGGTGTATTTTTATATGTCTAGATCAACAGGAGTAGTCGGCCGCGTATACGGCCTTGTGATGTTCTTTTGGCTGGGCTTTTTAGCTGGTCTTTTTAGATGTGTGTGAAGACGGTCAAAAAATTAGGCTTTGTGTAAGAGACCGTTCTATGTATAATCTTTGATACAAAATGACCATATCAAAGTGGGCAAGCTGGGATCTGACATTAGGCCGCCTTGGTAAACAACGAGTTGGTGATTTACAACCCTTCTCATTCGTCAGATAGCGTCATGGCACGTCCACGAGAAATAGGACGTCCAATGTACTAATGCCAGAAACCCAAGCACTGTCTACGATAGCGCAGTAAGAGAAAAATGGAAGAAGATACCGAACTACTCCTCGCAAATTATGAGATCTACTCGTCTAAATAGACAGCAACAGTCTCCACGTTTGCAATTCTCCTGCAAGCACGTTGTCTAACCCAGGACCAAATCGCCGGATCTCCGAGATAAGAATGCATATGCAGACATTAGCGAACGGGAACCAGGAACCTTGGAATTTTAGTCCATTCTCATCCCTGGAAACAGAGAACTCTAGAAGGAATTAAGCTTCTGGATCTGCAAGGGAAATCCACTGATCCAGAGGGGCCCTTGTCCCACATGTGTGACTTGATAGTCACGTGTACGGAGTACCGAGTACAACAATTGATTGCGAGTTGTTTGCAGGTG
Source organism: Penicillium italicum (assembly GCA_002116305.1). NCBI lineage: Eukaryota > Fungi > Ascomycota > Eurotiomycetes > Eurotiales > Aspergillaceae > Penicillium > Penicillium italicum. The sequence goes on along the minus strand of KZ108175.1, from coordinate 80,592 downwards.
GATATCGACTGCTCTTTGATGTAAACACGTGCAAGGGGGCACATAGTTTTACATCACATATCACACCACGGGTAACTCGGGAATACAAAGTAATGATAAAAAGACGGAGCATGGCCCGTGTGATAGCTGGCTCTACATTTGGCATCTCGGTGAGGATTCCCGCAGCAACCCCAGGAAGCGACGCACAGCCTCCGCAAACCGCCATCAGCAAGGAGTGGAGACGTGCGTCTTGAATTTTGGCGCTCCATGGAGAGCTGCAGCGGGCAACCACTAGATTGGTGGACGATCGCATGATGTCGAGGATCTACTAATGTCCTCAACATCATCATCATATCTGTTACAATTTGGGGGGATTTTTTATAGTATGCGCCGTATGATGCGCCGTTCCACGTGTGGAAGACAGATGGGCAGTATGAGTATTATAACAGTTATTTTATCGATCATAAGGTTAGGGATAAACTAAGCGCTAAATACTGAAGCTCATGGTGTATCTCGGTAGTACTTGGCCGCGCCGACAATCGGGGAATCCAATGCAGTTAACCGGGTCTTGGCACCACACGGATTGGTGCCTGACCCAAGCCGGGGGAAAGGACAAGCCCTTGGAAATCGGGTTGCACCCATGAGTATTAGGGGGCGATTGACTAGACTGTCGGGATTTGAGTGGTACTACGGGTATTCGGATATCCCAGATTCTCGATTTCTCTGACTACGAACATTGTGTTGCACAACTTTATTCCTCGGACTAGATTTGTGTCTGAAAATACCCGGATTACCCCTCAGTTGAATTAATCCGGTGGGGTAAATAGAGGGGATTAGTTAATTGACCCAAAGTCGTACTCCGTAGATAAAGGAAAAATGAGTAAAAAGTGTTAGAAAGTCAAGACGATCAGATAAGCTCGGGCCAAAGGTGGCAGGCTCCATTTTTTTTGGTCGCCGTTTATGGTCTAGTGTACACGTGACAATGTCTGCAGCTGAGCTAAATTGCCGAAGTTGGTTACTGGTGGCGGAGAACTCGAGTTTTCATTTGCCTTCATATCATTGAATTGTTTGGATTTTAATTAATTCAATCCAACCTAATAAGATACTACTTAATAAGATACTACTTCATCGCCAATTGAATTGGTCGATCATGATCAAAACTGCAACTCGTCGCATCATGCATTTCTGGTTTCGAAGTCTCTTTTTCTCGGCCTCTTTAATCAATTAGGTTACATCCATAAATTAAATTTTACGTTTTTTGATGCCGGAGAGGAGCGATCCGAGAATACGAATTGAATACGGAAGAGATGTTAGGAATAAGGAAGATTCAGGAAGACAAAACGAGCTGTGATTGATGGGAAGGGTAAAATGTAGGTAATGCTGGGACCAAAAAGTGTGGTACGGAGTAGAGATAAGCCCAAATTCTGTGCAAATTCTGTGACCTTAAACCATGAGATAACCGTTCGGGCCCCGAATTTCGGACGTGCTTCCCACGGAAATCAATGCTTGGATCTTCTCTTTCTTATTCGTGCAACCTGGTCTACTGGATGTATATTGTAGACTGTAGACTAGGCACATTTACCAACTCCCATCCTTTTCCCCCCCATCACCCGGAACATATCGTCCGACTCCGGCTTTGAATATAATCTCCACATTTCTATATAATTGTAGAATCCTCCCCTCCATATTCTCCCTTCTTCATCTACTCTCTAAAATCTCAATTGCCTTGTACGCTGCTCTTGGGCACTTATAATTATAGTTATTTAGATCACTGCCTAGCATTGATCTACCCTTCCAGCATAAAAGAACAGTATCCATCAAAAACCCGCCGACATGAAGCAAAACCTCCCCTCCGAGCCTGAGTTCGAGCAGGCCTACAAGGGTATGTCTTTTACCTGTCTCTCTATGCCAATTCCATATCACGAATTTTTTTTTCCCCGACTCAATCCCTTACCATCGGCATCTTTCCGACTTGTGGCTCCACCGGGCATAATTTCGGGGTGACTCAGCTAACAATCCCGAAACAGAGCTCGCCTCCACCCTCGAGAACTCCACTCTTTTCGAGAAGAAGCCCGAGTACCGCAAGGCCCTTCAGGTCGTCTCCGTCCCTGAGCGTATCATCCAGTTCCGCGTTGTCTGGGAAGATGACAAAGGCCAGGTAAGTTATTGTCCTTCTCTGAATATTTTAAATTGCCACAATTCTGACTTGGCCTAGGTTCAAATCAACCGCGGTTTCCGTGTCCAGTTCAACTCCGCTCTTGGCCCCTACAAGGGTGGCCTCCGTTTCCACCCCACCGTGAACCTGTCCATCCTCAAGTTCCTCGGTTTCGAGCAGATCTTCAAGAATGCCCTGACCGGCCTCAACATGGGTGGTGGTAAGGGTGGTTCCGACTTCGACCCCAAGGGCAAGACCGACAACGAGATCCGCCGCTTCTGTGTCTCCTTCATGACCGAGCTGTGCAAGCACATCGGTGCCGACACCGACGTTCCCGCTGGTGATATCGGTGTCACTGGCCGCGAGATTGGCTTCATGTTCGGCCAGTACAAGAAGATCCGCAACCAGTGGGAGGGCGTTCTCACCGGTAAGGGTGGCAGCTGGGGTGGTTCCCTCATCCGCCCCGAGGCCACCGGCTACGGTGTCGTCTACTACGTCGAGCACATGATCAAGTACGCCTCCGGCGGCAAGGACTCCTTCGCCGGCAAGCGCGTCGCCATCTCCGGCTCCGGAAACGTCGCCCAGTACGCCGCTCTTAAGGTCATCGAGCTCGGCGGTTCCGTCGTCTCCCTCTCCGACTCCCAGGGTGCTCTCGTCCTTAACGGCGAGGAGGGCTCCTTCACCGTCGAGGATATCAACGCCATCGCTGAGATCAAGGTCGAGCGCAAGCAGATCGCTGAGATCGCCACCGAGGCCGCCTTCAGCTCCAAGTTCAAGTACATCCCCGGTGCCCGTCCCTGGACTAACATCACCGGCCGCATCGATGTCGCCCTCCCCTCTGCCACCCAGAACGAGGTCTCCGGCGACGAGGCCAAGGCTCTCATCGACGCTGGCTGCAAGTTCATCGCTGAGGGCTCCAACATGGGCTCCACCCAGGAGGCTATCGATGTCTTCGAGGCCCACCGCAATGCCAACCCCGGTGCCGCTGCTATCTGGTACGCCCCCGGTAAGGCCGCCAACGCTGGTGGTGTTGCCGTGTCTGGTCTTGAGATGGCCCAGAACTCCGCCCGTGTCAACTGGTCCCGTGAGGAAGTTGACTCCCGTCTTCAGAAGATTATGGAGGACTGCTTCAACAACGGCCTTGCTACTGCTAAGGAGTATGTCACCCCTGCTGAGGGTGTCCTTCCTTCTCTCGTGGCTGGCTCCAACATTGCTGGTTTCACCAAGGTCGCTGAGGCCATGAAGGAGCACGGCGACTGGTGGTAAATCAGTCGCACCCCTACCTTTTTTGGTGATGTTTTATGATGATTTCTGTCCTCTCTTGAGGAGAGGCAGCTTCGATGCATTTTCTTCTCTTTTTGAGTAGCTTTTTACCCTTTTTGTCAAGCGTATCATGGATAGAGGCGCTTTTTTTTCCAATGTTGCATTTGATTGATATCCCCACTTGAGCACCGCTGTTTATTTTGGTTCTGCACTTGGGATTGTCATGATGATAATGAGATACAATGAATGATTTAAAAATATCCGTGTGGTCTAGTAAACTATAGATTGTTATCAAAGTAGTCATCCAAAGCAGCCAAGTGGTTTCTCAAGACTGAGCCCCAACGCTTGCATAGAATCTTTTTAGGGCTTTAATTCCAGGAAAACATGAAGGACTTCTGGATTAGGTAGATAGGTTTACTCGAGTGTTATGTCTGTTTTGACTTTAATGCTGCCGTAGGACGTCCCCAGGTGAATTTGAAACATGGCCTGAGGCACTAAAAGTTTTCAAGTCACGTGCAAAGTGTGTGCGATTCACTCTCACGTGATAATTACGTAATTACTTTCACGAGCCTCGGAGCGCTAACCTGAGAAAGAGCTATCCCTCACAGCCTCAAGACCAGCGATCTATTCCTCTAAAGAAAAATGCTTCGTGCGAGTCTGTGACTTGCCATCCTAATTTCACAGCTTCTGGGGTGCAGTGTTATGTTGTGGAGATGAAAATGCTGCCGGACAGGGCAATCCCCGAACAATGGAGGACCTTCCTCCACCAATGTTTGGCCAACCGTGTAGATATAGACGAGTTCACGGACTTGTCAGGGCTCATGTTTACTCGCTCACCTGTGAAGGAAAACGAGCTCCTCGATCTGCTCCTTGAAGCTCGCGCTTCCTCCAGTGTTACCTGGGACCCTCTTCTGCCGCTGTACGTCGATGGGCTGTGCAAAGTTGGGAGAGTCAAGTCTTCGTCTGCGCTGGCGAGTCTTCTAAAGCACTCTTCTATCCTTGATTCGTCGGGATCTGGTGAATGTGAGGGCGAGGGACAGGGCTCACCGTCCAAGTCCAAGAAGCAAAAGCCATCCACACTTATGACCGATATCAAAGTTATCCAGGATGTCATGGTGTTTATTTCCACTGGTTCAATCCCCAAGACTGTCATCGAAGCTGCAGATATTTACTCTGCCACTGTAGACTGGATTCTGGCTGTCGTGGCGTGGCACAATCGCAGCATGGACCCCTCGCAGCAAACAGGTGGCTTGATGGGATCGCCTGACGCGGTGTCGTTGTTCGAGTCGCTTGGTATTCTGCTTGCAGCTTTGTCTGGGACTAACAAAGGGCTGGAAGTGCTGTCCAGTGATTACAATCAAGGTAAATCTAAATCTACTTGGTCTCTGCGCTTTGAGATGATATTACCCTATTCATTGAACATCTCTTAACGATTTCCTTAGGATTGAAAGCAAAACTGGGACAGGCTTTGTCAAGCTATCTGCCTCTCTGTATCGATGTCTCTCTGCCGCTTCGGCATCGCCTCGAAGAGTTGCAGAAAGTGTTCAATCTTTACCCCGGCCAGCTATCTAAGGCTTTGCATGGGCCTGCTATCGATGGCGTAAATGTCAATGCCCTCCAGTTTGAGTCGTCTGTCATGGATGGCCCAGTTGTTAACACTAGAGCTGGACTCTATGTATACATCAATTCGATGGTACGCTCCCTTTACACTGCGATGTTGGGTGCATGGCTGACTAGCAACAGGTCGTGGGTCGTCCTCTGGTCGATGATACCATTTTGATCAACTACCTCACCAATCGGTATCAGGTGAGTTTAATTTACGCGATTCACTTCTTTCTCACTAGTCAGAGTGATCAAGATCACTTTTCCCTCACTAGTCAAGAGGAGCTCAAATTAATTAACTAACCCCTTAACAGGGCCACAATGACGTTCTCATTGAGGAAATTATCACAGCCGCCTTCGACGTTCTTTCCAATGGCGTGTATCACAATGAATCTGGCCGCACAATGCTTTTGTTCCGATCTTTCCTCGTTAACAAGCTTCCTGCCTTCTTCGCAGCCATCTCGGCAGCATCCATGGTGCCGATATCTATGGAAATGTGCATCAGCCATGCCTTGAGCCGTCTGGATCCGAACGCATTCCCCTCCTTCTCTCAGATGTTCTCCATGCAGGGCAGCAGTGTTCTATCAGATGCTCGGCAGGAGTTCCTTTTTGCTTGCGCGTCGCACAAGCTTATACGAGAGTCTAGCATTGAACAACTTCTCGGAGAAAACCCCATGCAGACGCTGCCTGGCGGAGGCCCTTATGTCAAGGACGATCTCGTTTCGCAAATCAATAACAATCATGAACGTGCCGAGCAACTTATTGGTGAGATCGAATCGATGGAGGGCAATGCAGGCGCGATAGTTGGCGCCGTGGTCGATGTATGTTCCAAACTGTCCGATATGAGGTTTTTGGGAGTATTTGGATGCTAACATCTTCAAGGTAATGCATAATTTGTGTCATCAGAAAGAGACAATGACGCTCAAGAACATCTGCAACTCGCTCTCACGCCGCCCGCAAACCTTGGATGTCATGTTGCTGTTCCGAACTACAAAGCAAGTTTTGCAACCTCTTTGTGCTATCCTTGATTCCTGGAAATGGGACGAGGATCAGGGGGAAAACCAGCCAGTTTATGATGAATTTGGCAGTATTTTGTTACTGGTTCTTGCGTTCAAATACCGCTATGACTTGAGTCCTTCTGATATGGGCATCTCGAACAACGATTCATTCTTGTTGAAACTTATGGACCGGGGCGCTTGCAGCCAGAAGCTGAGCGACTTGAGTGAGAAGCAAAACAAAGACCTTGGTGCTTGGATAGGAGCTCTGTTCATTGCTGAGGGTATCAGTGAAGAGACCATGTCCTCTTGCAGCCCACACGAATTCTACATGCTTGTAACCACACTGTTCGATCAGAGTCTTGGTGCATGCGAGTCCGGAAAGCTGGATTTCGATACTTTGAAAGGCGGATTTGAATGTAAGGACGTCATCACGCAGTCGGTTCCTACAGGATACCTAGCTAACCACAATACAGATCTACTCGAGCCCTTCCTCCTCCCGTCCCTAGTCGTCGCGTTAACGTGGCTGGGCAACCACATCTGGGAATCAGAGACCGACCCCACAATCCCCATCAAAACCCTCCACTCCCTAGTCAAACCCAGCTCAATTTCTGGCGAGGCCCAAGCCATCCACCAAACAGTCCTGAACATAACCGGCTGCCCATTAGAAGAGCAACTAAAAAACGTCCGAACAAGAAACCAGTCACGAACAGACATCAAACCAATTCTCGACGCCCTAGAGCCATACATCTCCTTCCGCCGCGTCGGCAGCTGCCGCCGCTCCGAACTCGACACCTGGACTTCCCACTCCGCAGGCGGGCTAATATCCAGCATCCGCACAACGCTTCAAGCCCTGGTTCTCTGGAGCGCCAATCCAGGAATCAGCATGGCCCCACACGCCTACACCCACCGGCAGGTGCTAGCGGGGATCCGTATGCTGGGTGCAACACGCGTTCTAGGTGCGATAATCGATGAAGTCAAGCAACAAACCGAAGCAGGCAGCGGACATATTGCGCTGGATATTGCGACGACGATGGTATGTGCACCGATGACGGAGTCCTTCGCCGTCGACCAAAACAACTACCACCCAGTCGATACGAGCAAGGAGACTTTGCCGCGGTGTGCGATCCTAACGCTGCGCGACGCCTTGTCGCTGCAGCATGAGAACGTGCCTAAGATCTCCGAGAGTGACCCGCTGCGCGCGGAGGTCGTGGTGCGGCTTGCGCGTCGGGTCAATATGCTCATGGCGCCACCGTCGCAGGTCTCGAATATCGATGTCTCCAATATTATTCAGAATATGGACCTTGGCGTTGAGGGGCAAGAGGGTCGGATGCACCTTGAGCCTTCTGCTGCTGATGTTGCGCGTAACACGGTCAATGAGCATGACCCAGACAATATCAATCAGATGTTGGATAAGGCGGCGGCGGATGCGGCGGCGGCTGGGATGGATGGTGGTATTGGTGTAGGTCAGGATATAGGGCTTGGTTCTGGCGCAGGCATGGATGCTATTGATGACGTGCTTAATGCGGCAGATATGGCGGTTGGAAATCCCGAGTTCCTTGATTTGGACATGGAGGGTATGTTTTAGTTAATGTGATTGTTCATCTTTTGGGGATTGTTACTGGGACCCCCCCTAACCAGGTGTATAGCGCTCTGGAATCGATGATGCCCGAATGCCTAGTTTTAGCCTGATCTTGGCTTGGCAGAAAAAAAATAAAAATACATGAGTTATTATCAAAGGTGCCTTATTAAGCAAAGTATCTATATAAACAGGTGCTGAAGTTCAATAAATGAAGCTATTCCCACCATACAAAACATCATACACCCCCTGGACCTGGCGGTGAATTCTTTTTTTTTTTTACATTACTCTCTTCTCTTCTTTCTCTCTCCTCAATTCTTTACCTCCACCACCTATGTTACTGCTTCATGCTAGCCTCAACGTAAACCTCCCTAAAGTGTGGTGATAAATCAAATTACATAGCGTTTGAATATATCCTTCGGGCCTTGTTATTCCGGTCCGAAGCTGTTACAATACAATGTAAATCGATGCCTAGAAGCGGTCCATTTTCAGGCCGAGATCAGAGCGAAACTAGGCGGTCAGGCATCATTGACGACTGAGCGCTATACACCGTGTATTGAGGACCTTGGCCTCTGTAGTTGCAATTCAAGTATCTTAATTTTTATGCCGTACCAAATTAAGGTATCAAGGCACCATTGTATGCATTAACGCTGAAAGTAACCCTGGCCCCTACCTATGCCCCTACCTACGTAGCGCTGGCCCCAGTGGGCCAACGGACTGAGGGTGGGCCCTCGACCCTGATTGATCTTGATTTGCGACGCCTCAATAATTGATATCTGCACTACACATATGCGTAAACCATCAATTGACACACATTTTTGACTTACGTGCTCGCTCTGTTCAAAGCATATTCATCCATAGGTCGAAAGCAGCTGCTCTCGCACGACCTTATTGTATCATTTCATCAAACCTAAGAGTAACAAGTTGAGACCTTGTATAACATTTTTGGGCATCACTCTCCCAATGGTCAATATTGCCGGGTAGAATTTTATATCCTGCCTAGGGGTTGGAAACTAACTAGTTATTAGTAAGAATGATACCTCAAGATGCCTAAAGATGCCTGAATTACTAGATACAAAATTGAAGCATGTCAAATTTAAGCACACAAAAATTGAAGGATACGCTAGCCTAAAAAAGAGAGGTTACTTTATCTCTATAACCGTGCCAAGCGCCCAACCACCCATCCTGCCCAGGTGGCAACTACCTTATTAGCTAAGATCAACTCTAGGTCGACCGCCTAGCATATTGAGGTATAAAAAAGAGATATGAAATTGACACACTTCTAGAGGGCGGCGAGAACTGCGGTCAGGCAATAATCTTTGAGACAAGCATATGACTACGGGCAGAATCAATTAGGTACCTTCACGGCAAGGCGACCGGGGCCCAATCCAATAAGAGAGTTACGCCCCAATGGCACACTTAAGTCGCCCCATAATAGTGGTAAGTTTGGACATGGTCAAATTGGTTCCGGCGTGCAAGCAAAAGATCCGACTACCTAAGTTGAGCCTTTCGCGACCACCCCTCCTCCTTTTTCAAGCTTTCGCCCAAGGTAATTGGCATAACCCTTCAAGCCCAATAGTCCCACCGCAATGAAAAATGCCAGGTAGTAAAATCTCCGGTCGCAAACCTCCTCAGGGTTCCAATGGCCACACACCGGGAGAGAGCCAAAGAGAAAACCTAGGAGTGCAAAGATGGTTCTATATTCCCACTGCATTCAGTAACCATCACCATGGTAGTTATTTATTTTCTTACATGAAAGGATGTTTGGCAATCGGGGCCACCAGGTATTTGACAACGAGGTTATCGGGATAGGAGTCCACAATCAACACGAGGGGTGAAGTAGATAGCTCATCGTGCGGCTGGCTTCTCGCAGAGGATCCTAAAGATGAAATGGAAGTTTTTTTAAGGATCTCTTTTTTCTCCATATTGACAAGACCGGAAATGCAGAGAGGTGTGTCGGAGAAATGTCTCTGAGAACGAGGAAGTTGGACATGAAGATAGGAAGCAGAAGAACGTTTACCAAGAAGAAAAAACAAAACCAAGTTTGGGCGGTGAAACATCAATTTGGGATCTCACCTGTACAGATCAGACGGGAACATGTTCCTTCAATAATGACAATATAATAATACGTGACTATAACAAATAACATATAGACAGTATCAAGCTGATACCCACCACACCTAGGTGAAGACTTATCAGGGACCTTTGGGGTATGGAGATGTGGAGCTTGTGGAGCTATGGGGGCTATGGGGGCCACAGAGTGCAAAGGTACCCTGCCATGCCAGTCCGGCCAAGAACTACGCTAATGTACATGCCCGAACTTGCTTTTTTTTTGGTAATACCAATACTAACCATCATGAGTCATCACCTGTCACTATGCATCTCACAGCCTGTTCTGTAATTAAATCGTTGTATTGATTTTAAATAATACCATATTGATTACCGGTAGCGTGCATGCATTAGCGGAGTTCTCGGCCGAGCTGATACGGCAGGGTACATAGGTAGTCACACCTCATTAAAATGAAAGGATCTACAAAGAGTTAATCCTTCCAAATAACAAAGGTTTCTAAAATAGTGACGGGTCGTAGTATACTAGGTTATAGGTTCTACCTTCATATCATATTTTCATATTTTAAGAGAATTTTAAACCGGTATAACGTTAGAATAATAGGTAGAATATAGAATCAGGCTTATAGAATAGTAGAGATCACGTAGGTAGTAGGCCTTAAAAAGTACTTAGAAAGCGAGGTTTACAAAATTGAGGGATACTAGCCTGATTAGGTAGTCTTAGCGCTCTTTACTTTGGTATCATCCAAGTAAATTGACCTTCGAGCGTAGATTCTTCCAAATTACGAAGGTTTACAAAAAAGTGGGGTGTGATTGTACATCAACTGTTGATTAACTATGGAGTATTCTTGTAAGACAATCCTAATCCTGGCCCCGGTTGAAATTGCCGCGTAGTATCAAGTGTAGTAAAATGTCGAGGGTGATTTCCATGCATTTAATAGCCAAAAAAAAAGAAAAGGAATCTATAAAGAGGGCGCTCAGGGACGGGGGAATTGAGAATCTAAACAATCCATTACCATCATCTCTCTCTTTGCAGCCAGAGATCTCTACAATGAAGGTCCTCCACAGCCTTGGTTTCCTCTTTGTTGCCAGCACAGTGGCTTTATCCATTCCTGTGACTGATATCCCTTCTGACACCCATTTGGTCCCACGCGAGCTTGTTGGCTATGGTAACAATGAAGTCGAGATCCGCACCCCAAATGAAGCGAACGTTCTCGAGGCACGAGCTTCCCGGTCTGCAGGAGAATTGGCAGAGTCATCTCACGATATGGTACCAGCAGTGCGGTGTATGTTGCTTATCGTCTCCTTTTCCTTTTCCTGTTCTCGGTGTTCAAGCTGCAATTTCAGTTCAAATCGCTTACACTTTTATCTAAAGCCTTGCAGCCATCCACATGACTACCGGCTTGACCAAGAAGATCTGCGAGGACGAAGGTGCCCCCAAATGCGCAAGAATTGTGGGCTATGTTCAAAGTGGACTAGACATAGTCTTCCTCGTGGTTGGCATGTCCCACGGAGCAGTTGGTACTTCCCCTAGCGCTCAGAACTCCCACTTTGACCCTGGTCCGGTGCGCCGCGACCTGCCTACAGACATATTCTCCGCGGATGCTTTACACGCTGCTCTCCAGAATGATGGGTGAATATATGACCTCTTGGAGCAAGTCGATGTCTCTAGCCTGAATCTTGAAAAGCGCGACTCTGATCCTCGGATGACTCACCGCTTTATTGCTCGCAATGTGACCCTTGACGACCAAGGCAGCGCTTCTGACATTGCATTCAATTACTTTGACAACGGTGATTTCAACCTACACTTCGCTGGAGACTCCGGCACACTTCCCGCCGGCAATGCTCAGGACTCGCCTATTCACAAGCGTTTCAATGGTGCTGGGTTCAAGATCTCCGCCACTACCCGCAACAAGTCGAAGTTGCCTCGCGACCAGCGGAGGGCCATGGCCAACGATATTGCAAAGAGTTGGGCGTCGGAGGCAAACTCTTCTCCCATGTCTGATTACATGGGACTAGTCAAGACTGGTCACACCCCCAACTTCTACTTCCGTATCATCCCTGAGACCCAGGGCTTTGGTTTGAACTATGAGTCGGTAAATCTCTGTGGCTCGATGGAAGGATTTTTGTAGTTGAGAATCACCTCATTAGAGTTGCATCTACTTTCGGTGCCACTGAAAGTCAACGTTCGTGACTATCTGGAACATATGTGGGAAATTATCAGGGGATCTAAACCTGTGGCAATACAGTGGGGATATATGTATTTCGTCAAATGCTCCATAGACTCAATATATATGTAATTTAGAACTAAATACTCGGGTGTGCTTGGCGCTGTGTCGGGTGTTCCGTCGAAGACGTAGTTCAAAGCGGACATCGGTTGTCTCGGTCTCCGTGTGTCGTCGCTTCCGTGGATTATATGAGTTAAAGATCTTATCGCTGATCTCGGTGAGTGCTGGGCTGCCAGCTATTGATGGTTTGTAGCTGGCGTCATGTGCTGGCTTTGAGGTGGGAACGTCCGGCAGGCTAACTGCAGCGTCTGCAGCCCTTTCCGCAAGTTTATAGAAATGCTTACTTTTGATCTACTACATCTATACATTTTAATTTGGAGAAATTTTATAATTAAAATACTCTATCTTAAGGATTATTTTTATTAACTTATTAAATTATACTATACTATTATAATAAGGAATAGGAAATATTTAGAAATTCTAGTAGATCAAGGTACATCTTAGAAATCTTAACACAAAGACTAAGCTTCGTGTATATCCGTATATTTAAGTATTGTACTAAGATTAAGATCTATTATAATTAGTTTATCCAATTATTCTGGTTTCCATACATCAAAAAGAAGCATACGCAATTTATAGAGTAGATCAATACAGGGATCAATGAAATGTACGATTTTTTCTCATCAAAATACATGTTTTTAAATGTGTAAACCAGAATTATATAACTAGTGGTGGCAAAATATATGGCAGAATCCAGTGCCGCACCCAATTAGGAATGTGGTGACTGAATTTTCAGGCAGGAAGGGTCAATTTAACAATCCCCTAGAGTGCTGGTAAAAACCGACTGTTGTAGGACTTTTGCTCATAAGGTGTATGTGATAAGTGTTGGCAATTATTGTATGAGAACCACTGAGAACACGGTGTAGGATGCACCTCTCTTGTGTATATGCATATTACATACACCCCTTTTAAAGATTCTGTGGTGGTGAGATGCTGTTCAATCAAGGGATGCAGTTCAGCCCTTGGATACACATCGGCAATAAAAGTTGATTCCAGGCAATTGCAAAGCGGAATAGACCGGTGATAAATTATAATCGTTCATCACCATAGAATTGAAAATCTTCATCTTTGTACATATGGCCCAAAGTGACTACATGTGAGTCTGGCCCTCGATGAATCTTGCACCTGAACCGTAATATTAATATTATTGCTATTATTATTTTAGCCTGCTGCCTGTGAAGTACCTCGGCTCGTGGCATAGGGTAAGACTAGGTAACCCCGCCGCGCGACCCCGCTGCTCACCAAGCAAACAGATCGCTCAGAGCTTACCGTTGTTCCGAGATTACCAAGAAATGATGTGATACCCTCGGAGGGCAATGCGAGCCTAAATGTGGGGTTGGAAGCCGAATGGACGGAGCGAGTATTGATTATTGACCAAAATGTCAAACCGTTGGACCTTTTTATGCAGCACGGAAGATGTTAACAAACCAGCAATGGATCTAGACAAGCTGTCGCAAATTGCCTCTTTGGGAAACAAGGGACATATTTCCTCATTGGGAAGAGCCAAAGACTGGGCTAGAATGCGATTAGATAAGACCCGGGTAGATCGGGATCGTCAAGTAACCCGATCATCGGGATATATCACCCCGTACAATCTTCACTGTTCCGGTGCCCCAGCATTGCTGATTTGCTGGCCCATCAAGGGCAGGACTGACTTTGACAGATCAATTCAAAGGAGGGGGAACTTTGGTACCAACAAGGCGCTTTGATCTAGAACTTTAATCTTTATCCGGAAAGACATGAATATAAATCCGCTTAAGTGCTTGTTCGATCGCCGCCTTTGACGAACATTGCATAGAATTTTGGAGCCCCTCATACATAGAATCACCAGAAATTCTCAGTTGATAGTAATCCACCTGGAAACTACATGTAGAGGTGGGAAGAAATCTTTACTGATGCATAACATATTATTAACCGAGGTAAAACATCCACCGTAATTGGTCTGTACAGTGATCTACAACATCAAACACTGAAGCCCTAAAAGCCTCATGTATCCAACACAATAGAACTCGGAAGAATCGGACATCTCTCCGGCTTCCAACAACGCTTATCTGTTGAGCAATCATTGGGTAATTTGAAAATAGTCGCTTTGACCCAAAATTTGCCCAAAGTGGGTTTTATTATGAACTCGGCCTCTGTGCCGGGTTTGCCAGGCCTCTTTGGATCTATTCATAGGGGTGAAACAACTGCATCTGCATTAGCAGCAATTTTAAACAAATTAAATTCGCTTCGGCCAATTGCAAGCCATTGTGCAATGCCAGCTTTCCGACCTCCTCCTATGCCTTCGGATACGGAGTCGGCACATATAAATGGCTCGCCCCTTTGCAGAATCATTTAGGATAAATATGCCACTCCTCCCAATTAAATAGTCTTTGATTCTATACTAGTCTCTCACTTTTTTGATCCATCTCCACTCTTTCAAAGTCTCCTACCATGGAGCAGCATCTCGGCCCCGATGATGCCTCGCTGCACAGCGAATACCGCACCGAGGACGAAGATAATAACCGAAATCCGGACAACTCGCCTATCCACAAGCTCAACACCCACGATTTCACTAGCGTAGAGACCCTGCATGCACCGCAAGCCAATATCCACGAATCAAAGAGTATCGAAACTCTGAATGTCGCCAATACCGAGACTTTCCTACCTCCCAAGAAGGCTGCCGAGTGGAGCATGACGCCGCAAGTGATCCGGAACGCAGAACGTGATGAAGCAGCCGGATTCAAGAAGCGTGAGCTAGGTGTTACATGGCAAAACCTGACCGTCGATGTCCTTGCTGCCGAAGCCGCCGTCAACGAAAACATGATCTCGCAATTCAACATTCCTCAATTGATCAAAGATTTCCGCCGAAAGCCGCCCCTTAAATCGATCTTGTCAGACAGCCATGGATGCGTCAAACCCGGAGAGATGTTGCTTGTGCTGGGCCGTCCTGGTTCAGGATGCACCACGCTACTCAAGTTGCTATCAAATCGCCGCCAAGGTTATCACACCATCAACGGTGACGTGCGTTTCGGAAACATGTCCGCAAAGGAAGCCGAGGCATACAATGGCCAGATTGTGATGAACACAGAAGAAGAGCTGTTCTACCCTCGCTTGACAGTCGGCCAGACTATGGACTTCGCGGCCAGACTTAAGGTTCCTTTCCATCTACCAGATGGAGCTCAAAGTGTTGACGAATACACGGCCGAGACGAAGGAGTTCCTTCTACAGTCCATGGGAATCGCTCATACGGCTGATACTAAGGTTGGAAATGAGTTCGTTCGTGGTGTATCCGGTGGTGAGCGGAAGCGAGTCTCTATTATCGAGTGTCTCGCCACTAGGGGTTCTGTTTATTCCTGGGATAACAGTACCCGTGGTTTGGATGCTAGTACCGCATTGGAGTGGGCTAAGGCCCTCCGTGCTATGACTGATGTTCTCGGCCTTTCCACCATTGTGACCCTATACCAAGCTGGAAATGGAATTTACAATCTCTTCGACAAGGTCCTTGTCCTTGACGAGGGAAAGCAGATCTACTATGGCCCTGCAAATGCAGCTAAGCCTTTCATGGAAGATCTAGGCTTCGTGTATACTGACGGAGCAAACGTTGGTAGGTGTTCCCTATATTTGACAAAAGAAGTCTGATATCAACTAACACATTACGATAGGCGACTTCCTCACTGGTTTGACAGTCCCAACAGAGCGGAAAATCAGACCCGGATACGAACACACATTCCCCAGAAGCGCCGATGCCATTTTGGCCGAATACAAAAAGTCCAGCACTTACCATCGTATGGTCTCAGCATATGACTATCCCGACTCCGAACTCAGCCATGAGCGCACCGCAGCATTCAAAGAGTCTGTCGCGTGGGAAAAGTCCAAGCACTTGCCTAAGAGTAGTAGTCTGACTACCAGCTTTTGGGCTCAGCTCGTCGCATGCACCAGGCGACAATATCAGATTCTGTGGGGTGAAAAGTCAACCTTCATCACCAAACAGGTTCTGTCATGTGTGATGGCGTTGATCGCTGGTTCTTGCTTCTATGACTCGCCGGACACCTCCGAAGGTCTCTTCACCAAGGGTGGTGCTGTCTTCTTCTCGCTATTGTACAACTGCATCGTTGCCATGTCTGAGGTCACTGAATCTTTCAAGGGCCGTCCAGTTTTGATCAAACACAAGGATTTTGCTATGTACCACCCGGCTGCGTTTTGCCTGGCTCAGATCATGGCAGATTTTCCGGTTTTGTTGTTCCAGTGCTCTATCTTCTCGGTCGTGATCTATTGGATGTCTAACCTGAAGCACACTGCGGCTGCTTTCTTTACCTTCTGGATTATTTTGTTCACGACAATTCTGGTAAGTAGTCGTTTTCCATTCGATTCTGCCAGCTCATCGACTTTGGACTAACTCTTACATCTTCAGTGCATTACTGCTCTCTTTAGATTTATCGGATCCGCTTTCAGTACCTTTGAAGCCGCTTCGAAGATCTCAGGAACTGCAGTCAAAGGCATTGTCATGTACGCTGGTTACATGATTCCCAAGCCTGCGATGAAGAACTGGTTCCTTGAGCTGTACTACACGAACCCCTTTGCCTATGCCTTCCAGGCTGCCTTGTCGAACGAGTTTCATGACCGCCATATCCCTTGTGTTGGTAAAAATCTGATCCCAAGTGGCCCTGGCTACGAAAACATCGGAGCCGAGAACCAAGCTTGTGCGGGTGTTGGTGGTGCCTTGCCAGGCGCAAACTATGTGACTGGCGATCAGTATCTTGCCTCACTTCACTACAAGCACTCTCAACTGTGGCGGAACTTCGGTGTCGTCTGGGGCTGGTGGGGATTCTTCGCCATTCTGACGATCCTTTTCACATCCTTCTGGAAATCAGGTGCTGGCTCTGGTGCTTCTCTTCTCATTCCCCGCGAGAAACTCAAAAATGCCCAAGCCGCCATGTCCGATGAAGAAGCACAACGTAACGAAAAGACTACTGCCCGCGAAACTACCGATGAGCCCGTCCAGGTTGATGATGAAAATCTCACCCGAAACACGTCCATCTTCACCTGGAAAAACCTCACATATACTGTCCAAACCCCTACGGGCGATCGAGTGCTGTTGGATAACATTCATGGATGGGTCAAGCCCGGTATGCTAGGCGCACTTATGGGATCTTCTGGCGCAGGAAAGACAACCCTACTTGATGTGCTTGCTCAGCGTAAGACAGATGGTACTATCAGAGGCTCTATCATGGTTGATGGCCGTGAGCTCCCGGTGTCTTTCCAAAGAATGGCGGGATACTGCGAACAACTGGATGTTCACGAGCCATTCGCAACCGTGAGAGAAGCATTGGAATTCTCTGCTCTCCTTCGCCAGTCTCGGAACACCTCTAAGGCAGATAAGCTCAAGTATGTCGACACTATCATTGACCTTCTCGAGCTCCATGACCTAGCAGATACCCTTATTGGTGCTGTTGGGAACGGTCTTAGCGTTGAGCAAAGAAAGCGTGTCACAATTGGCGTGGAACTAGTGTCTAAGCCTAGCATTTTGATCTTTTTGGACGAGCCCACCTCTGGCTTGGACGGACAATCTGCCTATAACACCGTCCGTTTTCTGCGCAAACTGGCTGATGTTGGCCAAGCTGTTTTGGTAAGTCTTCAGTTTCTGCACTTTAACACCTGTAAGATCATATTGCTAATCAGTCACATTCTAGGTTACGATTCACCAACCTTCGGCGCAGCTTTTCGCTCAATTCGACACTCTCCTTCTCCTTGCAAAGGGCGGAAAGACAGTGTACTTTGGAGACATTGGCGAGAATGCGGCCAGCGTTAAGCGATACTTTGGCCAATACGGGGCCCAGTGTCCTACCGAGGCTAACCCAGCTGAGTTTATGATTGACGTTGTTACCGGTGGTATTGAGGCTGTCAAGGACAAGGACTGGCATCAGATCTGGCTCGACTCCCCCGAGCAAACTCGCATGATCTCAGAACTAGATGGAATGATTGCCGATGCTGCTGCCAAACCCCCCGGTACGGTCGATGACGGATTCGAATTCTCTATGCCTCTGTGGGAGCAGACCAAAATCGTCACCCAGAGGATGAATGTCGCGCTTTTCCGAAACACCAACTACATCAACAACAAGTTCTCCCTTCACATTATCTCCGCCGCACTTAACGGTTTCTCCTTCTGGCGCCCTGGCCCAAGTGTGGCGGCTTTGAATCTGAAAATGTTCTCGATCTTCAACTTCGTCTTCGTCGCTCCCGGTGTCATCAACCAGCTTCAACCTCTCTTTATCCAGCGCCGTGATATCTACGATACTCGCGAGAAGAAGTCGAAGATGTACTCGTGGGTTGCCTTCGTTACCGGATTGATTGTTTCTGAATTCCCATATCTCTGCATTTGTGCTGTTCTCTACTTTGCCTGCTGGTACTACCCCGTTTGGAGACTGCCTCATGATTCGAACCGGTCCGGCGCCACGTTCTTCATGATGTTGATCTACGAGCTCATTTACACTGGTATTGGTCAATTTATCGCCGCATACTCGCCCAACCCAACATTCGCTGCGCTTGTGAACCCCCTGATCATCAGCACTCTTGTCCTGTTCTGTGGTGTCTTTGTCCCATACTTGCAGCTCAACGTGTTCTGGCGATTCTGGATGTACTATCTTAACCCCTTCAACTACGTTGTCTCGGGCATGTTGACCTTTGGCATCTGGGGTGCCAAGGTCACCTGCAATGATGATGAGTTCGCTGTCTTTGAACCAGTCAACGGCACCACCTGCGTTGAGTACCTGTCGGAATTTATGTCCGGCACTGACTCGGGTATCAACTTGATCAACCCCGATGATACCTCTGCCTGCAAAGTCTGTCAATACACAGACGGAAGTGATTTCCTGAAAGGTCTCCATATCCAGAACTACACTACTGGATGGAGAGATATCGGTATCTCGGTCATCTTCGCCATCAGTGGATACGCTTTGGTGTTCGGCCTCATGAAACTGAGAACCAAGGCTTCGAAGAAAGCCGAATAGGTTGATCGTTTGTTCAACCTTCTCCTCCAAGCCCTTCATTTCCTCGGAAGTCTCATTGGTTGGATTTGTTTCCCCTTCCCCATTTTCTCTTCATTTCTTTTTCATTTCTTCTTTTTATACATATTTTCCTCCTTCATATGACCATTTCTTTGCCAATCCTGTCATACATTCACTTCTTGCCCCTTCTTTCATGGAGCCCTACACTGTGCATATCGCCATTTCGTCTCGGTCTCGCCATCGAGCAGTTTTTTGTTTCCTGCATACATGTTATTAGCTAGCTATAGATTTTAGAACATAGAGCATAGAGCATTGAAGAATATAAATTGTACATTCTTAACCTTTTTCCACCCCATAAACTTAAAACGTTATGGCGATTACGAACACAACATATAATTAAGATACCCACGAGCCTTAAGAGAACTGATTAAAACCACAGGTGCATTCCCTAGGTAGTGACATCGATCTATACTACAATCAACACAATATTCCGATTCTCCAAGTTAGCCGCCAATATTAGAAAATGTACTCCGTACTTTCTGAGCCCTGCCAGTATCCATAGTGTGATGGAGTTGCATCGAGACTCGGGCTAACGAGCTGGCGCGTGGAGAAGCGTCCACTTATGTAGGCACTGGGGAACTTATCCGGGGGCCGAAATTGTGACACACATGTATCTCACCTTCCTGATCCGGTATTGGGTATTCGAAAAGTGACTCCAGAATTGAAAGGGGGAGTAAAAGCTTCTAGGATTGTCTTACGTCGGTGGATATCCCCACAAGCGAATGCAAACCAGATCCTTGAGTGGGAATGATGGCGTTGACCTAGCGCTATGGGCCTTGAAAGAGGGGACCGACCGTTTGCTTTTCTAGACCCTCAGGACCGATCCTTGCCTAAATCCTGCAAGCCGGCACCGACAACATGGAAACACCATATTTGAACTCGGTCGGTGAGTACGAAGAAGTAGCTCACCCCAATCCTCCCGCGGCGACCGCGAAATCGGAGGCAAAAGAATCCACAGCGCACAATTTCCGACACGCACGATGCTGCACGTGGGTAGAAACTCGCTCCCATCTAACAGAATCGGATTCGACGCGGTGAAGAACTTGGGATCTGCGCACGAGCTGGTCTTCTGCAGAAACTTGGGAGATGGGCACTTTTTTTTGGAAGAAAAAAAAAATTGTTTCCTCCCCGTGACAACCCCCTTTTCTATCTCTTCTTTCTTGGCAAAGATTTGGTTGGCATACACCATAGGCTAGGGTTCCTTATCACATATCAGGCACACAAACAAGAGTATTATCGAATTGCCCAGGAAGAATTGCTGATCGCTCGGCAAATCTCATTTTGCAGAAACCTGGCCCCCCCAGGTGGGGAGAGGCATTGAAAGATGGGTTGTGGGTACGCCCCTCGAGTTCGTTGAAGATAGGATGTGGTCATAAGAGTCAGTAGGGAATTGAGAGCACGAATCCAACTTGGTTGTCCACGATTTCATACAGAAACTGGCCTTGTTGCCCGCCTCTGTTCTGTCACGTATTCCAGCCAAGCAAAGATCAGCGGTGATAGTGAAGTGAAATAGGCGTGTTTCTTGGTCTTCACAAGGAACAAAAAAGCCAAAGCTTCGCCGTGAGCGTTTCTCCGTGTGTAGATGTCGGGCTTTGATATAGGCCGCTTGATCGCCGATGCAGTGATCCGTTGGTGCAAGTTGTTGACTTGTAGTAAATGGATCCATAACTGTATATAAGCTGTACCGGGTAAAGAGGCTCTTGTACTATGTATAGAGGAGACTACAAAGTACGGAGTAGAATTCTCGTTATCTCAGAGACAGTGGAGTTGATGCGATCGCGCTTGAAGCCGACAATGTGGAGGTTGTCTCATTTCGTGGGGCTTCGAAACTTAGACTGTCCATTTCAATAAGCTTCATAGATTGCTGAAGCCCAAAACTAGTCCTCCGTACTCCATAATTAGCAAAGGAATAAGAAAATCATTGGAAATTCTGTCCAGAAGGCGCGTTTGACACGTGACACAGGCCTCCCCGCTTTTTTTGGGTGGCAATAGTCTCCTGTAATCTCAATAATAGGACATAATCAACAATATTTTATTCTTTATCTCTACGAAGTATAGTCACCGCTACGGAGTGATCTGTCCTCCGTATTAAATTAACCCTAATGCGACAAAGCGCCTCTATCATGTAGTCAGCGTGGACGCGAGGGTGATCACCTTTTACGTGCCGTCCCACACTATAACTGATGATGATATGATCAACCCATTACCTATCCCCCCCTTTCATCCCGTCCCAAGGAAAATGGCGCGGATGTGGGGATTACATTCCATGAGCCAGCACTTAACAACACGAATTTCATGAGTGAGATCAGCGCAAGTGCTCCGTATGGAGTAATAATCGCCTTCGAACCCGATGAAGGTGGGGCTGTGAAGGCGATTATGGAATATGGATCCCCTCAACGGCCGGAAACACGCGGCGCGCAGAGTTATCAACAGTCTACCGTCTGTTCCCCTGTGGAAATGACAGATCTATCGCCGTGGTGGGGGCTATCAATACTAAAATATGTACGGAGTACTCCGTACAGAGTACTTACAACATACCTATATTGTACACAATGCCTGGCGCATTTTTCCGCCCTTGAAGCCAAGAAGAAACTAGACTTTTTGTGGGCCATTTGTGTTTTAGTCGACGAGTCGCCGGGGCTCTTCATTGAGCGTTTTGCCAGGCCGTCCTTCCGATAGGCCCGGCTAGTTCTCTAGTCTCCCCACAGTCTAAACCCCCTGCTCACTGCGCAAGGGCCAATTTGGGGTGTTGACAGGGGGATTGCTGTTAGTCCCGCATTGCATTTCAAGCACGTGCAATTTCAAACAAAGAAATCGAACAGCGAGGGGTTCTCTATGATTCTTAGAGTTGCATTCCCCAAAACCAAGGTAACCTTCAAATCAGCCTCCTGGTACATAGTGCAACGTAGGTTCTGAAGTTGAACTCTGCGGAAACTCAGGGACTGCGGCACAGCCGCCTCTATCCACATTTTAAGGGGACGTTGAACTATTGATTTTAAAGCAGAAAGGAGATAGCTGGACCCAGCTTAAGTTTTTCAATTAATTAATAACGTCAATGAATGGTCTCACTTATACTTCATGAAGTGGATTCATGACCACATGGTGCATCCAAGCTCCACGAGAAGACGCAATGTAAATCTCCAACCTAGCCCCTGAACGAGCCTCCACTGATGCAACCCGAGTCTTTGTCCCTGGAACCGGAAATCCACCCGCGAGTGCACTAACGCTCCTTAGTTACGCCAAAAACAAAGGGAGAATAACTCCTTTCCAATTTCGGGCAAAGCTCCATTCCCCTGGTCGAATCTGGACTCTCTGGACCTGATTATCACCCGTCCCAATCTAACATATCAGATCCCGGACAAAGAAGTAACAAAGAAATACATCGTCTGTGGCGGGCTAAGCTTGGTCAATTCTCATCTACGGCACGGATTCCATCCCCAAACCAGGAGTATATTGAGTACAGCCGGCGCGCGGTCACTGTGCCGCTCATTCAACGCCTCCGACAGCTTGACAGGTATGTTGTAACATAACTAAGCTGTCATGTACAATCTGTTGGTGGCGTCGAGTAAATGAAATAGAGAAACTAGAGGCCCATACTAGCCCTTAATCTCGGAAAGAAGTACGAATACTGTCTGGACCGTTGCACGGAAACGTGCTAACAAATTCACCAGCCGTGCGTGTCTGACATCGCCTTCTAGTGGCCTTCTAGACAGCTCGCAGAAGCCGTGATAGTTCAAGTTTGGAGAATTCGCGGAGCGATGATTTTCTTCCTTGCGGACTGCCCCTTAAGGTGAAATAAACTGTGGAGTATGAGTGGAGATGTGTGCGTAGCTTCCATCTTTCTTTGTTGATTGCCTTCATATCGCCCCGTCGGCGACTGTTACTGCGCCGCTCTCTTTCATGCGCCAGTCTAAGTGGGCTTCCGTATTGAATCGACGATTTGAAGACTAACGCTGTATGTATCGTTGACCGTTACCAGCTAGTAAATTAGGTACTGTACATGGTCCGGTATCCGGTACTTAATCTCAGGGTACTTTCTCCCACTAACCAGATCCCTGTAGCTACTAGCCTAGTCTATCGATTCTAAAATTTTGGACGATCTCGATTTTCAGGATTATCCTCTGCTTTTTGAAACTAATTGTACGGAGTAGACTTCGCGGAGTAGATTTCGCGGAGTAGATAGTTTGGAGTGCATTCCGTTGAGATTGAACAGACCATCCCTGCTCTCAGTCCACCGCCTCTCCACTGCTTTTCTTTATGAGCTTGCATTATGCATATGCACAAAGTATGATATATGTATGTAGGGTTTGTTTTAATTTTTATTTGGACTGCTTGTCAATATCATAGACTTACGTACGCATGGATAACCCCTGTTACTACCTACAAAGGTCCCGGGGTTCCGTCTTTCCGCTCGCATCCATGGATGAGCTTGCGCTAAATTCAATGTTTGAAATTGAGTGATCGGATTATTTACATCCTTACGTTCAGGAGTACTATTCGTATGGATTATTCCAACTTGATACATTTCAGTAGCATTACCTTTGGCAGAACGTTAAACAATATATACATATATAGATGAAGGGTATAGAATGTAGTCAACCATCAGCATGTGATACGATGAGAATAGGATGTTCGAATATGCTCTACTGCAGAAAGTGTAATGCAACTTCGAGTGAGAGTCACATCTGGTATGTAGCTTGTGTAACAGCGTGATTACTCGATCGCAATCGCAAGGTAAAGAAAGGCCACAAACAAACGGCCGCTTTCTCGGTCATCAAGAACCTTAGAAAACTCGGTGAGAAAGTATTACCAAGAACCTCAAAGAAAAAAGCAGAAGCGCTCTCTGCATCTCAAATCACATAAGACGCGACAGACCGACTTTATTGAGATCGTAACCAAGAGTCCAAAATTTAGAGCGCGATCTTGCAGCCGGATGCAGGTACCTGCGCTACGTATGCATAAAACTGCGGTGTTATTTCAGCCTCAGCCGCTCACCGCATCTCTATAATTAAGCCCACGAGGTTACACAACGTAAAGTCGAAGACTCTGCCTAATAGCCCAAACCTGGATTGTTTGAATGCCCCCGAGTGCTAGTTGTGGGAGCTTGTACTGCCAAATGTCGAAGACCCACTACGTGGATATATCTTTCATGTGGCTGAGCAACGTAATATCAATAATCTCAAGCTCTCAACTAGGCTATGATCCAATGCATAATCTCTCGACACGTCCATTACTATGTGTCCGTGAACACATATCGATGAGACAGGAGAGACCCAACAAGGAAGTTACTCAATCCCACTTACATCTAATAAAGGCTCTTTCGATGCGATAGATGCATAGGTCCTGGCCAGTTGCTCTGACTCCATAGCATAGACATCGCTATTTGGCAGGCTCTACGGACTATCAGATACCAACGTTGGCATTGCAAGACATCGACTCAGATCCCTGCACGCTTCCCTAGTCTTACATCCGCAATTGCCCCCACGAGGCTAACTAAGATATAGTACGGTATGCTCTTTTACTGGACTGGTCAAACATGATCCAAAGACTAGTGTCTTTCTCATCGTACTCCGCTGAGCCATTCATCTCCTATACGTGAAGAGTACGAGGAGACTAGACCTTGTCGCACACGGAGAGATATCCTCAGGTGGAAATTTTACACGAGGGATAATCCTTCAAGTCAACAGAAATACGACCGATATCGCGCAGAGACATATCATGTGTCTCCCGAGGTCATCACACGAACCATTGCTGACCCAGACTGCCCCAAAGCCTCAGCCTTACAAAGCTCCTACCCTAAAATGGTTGCCTGGATGCGGGTCGGGATTCTCAACCTCGGTGAACATGTCGACTAGATGAGACTAGATGTGATGGTACCATGCTTCCCCGATTATCCTTTGTCAACCAGGCGGATCCTGCAGCACAATGGCTATACCTGTATAAAGTCCCTTGGGAGAACAACCGTGCATGCCCCACTGCTTGGGCACGAGTCTGTCGGAACGTGATGTGCTCGTGTGGTGTGCAGCTCGCTAACGAAAACATGGAAAGCCAAGCGAATAGCGGAACAGCAAGTTAAGCTAATGAACTACATATAAATGTACCGAGTAGGGGGAATTGGTTTGTGCTGTAAGTGATATCGATGCGCGATGAGACAAGCAAACAATCACCCTGAGACCCGCGTGGGCTGACCCGTCAATTGTTTGTGCGACTGGTTTTTTGGCAGGATTTTTCTTGAAAAAATCAGAGAGACAACAAGTTCAAAACATGAAAAATTGAGTTGCTTCAATATTGGGATCTATATAACGCGATCGTAAAAAGTAGATTATATCAGAGAGATAGAATGGGACTTGGTCTAGGCACCCCATCCTACCCATAGTTCAAACCCGACTCCAGCACGGACATTCCACCCATTGAAGATATGGCCCGCAGATCGTATTTTGCAATTGCCCCTAGTGTGATGACATCGAGGGGGCTTGCATCGCCCTAATATGCTAGCCATCGATTGGACTCCACGAGGGCGAGTTCGGAGCATTGCCTTTTTTTTTTTTCTGCCACCACCGTTTAGTAGCTCCACCTAGTTGGCTGGGTGGACTTGATAGCTTCGCTGACATACATTAGTCAAACATTAGTTATCAGTCACTAGCAGTTTTACGCTTCTCAAAGAAGGCAAAGATTCCAGAACATGTGACAGCCGACCAATGCATGCCTAGAAGAAATAAATATGCGTTTTGCACATTGCAATGTCGACTGGCGACTGCAGAATCAGCGAGTTCACTCGAAACTGTTGGTTGAGCTGCGGGAGGACGTGCGACGCAGGTGTGATGGGGGAACAGAAGAATGACCTACGGAGTATGAATATGGTCATTGTCATGTGAATTACAAGTTTGATGCTAAGTGTCTTTTCTCCAATTACTCCAAGGCTAGACGGATGTGGGCGAAATCGCCTAGAATACAGAGTATACGGAGTATTCCCAAAAATATTCCGATGTTCACTTTAAGTCGAGGGGCAAATGTACATTCTAATTGTAAGTCTACAAAAGTACATACAAATTTTCATCCGGCAAGGCACTCCCGTATCTCCCCTCACATCTATTATTATTCCGGGTCTTAGACAAAAGTGGATCTGCATAATTTCCCCGTCGTGTTATGTAGCTTGAATCTGGCTAGGATTAAGTATGCCTCCCGAGGTCACTACTCCGTATAGGTATGTAAGCATCGGTTAGCTTGGCGACAGCGACAGTGTTTGACTTTTTTTTCACAACTTTCAACTCGCGTTTGTGGACCCTGTTTGCCAATTGTGACCCTGTTCCTCTTGATCATTGCCCCACGCGGGAGGAGGGGAAAAGAAAAGGATGGAGGGGTTTCTCAGCCTAGGACATACAAGTTGGTCTGAATGTCAATGGTGACCAGGGTCTGGACAAGGGGGCTAGCAGGGATGGGAGATTTGAGAATTTTTTTTTATGTGAGGTACGGATTGCCGAGGGATATATTCACTACAACATATATTTGGATTGCAAAAAATGAACCCACAACGGTCAAAATAAAAAAAGATTTTTGGCCGCTGTCACTTAAGGGGTCGCTGCGCTGTCGATCCCATCCCGGAGAGATATTGACAGGCGAAATAACAAGTTGTAGGTCTTCCCTCACTTTTAATGATTCATCGAGTCCCCCTGCAGGCTCTAGCACACGGTCAATGCATTTATTTAGACATTAAGACATGGGCTGACCTAACCCCACAGGATTGATTTTGTTGTGGCAATATGATTGGTCTCAGGCGTGAGTACCTTTCAATTGTAAACAAATTAAAATTGAGAAATTTTATTGCATTTGGACAGTTGGAGTGCGTTTGGACGGTTGGTCTGGAACGAAGTGCGTTCGGCAGATGCGAGGTGGATACATTGTAGTGCTAGAATAGACGTGGTACATGTGAGAGACGTACCTTTTGGCATTAATATATTTGCACAAGGTACCTTGTGGCTCAGTACCAGTGGCATGTGCCGAAGGCCTATTTGTTATATCAAAGTACGGAGTACGGAGTAGACAGGCCAAATTCTCGGGAGGGTTTCCTTGAATTTCTTTTCCTTTCTGAAAATAAGAATAATTTTTTTTTTCAATTTATATTGCTTTCTATGTTGTAATGCTTTTGAGTAGACCCCAGTCTTTGTTTTCACTCAAGCAAATGGAAGATAGAGAGTTAACCATAAGTATAACACAATTTTGGGACTTGCATAGGTGTTATAGTAAAGATTTCAGAATTGAAATTTATAAAAGTCCGAAAATAAAATGGAAATTCAAAAATGAAAAAAACCCCCAAAATAAAAGAATTAGAAATACGCATGGTGTGTAATTGTGG
This sequence comes from Penicillium italicum, assembly GCA_002116305.1. Taxonomy (NCBI): domain Eukaryota; kingdom Fungi; phylum Ascomycota; class Eurotiomycetes; order Eurotiales; family Aspergillaceae; genus Penicillium; species Penicillium italicum. Next base: position 53,265 of record KZ108175.1, on the reverse strand, counting down.
TGTGATACCCGTCAGGTATAATACCTCTCCATACAGGCCCATTTCCAGTGGAGCGTGGATCGTCCCGATCGAGTCTCAGAAGATTCAAGGCCACTGAACCTCCAGAGCTATTAGTCCACTTAGTTCCCTCTTTTTCCACTTTCTCCCCTTTTGCTTCAAAGCTCTTCACTTTCAACTTTATATTGCTGCCGGTGGCAATAGTTATACTTTGCTATACTTTGCTATACTTTCCCTTATTTCCCTTATTTCCCTTATACCCCTTTCGCCCTTGCGTTACCTTGTTGGGAATCTCCCGTCACTGTTTCCATTTGCAATTACACTTTTACACCTTGCTGCAATAGGTGCACCTGTCTCATCTCCCTATAGGCTTTTGCATTATTTATCCATTGCTCTCGTTCATCCCTTGATATCGCGACCTCATTGCGACTCGTCATCACTCCGGGACTTGGAATATTCCGGACTCCTTGAAAGGAAGTCTGTTTGGATCTTTTTATAGTTTTTTTTTCTTTCTGGTTACTACTTGTTAATATTGTTTTCTGTGATTGTATGTCTTCAAAGTTCCTAAATCCTTCCCCTCTCCTGGCATTCCAAGCCCTCAGCCTCCTTGGGCACATTCCAACCATTCAATCCCTATACACTATACTATCCTTGAGCGCCAATTGACCTAGATTGTGTAGGATCAACCCCAGCCTCTGGCGATCCGATTCCTCCCCTCCATCCTTGATTATCCAACGCCACTTTCCTGCGTTACTTGTCTCGTTTTTACTGTTGGATTCGCTGAAAGATGTCCATTGCAACTACCGAATAAACGCCATCGGTCAGTGACCTCAACGGCTTGGAGAAGAAATTATTCAGTTACGAAACCGTCAAGATATCGAATCAATGAAGCCACACATCCCCCCGTTAAAGATCTCGAAATCCAATTCAAATTTATCCGAGTCGACCAACGCCACCAAATCTATACAGAATCGATTACGTTCCGCCTGGGGTTCATCAGAGATGACCCCTCCGTTAACACCACACGAGACCCAGGACACAGATATGGATCAATCGGAGGCCCCGAGACCTGTCTTTCACAACTATCTGCGCGCCTTCTACCCTTTCCACCCGGCCGGCAATGTCTCTCCGTCGACCGTCACCCTCCCTCTGGAACAGGGAGACATCATTTTGGTCCACTCCGTTCACACCAATGGCTGGGCCGATGGTACTTTGTTAGATTCTGGGAATCGAGGCTGGTTGCCGACGAATTACTGCGAAGCATACGACCAATTGCCTATGCGTCCTTTGTTGAAGGCCTTGACTGATTTCTGGGATATCATTCGAGGAGGATGCGGGTCATCACTCAAAGATTTTGGAAACCAAGACTTGATGAGAGGGCCTATCGCGGGCGTTCGGTTTCTACTGGTAAGCACCAACTGGAACCGAGGAAACAATCACAGGGCTTATAATTTGCGCAGGAAAAATCGGAATGTCTTACTCGAGAATCCTCCCTGGTAAGGAAATTTGATGGACTACGCAGAATTCGGAAGGCTCTGCTATCTGACCTGTCTTCGCTGGTGAAAACTGCGAAGAAGTTCCAAGAAGTTGCCAACGGGGTCCCGTCGGAAGATGAAGTTGAAGCCATTTTGGATGAAATGCTCCTCAAGGCTTTCAAGATTGTTACCCGGGGAGTTCGATTTCTCGACGTATGGAATGAGGAGGTAGGCTTGAGCAGGACTATTGCGGAAATGGATGGCCCCGGCGAGAGCCTACACCAGTACAGCCTGCCGCCGACTCCCGCATCCGAGAATTTCAATATGGGCGAGAACGAGGGGCCTGATCGATCAGAGTCCCGAATGCTGGAATCACGAATGGAATCACGAATGGAGTCACGAATGGAGTCACGAATGGAGTCACGAATGGAATCACGAATGGAGTCACGGCGGATGAGCAGCCGTATGGATATGAGTCGGTTATCGATGCGCACTGAGATGGTTGATAACAGACCAGTCTCAGTCGCTACGAAACGGGTTTCTATATCCCACCGCATGTCAGTGTCTGGTCCTTCTACTGCTATCACTGCCCAGAACCTGGCATCGGAACGCCTAGGAACGACATATGATGCCTTCCTTGGCGTGCTTGGCTCGTTCATCGGGTTGCACATGCAGTCCCGCTCCTCGACGGAGTTGGTTGTCACTACCCAGCAGGCTGTCCAGTCATGCAGGCAATTGCTAAATGTCGTTGAGGCAGTGTGCGAGCATGATACGCATCGTAGCGTGTTCCTCGAAGAGGCACGAGAGTCAATGTGTGAGAGGCTATCTGAGCTTGTTCACGCTGCACGCGACGTGTTCCGCCCCGCACACCTCCCGGACGATGATCTTGTGTTCATGCCAGACCAAGGGAAACGCCTTGTAGATGCTGCAACTGACTGTGTACGAGCAGCTGGAAACTGTTTGGCGAAGGCTCGCCTGGTGCTTGAGCAAATAGGTGATCTTGAGCTTGACCATGAAGAGGCCGAACAGAGAAGACAGGACTTGTCTGGTATTGCCTCTCCACAAGAAGAATCGGAGACTCCTATAGAGCAGGAGCGAAAGCTCTCCATCCGCCTTCCTCCACCCCCTATCCACATTCCCAGCTCCACATACTCTCCCTCAACACCTGCTCTCACCGACGCTACAACACCTTCATCCTTCCAGTCCCATCTCACAAACTCTCCCGCCAACATGACTGCTCTTTCCTCTCTACCCAATTCTGCCACCCTTCCCACCCATCTCGGCAACATCTCTTCCTTCTCCTCCGCCTATAGTAGCTTCCGTGAAAGTCATCCCAAGTCTGACATTAGCGAATCATTTGGCCGTGGAGTTGCAAGCACTGCCAGCAGCTTCACATATAACAGCCACGCACGTGACTCCGAAATGAGTGGTGTGTCGCAAACCTCGACTCGGGCTACTTCACCCGATATTGGGGGTAGCTTCCAGGGTAGCTTCACGGTTCACTCACTGAAGGAAAGTATGAGCTACTCGACCCTCGCCGAGGAAAACGAGGAAACCGAGGCCAACATCCTCGAAAAGACTTACGCACACGAACTCATCTACAAGGAAGGCTCGGTTATGGGCGGCAGTCTCCGTGCTCTTATTGAGAAGCTGACCGCTCACCAATCCACCCCCGATGCCATGTTCGTCTCAACCTTCTACCTCACCTTTCGTCTCTTTGCCACGCCTCTCGAGTTTGCCGAGTCTCTCGCTGAACGCTTCGAGTACATTGGTGACACCCCACACGCCGCCGGACCTGTCCGCCTCCGTGTATACAACATCTTCAAGGGCTGGCTGGAGTCTCACTGGCGCCACGATCGTGATAACACGGCCCTGGACTTTATTGTCAACTTCGCAAGTACACAACTTATCGTTGATCTCCCCACTGCAAGTAAGCGGTTGCTTGAACTGGCCAGCAAGGTGTCCGCAGTTGGTGGCCCTCTCGTGCCTCGCTTAGTTTCTTCCATGGGCAAGACCAACACCTCCATTGCCCAATACATCCACCCGGATACCCCCCTACCTCCTGCAGTCCTTGGCAAGAAGGAGCACAACTTGCTCAGACAGTGGAAGAACGGTGAAGCCTCAATAACCATTCTTGACTTTGACCCGCTTGAGCTCGCCCGCCAGCTCACCATAAAGGAGTCCCGCGTTTTCTGCTCGATCCTTCCGGAGGAACTCTTGGACACGGAATGGGCCAAAAAGTCGGGCTCGTTGGCTGTGAACGTTCGCGCTATGTCAACCCTGTCAACTGACCTTGCCCACCTCGTTGCTGACTCTATTCTGTCCTTTGAGGAGCCCAAGAAGCGTGCTGCTACCATCAAGCACTGGGTCAAGATTGCGAACAAATGCCTGGAGTTGAACAACTACGACTCCCTCATGGCCATTATCTGCTCTCTGAACTTGTCTACGATCTCTCGACTGAAGAAGACCTGGGACATTGTATCGCAGAAGACCAAGACTGCCCTCGAGCAGCTCCGCAGCATCGTGGACGTGTCTCGCAACTATGCAGTCCTCCGTCAGCGCCTTCAGAACCACGTTCCGCCTTGCCTCCCATTCGTCGGTACCTACCTGACTGACCTCACGTTTGTCGACCACGGCAATCAATCTCTCCGTACCCTCTGCACCAACGACAGTGAAATGACCGTCATCAACTTCGACAAGCACATGAAGACAGCTCGTATTATCAGCGAGCTCCAACGGTTCCAGATCCCCTACCGTCTAACCGAAGTTCCGGAGCTACAGGCCTGGATGCAGAACGAGCTTGTGCGCGTTCGCTCAAACGGCGAAGTAACCGCACAAACCTTCTACCGCCGCTCTCTGGTTCTTGAGCCCAAAGAACACTCCCGCAGTGGAAACAACCTTCAGTCCCAGCCCGAGTCAGTTCCTTCTATGCTCGACAATGCCAAGGACAAGTTCGACTTCCTCTCATGGACCACCCAGTCCAAGGCGAAATCCGTCACGACGCCCGGATAAACCACTCCCTTTTTACACCACCTATACCATCGTTCGCAACCTGATGACTGATGACCTTCTATCATTCCCAATTTACTGTTGTTCTAATCGACACCACCCTCACCTTTCATTGTTCTATTAAGCATACTTGCATCATATTTCCGCAACACCATTTTATTGTTATTTGTGAATATGCTATCATTCTCCTTTCACCTATTTACCTGTTTTTATTCATCGGCGGTACTCTTTTTTTTGCGATTTCTCTTTCGAGAAATGCAGCATTTGAAAAGCGTCTTTTTGTGCACGGGGCCCGGGACTACCCAAAAGGAGTTTACCAAAGGCCTTGCTCTGTTTTTGTGATTCGTTTAATTTTCTTCTTGTCTGGTTTTTTCTTCTTTCGGCTGGGAATGGGGAAACAAGGACAGGTGCACTGGGAAAAGGATTGGTATCTGTCAACTGGGCGTTTCCTACATCGAATACCCTCCGGACATTTTTTTTTTTGCCTCACGGGCTTCTGTACAGGATTATCTTCTAAAAGCTGCCTGAAATGCAAAATACACTTTAATTTTTAACTGTTTATTCTTCAACAATCGTAACTGTAACTCTGTTTTTGCCTGCAATCTCAACGTATAGGTTTTCTCTTAAGTGGAACACACGCGAGGGAACCAAAGCTGTCCGGATTGAGAAGTTTCGATGCCTTCCCCTGGATTCTGTCTGAATCTTTTGGCCTGGATACTGACGTCTGCATATCAAAAACTAACCGAGTCCTACCCCCAATTATTCTCAGATAAAAGCCCACAGGCCAGCTAAAAGGCTAACGTACCAGCGAGAGTCCACCATTGACAGGCACCAACTGACCTGTAATCCAGCGCGAAGCATCCGAAACCAAAAACGCAAGAACAGGAACCAAGTCACTCTCCACATCCCCAAACTTCTTCCCGAGACAAACCCGGTCATTCATGAAAACATCATGACCTACAACACTCTCCGCCTCAAGATTCTCACGATAGCCATCAATCATGGGCGTCCAAACAGCGGGAAGAACCGCATTAGCACGAATCCCATACTTCCCCCACTCGCGCGCAACAGCCCGCGTAAAGCTCTGCACGGCACCCTTCGAAGCAGCATAGTGAGCCAGAAGTGGCAGCGGCTCGGACGCAAGATCAGACCCGAAGTTCAGAATCGTGCCGCCCCGAGTCTTGAGATAGGGAAAGACGGCCTGGTTCATGAAGACCGTTCCCTTGATGTTGACATCCAGCATGCGGTCCAGCTCGCTCTCGGCGATGGTCTCGGCTGCATCTTGGTGGATGTGGCCTGCTGCGTGGACCAGACTGTCTAGTCCTCCGAGGAAGCGGACTGCGGCTTCCACGACCGCGTTGCACTCGGATCGGACTGTTACGTCGAGGTGTTGGTACTGAATCTTGGTGTTGGGGTTTTTGGCGGACATTTGAGACGCCACGCTTTGGCCGACGTTGTCTTGTATGTCACATATCACCATGTGCACGCCGTGCGCGGCGAAGACTTCGGCGGTTGCTTTGCCAATTCCGGAGGCGCAGCCTGTTATCAGGATGCGTTTTCCGGTGATTGAGGGGATTATGTGACAGGCTGTTTCCTCTTGAGGACAGTCGCCATGCGGGGTTTTGGGACACATTTTGATTGGGATTATTGTAGATGATGGGATTGCTTCTTTGTGCTGTTTGCTCTGGATTACTTCTATATAGACTCCTCTTCATGCTCGATGTAACCTGTTTTGTATGGATTAAGAGCATTCTAATTCTGGCTGACTTACGTACACCCCGAGTCTAGGGCTGAGATTTACAGAGACTTCCATTGGAGAGACAACAAGGAAAGAGATACAGCAATGCTTGCTGGGAGCACAGGAGCCTTGTGTGTCAGGATTCTGGGGGGGGGGAACGAGTATAGTTACACATTGTTGCATTTTTCTATCAATAGAAGGTTCAGTGGAAGGGAATACTACGCAAGAACTAAACACACTAGGATGATGAGATAGTCATCAACTCTTGAAATCGTTGTGTTAGGGCTGAAATTTGTGCCACCTGATTAGCTCCCTCGTGGATCCATCCTGTTTGACCTAGCAAGTATTCTATAGTTCGTCATACATATTGACTCGTTGTCCTATAAGGCTTGCTTGTTTTCAATTGCCGAAACCTCAGAAGATCCAGAAGTTCTGCCAGAATCATGAGTCCCAGTTGGAAACTACATCCTCAATACACCTGAACAGTAAGCATAATAATAGCTCTAGCTCAACCTTTCTATATTGGGAATCGATGATAGAGATGCAGGTGCATAAGAAAGGGGACTGAAGTACCGCAAGATTCTCAGTGACGCGTAGATCTCATCTCATTCACGGTTGACTTTATCACTATGCCCAAAGGCCATTGCTAAACACCAAGGGTAAAACTAGTAAAGGGAATAACATTATTGGAATAAATACCCGCCAAAAGAGGAGTTTGAATATGAGTTCTTTGCCAATGGCTTGCCTGATAAACATTCAGGAGTTCTTAAAAGAGATGTGCTTTTACATGATTCAAGAAGGGCCCGAGTCTACTGTTTGCTGGTGTTACTATCATTACTTCCAATTCGAAGGTTGCTATACTAGACCATACATACTTGTAATGTGTTTTATAATTCGATTATATTCTTGCAATACCATAAAATCCTGCTGTTCAAGGCTGTAAAAGCCAGTCACAGTGCCACTCCATTTTATCACTACTTTTATCGGTGGCTGGCTGATCCATCCTTGCATGAACCCCTCCACCAGCCTTGGAAGTCTGCGGAAAATTTCCATCACAATCGACAATGCATATTCATGCAAGGGGGATTTCTAAAGGACATCAACCTTGAATATAAGAGGGCCCCTCAATTGTACATTTAAGCCGAGAGACTGCTGCCATTGAGGTATTTGAATAATGCGACTGCCTATACTCTGTAAGCGCCAAACCCATGCAAGCCCCGGACAATTTGGAATCTGTCGGCGTCCTGCACGATCTATCTGGTTGATGTGGTTTCATGCAAGAATATGAAATCCATCGGGCTTACGGAGTGCTCTGTACTCCGTAGTATGCAAAGTGTCGAGCTGCACCTTGCTAAATGTCACCACATCACATCCAGGCTTTGACGTAGACACTCAAGAGGCTGTTTATTTCAATGTCAGTTTTTCTTTTGTGATGTATTGAAAAGATAACGTGGTATTCCGTTTGGCAATTTGAGGTGGAGGGGAAATGTGACCTGTCATGACGGGTGAAACCTTCAAACCCGGTTTGAGCACTCATGTTAGAGGTCAGCGTGGACGGCAGAGGCTTCATGTCGATTCCAGAGTCTGGACCTATGTTGCAAGGATGTTAGGTTGAACCAAGTGGATGATCATCCCAATGTCGCCGCGTCCGTGTCTTGTTCGCCTGCAGTCTACGAAACCCCCGGAGGAATCTAGAGAACTCACGGAATGACCGCCAAGGACAAGTTGGTTTGCATGCGATTTTGATATTTGGTGGCTCTCGATTGATGCAGCACCTAATCAATGTACATATTTCTTTCCCCATTGCCAAAATCCCCAAATATCCTATGTGAGACCGAACCTTGGAACTAACCCAACTATGTTATATAACGTGTTCTAAATGCCTCCATAAAATCTAGATTCATGCCGTCGTTATCATCATAGGCCGATGCTCTGGTATCCAAGTCTAGCGGCAACGAGACAGCAGTCTCGGAGAGGGATCGTAAATCAAGGATAGGGACCATTGAAGGGCGGCCATGGGCGCATTGAAACGGGAACGCACAACGGGCCAGCCTGGAGACTAAGGCCTGGCACTCTTCAATATTAAGCGGATCATTGAACATGATAGCAGTTCGGCAGGCGCGGGAGTTGAGAAGGTCCACAATTCCTTGAGGACATCCATTCATCTGTTGAACCCATGAGCGCGAGGCGGATGATGTCGAAGTTCCTTTGTGTGCCACATCATCGCTGTCTGACAGTTCGAGATCCTGATCCGCATCTTCGGTTTCAAATGATTTCTTCAACTGGAACGGCTTCCTGCCATCTTCCTCACTTGACCAGATCTCGCGCCTCATCAAGTCAATCAACACATGAGGCTCGAGCCGACAGCGTTCGGCTATTAGAACAGGAAGAGTATGCACGGTGACCAAAAGAGTGGAGTTGGTCTTGCCATATGTCACATACTCAATACCCCAGTCTGAGAAGAGACCCGTATATTTTTGAAAGAGATCACCCTCCGTCGATGAAACTTCAAATTCCAAAGAACCGACTTGAACAGTCCGTACTCGACCACCTGAGTCCAAATTTTCACCTAGGCCAGCAGAGATGAACATATCTTTAAACAACAATTCAATTCGACATCGCTCATCGGCCGCGTGCTGATCAATCAAGAGCAGGAAATCGTTTGATGTTCCCTCACAATTCAAAATGACGGGGTCCGTATGGACTTTAGCCAATATAAACTTTTTGTCCACCTGTGCTATCACTTCGGCAGTCTCGAGTGCACGACGTTGCAGTTTGCCTCGATATTTAGCAACATGCGCTGTATCAAGGGATCCAATGCCCTTAAAGCAGTCGTGCGAAGAAGTAGTTGTGTTCTGCCGACCGGCCGATTCTGCGCTTAGATTTTGTATTGGCATTTCTGTTCGGATGAAGGAAGGATTGTCCCATGCTCCCAACAGGCTTTCTATCCAGAGATTTTTCGTTGGATACTTGGACGAGGTATCGACACAATCGGTGGGAGAACGCTGGGTAGCTAATGACTTCCGAGGGTTCATCGTTTGGCCGGTTCGAGGATTGATCATGTAGGCCAACTTAGTGTGTGGATCGATCCAGGTAACCATCTTGTCTGATGGCAAATCTCCAGGCAGATCCTCTGTTCTGGTTGTGCCCCCATAATAGACACTCCGATTCGGGAAATTTTCAAGAGTTGTGCGCTTCTGGCCATCATTTCGACGGTTTTGCCCATGGTTAGGGAGGATAGGTAAGGAACTCTCACCCTGCGTTATATCAGAAGCCGCATGAGAACGCTGAGGCGGCCGATGGGTCGGAGAATGTGCTTTGAGATCCTTAGCAGATTTTACCCTGGACCAGTTGGCGAAGCTTTGACCAGAGTTTGCAGACTGGGCTCTTGGGAATGAAGGAATTTTCAGATGACCGCTAAACGCCTCTTCGCTGCTCGAAATCGACTGACCTTGTTGTAGGGGCCCACGAGAACTGCCAGCTGCTTTAGTTACTTTGGAACGGATACTCTGGTTTTGGTCTGACGACGTGGTCTGCTGTTTGCCATTCCGAGGGCGGAGATTGTGTTGCTTGAGAAATTCATAGACCATGGCCCCAAGCACATCAACTATACGTTGAACGGATTTGGCCGATTCTGGGACATGCTCAGATCCATCATCGTCCAATCGCATAATAGCATTTGTGTCTATGCGGATGTAAAACATTGGCCACTTATTGACAGACTTTGCCCAGCTTCGAGTGCTTGCATTGCTCGGGGCATCAAGGTGATTCACCGAAGATGCAGCTTGTGCAAAAGAGCTTCTGCTGGACATAACTCCAGCATTACTGAAATCCGACAAAGCAAATAGCCGGTTCACTTCGTTATACAGAATATTCGAGCTATTGCGCGATAGCACGGGTTCTTTCCCCAAAGAGATGAACTGAACTTTCCGAGTTGGACTGGGTTTTAGGGATATTGCTCCCTGAACTATGAGATCAGAAACTGACGCTGAAATTTCTTGCCAACCATCAAAGTTTTGAGGTGCGATAAGCCCAGATTGTGTGAGAATTAACCCGATACGTTTGAGATCAAACTCCCTCTGAGCATGAGAAATGCGTGCTTTGGGGATGGACGCAGTTCCAAGACGAATGGACATCCGTCTATTTCTTTCCACATCGAGTAAGACGAGTTTTGAGAATTGAGGATTGGCCAAAAGGAGAGACAACAAGGAGTTCCTTAGATGGTCCCACTCTCGTTCTAGCTCGTCCGAACGCTGAAGAGTGAGAGCTCGACTCTTCACGCGAACTGGCATGTTCCCAAAAAGGTCATTGACGGTCACAGAGGTGCCATGGCCGGTAGAGCGAAGCACATGATGTGGCGGTGCAGGGGTTAGCCGAGCCACAGTCGTGGAATGGTGAAGTATGATTGAGTTTGTGCATCCATGACGAATGTGACGAGAAGTGATAGTAAGCAGAGACAACGAGGCCAGAGAAGCCAGGAACAAGCCCCGATAGCCATACAAGCCACTCAGCTGGAATTTAGATGTATCTATTGCACATGTTAGTCAGGACACATTACAACCTTCAGGTTGGGAGACTTGCGGTGAGGCTTGCCCAGCCCTCCCGCAGCTTCGAACTCGACCGGAGGAATTCCATTGCCATCGTCTTCAACTATACAGCCACCGCGTTTGAAATCAACAGTGACGAAGACGGTATGTGCATTGGCATCCAAAGAATTTTTGACTAGCTCCAAAATGACACCAGTCAGATGCACAATGGATGTAGATGATTTGATCTTTGCAATCACATCTGAAGGTAGCGCTTGTATTATTGACTGAGGAGGAGGCATTGACGCAGTTGTTTGTATTCACCGGGGCATTGCGCCACTAGATGATGCAAGAAGAAGGACCCCAAAATGGATTTTTAGGAACGCGATTACAACCGCACGTTCCAATCATGATCACATGTCATTTTCGCTGCTAGAGGCCAATATATATCAATCAATGATTCACGAAAGAATTAAACGTTCAGAACATTGACAGAACGTCAAATGGAAGTCAAGAGGCAACATGGAGGTAGGCACATGACGTGCACGGATAAACAGTCTCCCCGCCCGTTGCCCCATCTGCCTCGGCGTGGCTCGATTCTCAGGGCGCTACTCCCCTGCCTACCTTTAACTTTCCACAAGCCAGAGTGGATAGTGACTAGGCTGCCTCTTCAAGCTAGAATGGCTACTGCTGATGGTCCTGCTAGGGTGCATGGTAAGTACAGATTGTGCCTGTTGGCCACCATTAACCGCTGCTAAGGGATTCATACAAAACAGACCGGAATGCACGTCGCCGTCCATTCTCAAACTGGGTGAAACGCCTGGCGAACCTTAAGAGTTCCTCCGATTCTACGACAAACCGATGGTCCAACAAGCGCCACACAGGTACCAAAGGCAAGAAGAGCAATCAAGGAAACAACCCATATCCACTCTCTGGAACCATCAACCGTGACACAGGGACTCAGACACCGACCGACTCATACACAGATGATCATTATGGTGCAGAATCTCACTCCAGGAGCGACCCATCTTTGTGTTTGGGCTATGAGAACCCGGCTCCCCTGACAAGCGCAAAATCCGCTGCGCCAACCATTTCAACCAACGGCGACGCCGCATTATCCGAAGCGGCGTATTCCAAGGCAGGCACATTGACGACTGGCACTGAAGGATTCAGCACGCATGGAGGAGGAGAGGGTAGCACCTTCTCGTCACCTGCACCTTCAATTCGATCGATGACCACTACCCTGACCACTGTTCACTCGGCGGCACCCTCGACCCAACTGTACAACGCGCAAAACAACCACAATGGACACCACCATGGAAGCTCGACGCAGAGCTCCTCGAACCATCAGGTTCAATTTTCCCACCAATTTCCTTCAACCTCACCAGCTACCGCAGTCCCCTCGCACCTGGTGCCCCATAACCATGCAATGACGTACAGCGCCGCAACCGCAAACAATGCCTTGACGGATAACGCTTCTCTTCTCACTTTGGCGAGCTCATCGAAGCGTCGTCGCCGCAATTCCCTGGACACCAATGCATCTGTACGCGGATTGGCTCCGTCTTCTGTCTTCGGCGGTAGTCGGGAGAGCCTGCCACTGAGTGTTCTGAGTGGAAATACGACAGAAGCATCCAATACCTCTGTGTTCAATGCGTCGGGGGTACTGAGCCGACCAAGCATTGTTGGCCTTGCTAGTGCCGAGCGCATCAGCGTCTACTCGGCATCTGGGGCAATTCCGCTAGCCAACACCACTGTGGAGCGGGGCGGCTTGTACACCACTAAGCCAACCGCCGGCGGTGATACAGTTAGCATTCGCAGCGGTGTCCCCTCGCACAGTCGAAATGACAGTACTGCCGCCAGTATCGCCGGGGGTATTAGCAGTCCATTAGCCTTGGCTGGTCGCATGAGCCGAAGAAGTTCTGGCTGGGGAGAAATCACCGGCGAGGAAGGCAATAATGGAAAGCCAGTTGAGAAAAACGAGGATGAAGCGGCGACTAAGGATGAAAACGCCTTTCCCGTTGAGCCGCTCAAGGCATGATTCCATATCGCATGTACCCACATACCTTTACCAGTCACGAACGGTGAGGTGTGTTTGAATGAAGTTACGCATGGACAGTTCGGGAGATTGAGCGAAGTAACAGCGATTGATTCTTTACTACATAATGACATGATGCATGGTCACCTTTCAAGGACCTGGATATTCTTAATGGTTTGGTGGCGTTTTCTGGGCTGGGACATTGATACCCTATGCGGTATGGACAAATTCGTTTCTACTCAATCCATATTGCATGCCACTTCAGATCTTTCGTGTATTCATTAGACATCCCCTAAATTCCACCCCGGGTGATTAACTTTTTGCGTGTACATGTCCTCATCATATGTGCTGATGTCAACCCGCCTCTACCTGCCAACGCCAATTGCCTCTTGAGCACCCCATTTCATCGGTGCCGAATGACCATGGGCATATCGTACTGATACACGAACCAGGCGTTTTTGGTACGTCCTTTCATGATTGGGGTCCATCAGTTGAATCTACATCGCGAGTTGGCATTAAGAAGCTGAAAGCCAAGAAACGCCAACAAACCACTTACATCGAACGAGCTGTACAGCGACGCAATCAGCTTTTTGATCTCTATCATAGCGAGATACTGGCCCATGCAAACCCGGCCTCCGCCACCGACAGATAAGTCTACACTATCTTTCATCCTTGCCCTGCAGCCAGCGGTCCGGATTGAAGCCACCGGCATCATCTCCGAACACCCCGAAATCACGGTTCGTGACAAAGGGGTTGATTCCGGCCTTGGTGCCTGTAGGGAGATATCGTCCATCGGGAAGTGTGAACCCGCCCTCTGGAACAACACGCTCGAATACCATTGCAATACCGGGGTTGACGCGCAGGGCTTCACGAATGACAGCTTCCAGGGACGATAAGTCGCGAATCTCCTTCCAGGGTTGTCTTAGCATTCCTGCCATGGACGATTGTCTGGAACCTGCAAATGAGGAAGAAGAAAAAGCTTGGTGTGGCTTTTGCAATGAGGTTTGTAATCTTGTAAATTCCTGATCATGAACCGTTACAACCTTTTAGAAGTCCATCACACATACTGACTGACTTGTCTCTCCAAGCGCTGGTGCAGCATCCATAGTCAAGACCATCCATCTCGTGGCCCTCATGGCACAATCTGACTTGACATGTAGGCCACTAGTCGTTTTTTTCTCTCGCTTTTGCCACAAACTAATATACGCTCTTTCCATCTGGGAAACTGCTTCCTTATTGACCTGTGCAGCTGTAGAAGATGGTCTCGCTATCACCGCTGCATCCATTCCCGCGCTTAAGCTCTTGACACAGGTGTTACCCAGCACAACATCGGACAACTATAACATGATCCCATATCCACACTTGTCCCTCAACTGCAAAATCTTCGACAACTCTCAGGGTGAAACGCAGACGGACATTGGACATATGATTCGGACTGTCCACGGCTTGGGAAGTCAAACGGCGATCCTAGAGCCTGTGCCTCCAAAGGGCGAAAAGACCAACATGACAATCGATGTTTTAGTGACATATAATAATGGCTTGTAAAGGAGTTAGTCGAACTTGCCAAGTGAAATTTAAATATAAAAAAAGATTTCTAACAGATGGTTTTATCCATGTTTCATGAAAGTCGACCTCGGTCATTTATCTCATCAGAACCTTGGGATCCATTTACATGGATTTGCGCATTGTACTGTATCTACTAGTTTGGCATAAATACTGTCCACGGGGTGTCGATTATATAAGAAGTATACTAAAGGGCATCGAGTGTATTCTTAAAGTCCCGAAGGGCAAATAAACAAATGGGCGGGGGGAATTGAATGCAAGGCTTGGTCAAGTATCTAAGAACCATTCATTATTCACGGACCAAGGGCTTTGTTCAGCAATATCTCGAAGATGGCTTCTTCCATAATTGCTGCAAATCTGCTATACATTAGTACACAGAGTCATCAATCGAGAGAAGAGCAAAATACTCACCCCTGACACTTGATGTTAGGCCTCATAGCATTCTCCAGTGTTTTCAATCTCTCACGCGTCAATCGTGAAAAGTTCTCATGGTCCCTTATCCTGTTCCACGCTTGGACGGGCGTAATGTACCCATCCAAGTCAAGCCTGTCCGCCATCTCAAACAGTTTTTGGAAGACTTCCGCGGAAACCTGCCATCGCGAATCGCTGTCGAGAGTTGGGGGCGCAAGTTGTAGCAGTGTACCTTGCATTGACACTGCATGGCCTGAGGGATGTGCACTTGAGATATGCGATAGACATGGCCGTTCCAGTCTCCAATTTCGTGAGCACAATGAGGAATACTGGCGGAATATTTGGATACTTACGACAGGACAAAGTCGACTCCTGTTTGGAACCATTCTTGCTCGGAAAGCTCGTCCAGGTCCTTGTCTATGTCATCTTCGAGGTTTTCAGTCCCACTATTTTTCTTCTTGTTCTTATCGCCATTGTTCCCTAATTGAGCTGTAATATACTGTAGGGATGAAGGGTTTGATATAGATGGCGGGCCTTTTTGACCCATCCTGGAGGAGAGATGCATGATTTTTCTCATGCTTGTGCCATGTTCATACGGGTTGCTGTAGTGGAAATTATATGAGTAGTTAGGGATTCTAAATGCGAAGGCTTTGCCTAGACACGGTTACCTTGGCTAGGTAGGATTTCGGGTTGAACAGTTCCTGTGGAAGGCTGCCTACTGTGCAATAATGTCCCGGAGGATCCCGATGGACCTTTCGGGTTCATCTGTTTCAAGGTTTCCGCAAGAAGATTACATTGTCAGTGGAAGTCGCCTTCCAGAAATTGAACAAACCTTTCATTTCTTTTTAAGTGATTCGTGGGGGAATACTATGTTAGTAGGAAGGAAAGACTAGCCACCATTGGACTTATCTCACTTGCTCACACAGTTTGGCAGATATTAGTTTCGGGTTCTTTGTCTCGTTTGACACACCAAGCAGGAATCCTTTAGTACGAAGATTAAATAGCCTATGTGCACTGTTTGCAGAGTCATGTGTGATAGCTTTTTTTAGTCATTGGACCAGCTGAGCAACGTCTCATTGACTTCCATAGAGTTGATTCATTCAAACTAGCATAAGCTTGCAAGATCGTTGCAGTGTGACGTCTCGCAGAATACATAAAAAAATACAAAAACTTCAAATTCCGGCCGAAGCCACAATCATCTTATCTTCAGGTCCCGATTTGGAGCCCACATCTATTATAATCTCTACCTGTAAGTTCCGAACGGGAGTAGAATACGTGGAGGTATCCAAATGATTGAGCTATTTTGTTATGGACAGCAGAAATCAAATTACTAATTATGTCTGACATTGAACCCCTCATCGTGGAGAGTCCGCTGGAACCAACTGCCAACCTTTGAACTTACAAGATAGCTATGTCCTTTCTAGTTATCAAGGCTGCATAGGACCTTTCTGTGCCTGCTTCGATTATCTCACTGCCATAAATACTTGGCGTGTCAGTGCGAACTAAAATCATGTTACACTATCTAGACCTATTTGCCCAGACCTCTGATATATGCAACCATCAGTTATTGTCTAACCTGATTTTTACTCTGTCGCTCAGACTGCCTTCTACATTTATATCGGCAACAAGAATAGGTGACGCCGCGAAGAATTCGTGGAACATTCGGTAAGTTTTATTAGATGGCTCGTATTTTTTAGCCGACCTCACTTCAATCGGTAAATTGCTGAACTCCACAAGCTATGTTTGTTCTTTATGTCTATGGTCACCTAGCTTGGTGCGGGATTCATGTTTTCATCTGTGACATAATTGTAGTACTTCTTGCTTAAATTCTCTTGCCTGTGTCTTTGACGACAGGAAGCAAGCCATTCGAGCTGATTGCCATACTATGTTAGAACCGCAGTTTGGGTATGAAGTCGAACATAAATTCGAACTCTGACGGAAGCATTCAGGTTCATTAAGATATGTATTGATCTCGTAGTCTGTAAATTTGAAGTCGCATTATGTTGGAAGATGGGATATCCATAGCTACCTCTTGATATGTGTAATACATCTCTTCTCTTCCAAAATTATCTGGCTTCTCTGAACTAATAAATATCAGGCTTGGATACGAGAATTAGGCCCCAGTGCTACAGACCCGAGTAAACGAGCCGAACTGCTATTTATCTTATCAATGGAACTCTTTTAGTGGATTAGGAAGCAATACGGCATCTAGTCTGAAATATCAGGTCTTCTTTCTCTTTACGCTATTTTCTACTCCTTCGGCTGTCCCATTGTGAAGGATTAAACCACGGATCTCTCGTTGCTATTCGGGGGAGGATCTCGTGTTTCAACTCGACCCGAGCTTCGCCTTATTGCCAATTGGAAGACTTGGTAAAGCCCCTATTTGGGTGTCAGTGCACGTTCCTAAGCGTAGCAGAGTCTCATCGACTATAACAGGCAGCTATTTTGAGCACAGTATTTGTCACAGTCGCACCAGATGAGCTGTACTGCTGTACCGTCATTAGACATTCCAAATGGCTCGTACGCACTGTCCCGTAGATGGGAAGGTATATCGGCCAAATCACCTCCATGGGGTCTGGATGGCCCGTGATCCTTCCTTAACCAATTTCTCTTACGGCATCATTGTCTGACTTCCATTGGAATCAACCTGGAGACTATTCGTATAATGTACTTTTTGTCGAAGCCGAATTGGTTCCCAGCCAGAAAGTAGATTTCTGTTTCTTCCAACATGTACCCTGTACTGAAAGTCAGACTAATTAAGCGAGACAACTTGATATTTGAGCATAACCGCATTAATTTGCACGAAATATCCAAATGCCCAAGATGGATAGTAGAGCCGATATTGGTATTGAGATCATGACGGAACTATTCGTGGCTAGATCTGCCTTGAACCTATGTTTAAAGAGCAAAAGCTAATATAATTCGAAGGTTGGCAAATAGGATAGAGAAAAATGGCATGATCTTGCGGGAACTATGGCAGCATCATGTTGTGGGATCTACAATGTACGCTGTGTGTATACTAGTGCGGACTTTTAAAAAAAAATGATCCCATATGCTACGAGGTGTGCACATTGTATCTACCATTGAAACAAGAGTATGTACTCATTATTGTATCGAGTTAGTGATTCCTAACAAGTCAAGACAGTGACGACTTCGTTCTCTTCCCTGTACTAGGACACTGGCCAGTGCACCAAAATAAAGAACGCTAACCCATTTCTACAAAGTAGTCAATTCGGCATTTGAATTTTGGAATCCATGTAAAAGTCTGTGCTTGAGGATCAGCAAGGACCTCGTATGTATATCCCGTCTTCTTATGCTTGTACAAGGGTTGAAATAATCCCCCTGGTCAAATAATAGTAGACCAGATAAGCCGATTTAAATGAGGTATATTGATGAGTAAATCGGAGCGATTTCGGGAAGACCAGGAATACTTTCACTTGAACACGGTCCTCTTCCAGGGCTCCAGGGCTGCATTCGATGCTGACCAAGCGGGCAAGGTCCGCCAATCAGCGGTGGCAGATCTCGATTTCGGGGCCGTTTCGGTGTCTGTTTTGTGGGAGAGCCGCGTTTGTCGCTAAGTTTATTAATGTATTATTGGGAAAGAGAGCCATTGAAGGAGCAGTAGAGTAGTGCGTGATTCGTGATTCATGCAGGATTCATATCATATCATACAATTTGTATGCAATAATACCCCATATAGGATTAAACAAAAGGCGGGATCATCGTGGGTTTGCCTAATTCGAAATGGGAACGTGGAACCGACGATTTAAACTCAGTGGGCTCCGATTCTCGGCCTTTGATCAACTCGTTTCTATAACATTGTATACCATATTTACATAGAGTGTGGGAAGGAATAAAAGGGTCGCGTAAATGGGAAGAGAAAGGGAATATATAGTTCTAAAGTTTAGGATATTTCCAACAGAAACACCAAATCCCCAGTTTACGGATCGGGAGGCAAATGAAGCCCCGGAGGCAAATTGGGGGATTAATCATCATCCACCCCTCCGGCCGGGGCTTCCCACCCCCACTGGACATTCAAAGAAAAAACCCACTTGTGGCCCCAACTTCTCTCTTCTTCTCTCCGGCTTCTATCCAACTTACAATCTTCAAAATTTCGATTCACACGAATCGAATGACAGTCACCTCGAAATAGGTGCTTCAACACCCATCGCACTCGCGACAAATCCGCACCGAGCCGCATTCGGCATCTGAGTCACGTCTCTACCGCCTGCGCAACGCGCATTTCTATAAAGTTCATCGGCATCGAGAAAATCGGTTTCCGGCTTCTGCCTCAACTGATTCTACCGGAAATACGGGAAAGCCTTCATCATGGCCAACTACAATGGGCGTCGTATGCCCAACTTTTCGCAATACCTGGATGACTTGAACGCGATTCCCTCGCCATACGACCAGGCTCAGCAGCAGCAACAGCAGCAGACTACCTTGAACGATGAGGATCTAGCTCTATTCACCAATACCGAGTTCTTCGAGTTCGACAAATTCACCGACTTCGGTGGTCTCCCTCCATTCTCGCCTGAAGACGAGAAACACGAGGTCGTCTCAGATCAATCCGCGCAAGATCTGAAGTTCTTGGATTTCCTGAATGGTAAGTGTGGCCGATTTTGGTTTCTATCTTTCCCATCGCTGGTAGTCTCGAGTCTCAGCTGCATGGCTTTCCCCTGATCACACCATACCCCGCGAACTTCACAATTGTGTCCTTGAGACCAATATCTACACCTTGCATATCATTTCATTGGTTGCTTTTTGAATTCGTCATTCCTGCCTATTGCACGAGTCCTGTCTTGACTTTTTGACATTTTTGGCGCTTTGTGCGCTTCATACCCTCAATATCATCCCATGCCCTTGCACAGCTTTGACCTCCTTGGAAAACCTGAGCCCTGCATGTCATACTTCGCATGGCCCTAGCAGGGTTTTCTCTTACTCGAATTTGACTTTGGCCGTTTTGGCGTGAATGATCTCCGCTATTACGCCATTTCACGTGATCAGAACCCCTGCTCGGACTCACACTCCTGTTTGGGAAACCGAACCCCACGATGTGCATTTTTGGAAATTGAATCAATGCTAACGGCTTTGCAGCTGAGGGTCTCAATGGCATGACCGATTACCAGCCCGATCTGACCGGCTCCAATGTCCATGTGCCCATGCACAATGCCCACTTTTCGGGGCTTCCCTCCGTTCCTACTGGGCCTGTGGCTGTAAACCAGGCACCCATTCAGCCTGCGCCGATCAACACTGCCCTAAAGGTCGCCCGGGCCCAATCTGTCTCCATGTCGCCTTCCACTCCGGTTACCGGTACCAAGCGCAAGAACTCGGCAAACTCAACCCAGGAGAGTGCCGAGGAGGCTAGTCGCCAAATGGCAGAGGAGGACAAGCGCCGCCGTAACACCGCTGCCAGTGCTCGCTTCCGCGTGAAGAAGAAGCAGCGTGAGGCTGCTCTCGAGCAGACCGTCAAGGAGACCACCGACAAGAACGAAATTCTTGAGGCTCGCGTGTCTCAACTCGAGCTGGAGAACCACTGGCTCCGTGGCCTGATTATGGAGAAGAACGGTGCCGATGAGCAGTCCGAGCAAGATATCTCTGATATGTTTAAGAAGTTTGTGGCCTCACAGAAGGCTGATGGCTCAAGTATTTCCGACCTGAAGCGCGGTGTGGGCACTCTTGTATGAAGCATTGCCCAATGCCAAAAGAAGAAGAAAAAAATCATCGAAAAGAAAAAAAAAGAAACCCCAGTCTTATTTGATTGCCCTGCTACTTTACTCTGCTGCTTCAGGTTGTGACTGTCCTGGGCTTTTCTATGTTAGCCCCATCTCACTATCTTTGCTTTCTTGTCCATAGTGTTTTTCTTTTCAGCGATGTTGACTTTTTGTTTCTAGCAGCCAGAGCTACTTCAGATTTTACCATCTGCAGGTCGAGGGGGTGGTGGGTGGATGAGTGATGTCTCTTAACGGCAGTTTTAGTTATTAGATTCAATTTTTTATGTGTTCCAGCTCTATCTATGCATTTTCCGCCTGTCCAGCTTGTGTAGATGATTCATCGAAACCGAGCGCCAGATAACCCCCCGGCTTCAATCTACAAACTGCGATGCATGTATAGACCCGGGCATAGACCGACTTTGCTTGGCATGGATAACGGACCGGTCCACCCTCCACCGTAACCAGTTCTGCAGAATTCGATACAAGGGAATGAACCATTGTCTCCTCCCATCCCCAGGACTATTAAGCAATGCTAGACCTCCTCAAACGCGCCCTGCGCAAACCACACGCAAACGTGTGTGGTCTAGACCATGCCGTCCTCAACATACAGCTCTTACCGCAGAGTATGTGGATGAATATGGGCACTGGGAGGCAAATCAACTGAAATAAAGACCATTTAAATAACTGTCTCTTGCAAAATACCTTCTTTGAATCCACATTACCCACTTCCTAGTACACAAATGACTTCTCAGAAGCCTGCCAAGCGCTCTTAGATTTGGTTCTCACGGCTGCGCTATCAACGGAGAAGGCGTCTGTCGTGAGAATCCCGAATGTTCTGGTGTGGATGTAGCAATCAATTGCTGTACCTGATAGGACTTTCAATGGGCTTTTCTTCTACATCCCAGTCCGGTCCCAGGTCTAGCAAGGTCTGGGCGTGGGAATGGTACAATCTCTGCCTCTATCTCCAGTACTCTATCCGATATTCAACCACCACAGTCAGCCCTGCGGTCTGGTCACAGTAAGACCAAACTGCAGTCCCTCTCTCTGCTACGTCTAGATTCATATACCGGGATCACGCTAGAGTTAGTGCAGGCCGCGCTCAGCTCACGCCGCATTCACGATAAGCAGCGAGAGCGCAAGAACTCCATCCAGACCAACATCTTCTGTGCAGACACCGCGGTCCCCAGCGACTATACTGGGGAGTTAAAAAACTCGACCACAGCTCTTGCCACAGTCTACTGCTAGTGAGACATTGTAGCTTGTGTATAGTCATCTCCAATGATTGTAATATATGGATCAATGATTTATGGAGGCCGCTTCTTCTGCAACGGTGTGAGACTAATCTGCCTTCTCTGAGAAATTCACTGACAATATGGGCTGCATACCATATGCACAGAAAGAGCACCGCAACCAATGAGGAGGCATGCCATTTGTGTTGCAGTCAGTATGCCCCTCCGTTGCGGAGTTTTGCTGAAATACCAGCAAACCAGTTCAACAAGAAACTCCAGTATCAAAGGCGACCAGGCAAATGCAAGATCCCGTCTGGTGCCATGTTCCAATCCTTCGAAATGAAATAGCATCATAGTCGCAACAACTGCGGCAACAATTGCGGTTATCGTATAACTGCAGAGGAACCCTTGCGATATCTGAATCAAACTAGAATCGGCTGAATGGAATTCATCAAAAGTCAAAGCACCAACAGCAGTGCCGCTTGTAAGAGTAGCCAGAATGACAAATGTGTCATAGGATCTTTGAAGCCGCTGGAAAACTAGCAACTCTTGGTGATCAAGCTTCTTGTTCCCCTTAAACGATACCATGGACCTAAACCCAGTCAGCATCCTTGGTTTGTTGGCCAGAAGATTGGACATGCTGACCAAAATTGGGTATGGATTCTAGGATGCAATTATAGTCACGTCTCCGGTGTCTAATCTAAGGACTGAGGGTGTATTTAATAGGACAAAAACGATTTGAGACACAGGTAAATCAGGCGGCTCTTGATCATAGTGGTCAACGGAGAATACCTTTGTCGTGGTGGCCTATAGCCAGACCTAATTGATTTGGGCTACTTGTATTGTTTCGTGTAGTTCCACACGAATGCTTTACAATATGGCATGGTCCATTCAATCGTTGTATGGTCTTACATTCATTGACAAGTGTCAGAATAAACAGTCTTCCATAAGGGAGAGCCAGGAGAAAAGCACAATCGGGCTTACCAACCAATTCGACAGAGGAAGACCGCGGGCAGAGTAACGATGGTGATGACTAGAGTTCTTCATCCCCATTTCAAGCTGGATGAGGTGCTCAAGGAGGTCATGGTTATCGTGTATAAGCCCAATGGCCATACCTATCAATTGACACTACAAATCAAGAATTGGCCAAGATTTCTTGCTTATTGTGACCCAGATTCTTCAGTCAAAGACAATAATTTAAAACCTGTGAGTATTATTGCATCGAATGTTAAGTGAAAAAAGCGGTCTAGTTAATGGAAATGTTGCTCATCAAGTCACCGACTTTAGGTTGGGTGTCGCACTAGGGACTATTTAGTTGCTGGTGGATCAATGATCGATGCCCAATCTCCACTCCAGCCCTGAAGGGCATGTGGTATGATGTGCCTACAAACATAGGTACGGAGTACACCATGTGTGGATGCTTTTCTTGTATTGATATAATCAACACTCTTCATATCCCTACTTTGTCTGTAGGTAAACTTGGAGAAAGAAAAAAGAAAGAAAAAAACCTGTAAGCCTGATTCATAATGACGTACTTGACGGCTTGACGGCACCGAACTCCGAAACTACCTAGGTACTTTGTATATGCTTCAATTAAATTCCGACCTCGGGAGCTCTTGAGGAATATTATGCGGTTCACATTCGCAACTTTGCAATATCTCATCAACTTCGTACTCCCATATCTAGGTATAGTATCCTAATTACTAATTGCTAGAAGTTTCTGCTAACTTCCGTTTTAGCCGATAAGTTCGGCAGTTTGTTCCAAAGCTGAAGCCGCTAAGTGGTGGGTCTAGACGATCATAGTTGCATTCGGCCTTCCTTTTTTTTTGAGTCAAATTTTTATAAACAAATCGCTCGCGCTTGGGGGATGATAAAAATACCTTTTTCCCCTTCATATTTACCTTTCCGATCTTTCTAACAGTCCCAACGGGGGGAAACGAGACTGTAGCTAAGAAGATCTGCAAGACCCCGATTATCTCCCCCATTATCACTCCCCCCCCCCGATTTAATTAGCGGTCACCCTTGGCAATATGGGCGATCACCTGCCTGAAGTCGAAGGGTCGCATCTATCGAGCGAAAAGCCACGGCACTCAGCTGAGCTAGAGAGACGAGCCACGTCAATTGGATTGTCAACTAGCTCGAGCATCTCCTCTGTATATGATGCGCAGGCGCATAGGCTGCAATCGCGGAATACAGAGCTGGACTTGGAACGTCATCGGACTGGGACCTCGATAGCATTGAGCAGGACTGAGACGCAACGCGCCCAACATGCGCTCACCGTGGGTGAGAGTCTTCGGTCGCGACCGTCGCGGACTCCATTGCCAGCTTTTGGTGCGGGAAAGCCCTACCCTCCACCTCTCCCTGAACGGGAGGATTACGTTGTGGAGTTTGATGGACCAGATGACCCGCTGTACCCGCTGAACTGGCCTATGAAGAGGAAGTGAGTCGCTTCACCATGAATGTCCATATCCTACTGCGTATTCAATGTGCACCGTTTATACTCCGATACTAATTTGTCCAATCCAGATGCTACATCAGTGCCATCCTCGCCTTCACCAGTATTTGCTCCACCTTCGATTCGGCCGTTTTTAGTTCTTCATCTAGTCATATCGCGAGTCACTTCGGCGTCGGCCTCGAAGTCGCCGTTCTCTCCAGCTCTCTTTATATCATCGGCTACGCCTCAGGTCCCTTGATATGGGCTCCCCTATCCGAACTCAAGGGCCGTCGTATCCCCATTATCATCGCCATGTTCGGATTTGGCGTCTTCAATATCGCAGTGGCAGTCGCAAAGGACCTGCAAACCCTCATGATTTGCCGATTCTTCTGTGGTATCTTCGGCAGTTGTCCTTTGGCAGTAGTGGCTGCTGTTTTCTCTGATATCTGGGATAACCGCACCCGTGGTGTTGCCATTGCCGTCTTCTCTACGACGGTCTTCTTGGGCCCTCTCCTGGCACCTTTTATCGGAGGCTTCATAAACATGTCCTATCTCGGCTGGCGCTGGACCGCCTATATTCCCGCGATTATGGGCTTCGCCGCTTTCCTCATGAACATTTTCTTCCTGAAGGAGTCATACCCACCTGTTGTGCTGGTGGCTAAGGCCTCGGAGCTACGTCGCCGGACTAAGAATTGGGGAATCCACGCGAAGCAAGAGGAAATCGAGGTCGACCTTCGAGAGCTGATCATAAACAACTTCTCTCGCCCGCTTCGGCTGCTGTTTAACGAGCCATTGATTCTAGCCGTCACTCTCTACCTGAGTTTTATTTACGGGTTGCTCTATTGCTTTTTGACCGCCTACACTTTAGTCTTCCAGGGTGTTTACGGCATGAACGCTGGTGTTGGAGGTCTCCCACTTTTCGGCATGGTGGTGGGCCTGATCATCGCCGCGACTTACATCATCATCACTAGCAGGGCTTACAATAAGAAACTCGATATGAACGGTGGTGTCCCCATCCCCGAGTGGCGTCTCCCGCCCGTAATAGTCGGCGGTGCTCTCTTCGCTGCTGGACTCTTCTGGTTTGGATGGACTGGCTTCAACGGTACTATCCACTGGATCGTGCCCACTCTGAGTGGCCTATTCACTGGATTTGGCCTTCTTATCATCTTCATCCAATTGTTCAATTATCTGATTGACACATATCTCATGTTGTATGTCATACTCTCCGATCCTGCAATTTTTCCATGGGCTTATCTAACATACTATCTGCAGTGCCGCATCGGCTATCGCAGCAAACACATTCTGCCGCTCAATGGTGGCAGCCAGCTTCCCGCTGTTCTCACGCCAGATGTTCAATGGCATGGGTATCCAGTGGGCTGCTACGCTTCTCGGATGCGTCGCAGCCGTCCTTGTTCCGATTCCCATTGGATTTTACTTCTTCGGCAGGAGACTGCGAATGAAGAGCAAGTTCGCGCCATTTTATGAAGCTGTCCAGGAAGGGCACGCGACTGAGGAGGTCGAAGATCAGGCGGAGGAGGCCGTGACCCAGCAATGAACATACCATTGGCCTTCTTTATGTACACAATCATGTTCCCATTAGGGAAAGTAATTATTAAAGTTCAATATTTTAGCAGCTATGGTTCTGCATCTTTCAAAAGCAACGTTGACTCAAACGTCTTCAATTGTGAGCATGTTAGCATCTAGTACATCAGAACTGTTTTCTCTATAGGTCTTGTCTCAATTTGTGTGGACACAAGGGTCAATAAGGCGATTGTTTGCATGGAGTCAAGGCCTTCTTTCTGCCAAGCAGGCTGTGGGACATTGACCTCAGACCCCTTTTTCTATGCCCATCTCTGTCGATTTTGATGACAGATCATTACACAAAATCAAATTACAGCCGGGGATCAAACAATTTTGGCATAGCTTTCACTGAAAGCAGATGCTGTCGACTTTTTATGCCAATGGCAGTTAAGTAAAGGTTAGATTTGCGTTCAACACATTGAGCTTAGGAAACGGGGAATAAGCTCCTTCATTTGACAGGACTGCTGGCTTATAAAAGTTTCGTTCCAGATCCAATTCAACTTGCTCGGACTATCTATTGGGTAGCAGGTAACACGAAGCTTTGCGAGAGGGAGGTTCGGTCTGTAACTCATGTTGGACGACATCATTCCCTGTAACTGTGACATTAAACGCAAGATTAGAGAGCGTGTGGATCTGACTTTAGTACAGACGAATTTTGACCTAGACATGTCCATCGAGGATGGGTGTGAAATACACATAAACCTGCATCTCTTGACCGAAGAAAAACCACGCCCAATTTGATACTGGTTTCCTATAAACCAATTATTTTTACATGGATAGCCCGTGCTCTCTAATTCGTGAAGTTTATATGTCGACGCCTTAGGGATAATGACCTTCGTACTAAGTCGAGTAACACACGCAGCAAAAGACAACCCGATTGTAGTCTTTAGTCCCTTACAAACCACTATAACCGGAGCATGATGCATCATAGCATAGCAATTGCGCGATATAAGGTCTATCATTTTCGCATACTCTATCTCATATGTATCGACTATGACAAGATGTTGCTCTCTGTGCATATCCTTGCCTTTCTTCTTTTAGGTTAGGATGCCTTTGATTTCTACAGGTGGCACATATCTATAAGGTTCTAACCTTCAACCAGGGCCTCTCAGCTCTTTCTACGACCATGTCAAGGCCAATCCCGTGAACGCATCTAATGTCACCTCTCTTGACATACACAGTCCACAGCAAAATGCTACCTACTGTGTCCCTTGGATTCCGAATGTGAGTTCGATCATTCACAAAGTTCATGTATACCAAATAAGAATAGAGGTTGTTGACGAAATGTCCATACCACACAAATAGTGCGCAGAAGAACTGCAATGCTGTTTCTTCTTGTGCACAGACATAACATCGAACACGGTAAACTGTGGAGCTTGCGGTGCCGTAGTAAGTCTTGGTTGTATTGTATTACTCTGTAGACACAACTTTTCTCACATTTCCTTGTCTTTAGTGCGTCGTCGGCTCACCACCAACCTGCTGCGACGGAGTATGTACGGATTTGAGCTCGAGTGTGGAAAATTGTGGAGCGTGTGATGCACCAACAGTAAGTATAAAATCAAGTTCTTGGGATATCGGGTATTCTAAAATAATTTACTGACGCTCAGTTTCAATTAGTGCACTGGAACCCAGCCCGCCTGCTGCTCTGGTGTGTGCAAAGATCTTGATAACAACTTCGCCAGCTGTGGTGCATGTGACACAACCGTGCGTGAAGTCCCATTTTGGAGTAAATTGTTAGCACAAAATTGGAAGTCTACATGCTGAGACGCATTTTACGCAACAGTGCACCGGTCAAGTACCAGCCTGCTGCTCAGGCTCCTGCACCGATCTCGCTGATGATCCCCAGAACTGTGGTTCTTGCGATGCAGTCCCATGTCTTGGACAGCAGGCTGGCTGCTGTGCGGGTAGCTGTACTGATTTTGCGACCTCGACTACCAATTGCGGCTCATGTAGTAATACGGTAAGCCAATAACATGCTGATCTTATGACTCTACTAAATGACTATCGATTTTTAGTGTAGCGGAACTACACCAACTTGCTGCTCTGGGACTTGCAGCGACCTTAGTAGTGACCCCCTACACTGCGGCTCTTGCACAGCTCTCCCTTGTCCTGGTCTAAGACCTGCCTGTTGTTCGGGCACATGCACTGATGTTTTCTCAAATGTCAATAATTGTGGAGCTTGCAATCGTACTGTGAGTCAACAATTGCCCTGCTCTGTGATGACATCATAGCCTCCACAATGGCAATCTTGCTTATATTATTTGACATAATAGTGCACCGGTGCGAGCCCTGCATGCTGCGGTGGATCTTGTGCAGATCTAACCTCTAATCTGAATCATTGCGGTTCTTGTTCAGCTTTACCATGCGGTGGACTTCGACCAGGCTGCTGCTCTGGCCAATGCACTGACCTAGCTACTGATTTACTTCACTGCGGGACATGTACTACCATAGTAAGATTTAGTTTTTATCGCAACAATAACTGAAACTATATTTGGGCGGCTATACTAATAATCCAAAAGTGCCAAGCAAACCAACCAACCTGCTGCTCTGGAACCTGCGTCAACACAGCCACCGACCCAAACAACTGCGGCGTATGCGGCGCCAAATGCACAGGCACTCAGCCCACCTGCTGCAACGGAGTATGCACTGACCTTAGCACGGATCCCGCCCACTGTGGCAGCTGCACGGCCGTCCCGTGCCTGGGCTCTAGTCCGGCATGTTGCTCTGGGGCCTGCTCGGATCTGGCAACCATTGACCACTGTGGATCTTGCGCGGCGAGTCCGTGTACTGGTGTCAATCCAGCTTGCTGCTCGGGGACATGTGTTGATCTGAATTCTGACGCTAACCACTGCGATTCTTGTTCGGCGTTGCCGTGTGGTGGAACACAGCCTGGCTGCTGCTTTGGGCAGTGCACAGACCTATCTACCAGTTTGCAACATTGTGGATCTTGCACCGCTGCGCCATGCACTGGCTTGCTGCCAGCTTGCTGTGGGGGAAGGTGTACTGATTTGACGACCGACGTGAAGCATTGCGGATCGTGCAGTACAGATGTATGTGTTCACCTCCATTCTCTTGTATCGGATCTGTTCGATTTGAGGCATTAGATAGGCATACTAAACAGTAGTTCCTTGGACAGTGCAATCTCGGGCTGGGGGGTGGAGGCTGTGTTGATGGCAATTGCATCAGTTGCCCTGACAGCCAGCCTTTCTGTCGATTGTCGAACACATGTGTAAGTCCCCAAAGGTGTCCCTGTAGGGCAGACCCCGAACTAATCCCTAATAACAAGTGCCCGGACGGATTCACGTGCATCAACAATGGTCCTCTGCCTGGATGCTGTGGACCATTGAATACCTGTCCGCCACTATCCAACCATCTCGGTGATCCTATATGTGTAAGTGACGCACTACGCTCGCTCCTTTTCGGCTTTCTGACTGGGGTAAAATAGTGTCCATTGCCATGTACTCTTATTCTTGCGCATCTGGTTTGTATAGGATTCTAGGATGAACCTTGAGGTGAGTTTGAGGTGAGTGTGAGGCGAAAAGAGACACCAAGAAAAGTGGATCACAATAAATGGCCCATGGACCACAGACTATGGCATGTTAATATATCATAGCAAAAGTCGAATGTCCAGGATGCGTTTGTTCATATTTTATATGCTATTTATAGTGTGTTACGGGCATATTGACATTGATAAATTCCCGAAATAAATATGCACACACTTGTCTCTTTATCTTCTTGACAGGTCGCTATGAAGAGGCTTCTTTCATCCAAGGTACCTCGACATCAAGGGCGTTAGCCACCCTTGTCGCGGAAGCGAGACAACCCTCAAGGAGCACCATCCCGTCCCAGCACCAACCACCAACGAGCCACACATTTCCATCTCCATTCCTCCAAAGCTGGCTCTTGTTATCTCCAGACGTCTTCTGGCTGAAGATCTGGTTGACGATTTGTCTGCTAGTGGACGATCGCAGAACACGAGTGAATGTGGCTGTGTACAGGACCTTATCAGGGTCAATCGGAGCAATGGGATAAGTCGTAATAAGAGCGGATGACGGATGTTCATGGATCGACTCAGTCGCTGTATCATCTGAGCACATGTGGAGTGGGTGAGGTACTGATTCGCCGGGGTTCAAGGACACTTGCGCCCAGAGAGATTTGCTGGAATCCAGAATGCGGGAAAAGTCGCGATGCACAACGGATTGAACGGTCTTTGTGGGAACAGCCTTCATTGCGCTCTGGAGAGGCTGGAAAATTGCGCCAACCACATCAGGCGTCACAGCTAAAACGACATGATCAAATAGCCGTGAGCTACAGTGGCCATCACGGGTATCTGTCCAGCTCACTTGAACTTTTGTCCCGATATTCTCGACCGCCGTGACCTTCATGCCAAGTTTGTACGTCAAGTCTTCGGACAGTTTTTTCTCGACATGCTGAACTCCACCAAGAACAGTGTAGTGCTTCTTACGGAAGGTTTGTCTCCCATAGCCGACCAGATCAAGAGCCGGGAAATCCATTAGCTCGTCGTGTGAGCAAGTCGCAACGCTCGCGAAGACCGGTAGGAAGTAGTTCTTCACATAGTAACTGGGCAACATTATTCTCTTCACATATTGACGCAGAGATTCCTCCGCGCCAGACGACTCCAGCGTTTTGGGTGCTACAAAGAAGCAGCAGGCTTTGAACCAATAGTAGCATATTGCAAGGTAGCACACCTCGATCAGCCACCCAGTCCATGATAGGCCCTCCGGACGCAGGGGAGGTACATTGTGGTTATTTGAGGAATGGATGTAGTATGGGGAGACTGGTGTTGTGGCATTTTTTGGTAGAGTCGATAGGGAGTAAATAAACCGTAGCGAGCCGTATGAGATACCGAAATAGTCGTACATTCGCTTGAGACTTTCGTAGTATCCGTCGGCGAAGGTACGCATGGGAAGATCGAGGCGTTCAGACTTTGCGTCTCCAGCATCCTGGGTTGTGAGATTATATGACGCGGAGTCGAGCGAAAGTTTGTCTTGCTGCGCGTTTTTGTTGAGATTAGCTTTAGTTCGCGTTTGCGGTGTCGCGGGTGAGATGTTGAGACTTTCTTACCTTTTCAAATACTTCCACGTCAAATCTTCCCCGAGGATCTTTCCTGAGCATGTATGCGACCACTAATCCAGCCATTCCTGTGCCAATTACGGCGACATTTTTGCGTGGTTCGTTCGCCTCCATGGTGAAGGAGTAAGAGTTTATTCACAGTTGCGGGAAAAGACCTCGGGAGGTTCAAGGATTCGCTTAAAATCCAAGGTTGACCATGGAAATCATACAACTTTCAACATTTCAACATTTCAACATTTTAAGCTTGGCTTTGGGACAAGGTTAATCGTGACCCACATTTTGTCAGCAAGGGTTCCAGGTCGCAGCCTCGGTTGATTTTTTTTTATGCAGGCAGATGTATCCATACAAATATACACATTATGTGGATTACAAATCAGCACATCTGGCCCCGGGGTCTGTATAGACCTTCCAAGGTTGATAAGCATGTCCCCTTTCAGTTAGTGCAATGTTCAAATCTAAGATGAATGGCATTATTGGGAACTACTAAAAGCCAAAAAGAAGAATAAAGATGCATGAATAGAGTAAACTGTACAAAACATGAGTTTAGTACGAGGGCATATGAGTGGCTAATATAACAGCCTACATTGTATTTGTCTTCTTTCGTCTTCATCTTCAGAGGTTGTATATAGAAAAGTCCATTTCATAAATTAATACTTTTCCCGCTTTTTTCCGCCTTCTACGCAGACATATAGATAGATGTATAGATGCCAGGTGCCAACTCCCTCCCACCCTTTTTAAAGTAAATGCTGGTGCTTGAATGCCAGATTTTGGCCTGGCTTTTGACCGCTTGTTGCACCGCTCGACAATATATTGTAAAATATTATGCATCTCCATTTTTGGTGGTCAGCAGGTGAACCCTGATATATATACGTCTGCGTACTCATACTCAGTGTTCAAAAGAACCTAGAACCAATCAACGGCGAGAAGACATGGGTTTACTACACTTGCCCAAAGCCACGGGAGATCCCGATATCCTACTACTGCCGTTACCATTCCGGATCGCTTATCACCTATGTGACGAGTCCTGTCCAGCCGATTAATCCGTTAGCATATCGAGAGCAAGATCGAGGGATACATATCATAGACCAAACTCGTGGCATCTTATATCAACTGAAAGTACCGTATGGGCGGCCTGGAGAAACTTGGACTCTGGATTTCGAGTCCGTATCGATGCAGAAAAATTATTCGCCCATTCCACTACAACTTGCAACCAGGCACCTGGATGGGAATTTACTATATCAAGGGAGTATCGATTACGTGCTGTCCATGAAGGAATTTGTGGATGCGACATCCTCGTACGTATCAGATAAGCACAGGATGATGGAAGCCCTTTTCCAAAGGTACTATGGTGGACTCAATACCAACGGAGAGGCATCGCCCCGGGTCAGAGATTGTGGTGACAACCCAGACGATATTAAAGTATCATCTTGGTTCGCTGCCCAAAACATGTAGTGTCTCCTCAAGATCTTAACCGGGAATAATGATTTGGTGCAGGACAATATCTCCCATGAAGGCCACGAGAATTCCTAAACAATCAACATCGGAACCCTTTGTGGAAAACTGTATCCTAGTCTCCTCCCGACGACTATTCAATCGGTACACGAGTTTTTGAGTGGCGGCGAAAGTTCTCGCGGGGAATGCCATACTGCGTTATATGGCACCGAGGCGATGGTGACAATAGTCAAAGCTCTTGCACAGCTAGCGAAATTGTCGATAAAATTCCCTGATTGCTACCCTCATTGACTCATCGCATTATTCGGTAAAGTGGGCCAGATTTTCTAGACTCTAGCCATGGCATAAACATTAATTAGACGATTTTTCGCGGCAGTGAGTGAACGAATTTTTATCGACCCGGTCACCACAAAACAAACGGTTGAATGTGATGAAATACAACTTGACATCTCAACACGTGTGGTCTTTGGGGACTTCTCCTTGTGCGCCCCTACTTTCTAGGTGATATCTAATCTCTCCGGGTGATTGAAGGAAGTTCCTAACTGTATGATTCCGATATATATAATTTTTCCAGACACGAATTTTGAAGTTATAATAATTCAGCCTTCTATTCTCTTTGGAATTGATGTATGGTGCTAATAAGTCTTGTCGAC
This sequence comes from Penicillium italicum, assembly GCA_002116305.1. NCBI lineage: Eukaryota > Fungi > Ascomycota > Eurotiomycetes > Eurotiales > Aspergillaceae > Penicillium > Penicillium italicum. The sequence continues at coordinate 20,354 of KZ108175.1, read as the reverse complement.
GACTATCGACAAATAAGGAGCTACAACTATAACACGGTTGTTGAGATGTGAATGTAGAATTACAGTATGTGTTAAGTGGCCGGCTCGCCTGTGAAACGCATCCACAAAAAATAGAATTCGAGGGAAAAAAGATCGACATCGACACCTGTGTGATTCCGAACACACGCTCCCGAGGGAAATGCCTGTATGTGCATTTTCATGCATAGCAGGGCATCGCGTTAACCACTCCGCCAAAGTGCCTTATTGGTTGGAAGGTGTTCACTATGTATGAATATACCTCTTTCTCTCCGCCCGAAGCGTTACAAACTTCAAGTTGTTGAATTGTAATTTTTGTAAAAACGGGTAGTGGGCATTGCCACTCTGCCGCATGTCAATCATGTAATGGCCAAGGTCAACATTCTGTTGTTTTTCACCTTGTAAACTTGGGTATATTTCGGTTGTCACTCTAAAGAAAATTCATCAAAGGTCTGCAGCACGCTAGCCTACTCAAGGCCCAAGTAGCACGTACCAAAACCTGTCATGAGTGAGTTTCAGAGTGTTTACAGCCACTTAGGAATTCTAGGATACTAGGGAACAGAAGAGAGATATGCCTAGATAGAGAAATCAGCTAGTTGAAATTATTTAATAGCGTTAAATTTGAGAGAAATGTATTGAAAATCAATTGGTTGGGATGGATGTCGTGAATTACGTTGATGGAAGAAAATCCGTCAGCATGTTATGTGATAAATAGACCCCCCAAAGCCCACAAGTGGGCCTGGATCGCGGGCCCAAAGCCCAACCAGCAGTGGGCTATGGACCTGACCTTCAAGGCCGAACCCAACCCAGAGCCCATCATTACGCACAACTGTAGGTTTAGAACGGTTATATACTGGGGATCATCACTTGATTATATGCCGTGATCTTGGCGATCTTAGCCACCTAAGATCTCTCTATTGCTACATCATCTAGGGATCGGCATCTATTTCCCTTTCTAGATCATCATATGACCCTGAATTTGGGACTTAAGCAGTAATTGAATAACAATTTTTTTTAGGAAAATCTGCATTGTTTATGCAGCTGCGACCAATTGGCATGTTTGTATTGTTTGGTGCCTATTGGGCCCCCATTAAGGGCTCAGTGGGCTTTCACCCCGGGACCATGGCCCACCGGGAGGCCCGAATACATGGTCCAAAGCCCAGCCAATTAGTGGGTTGGGTCGTCCTGCGGAGCTCTGGAGATAATGCCCCCTATGACGTTGCTCATTATGGTAAATGGGAGTGTGCCATTATGTCAGCAACAAGGCACTTTGGCGGAGTGGTTAACGCGATGCCCTGCTATGCATGAAAATGCTCAAACAGGCATTTCCCTCGGGAGCGTGTGTTCGAATCACACAGGTGTCGATCTTTTTTTTGTTTCCTCCCTTGCTGCGCGCTCTATTGGTATTCTATCTACTCCGTACAGTCACACTTTGTTAGACTTGAACCCACTACTACTTAGTAAACCTCTAGGCATTAGAAAAATCTGGCCGCCCGGATTGTTTCTCTGCATCTAAGAGCTAGAAAGCTACAAAGTATAACTAACCAAGAAGACATATCATTGTAAACGTGTACTGGTTCAAGGAGGGTGAGGTACGATGGCCGCCAAGACTGATTCTCGCCAGAATTAAGACCCTTTTTTTTAAACAAAAATTACAGACCCTAGCAAGCGATGATCCGCCACCCATATGCAATTGTACCTTTTACTAGGCGGACCAAGGGACATGTATAAATGTTAGTTTTTCTCAACCAAATTATACGAAGACCTTCTTTATAACTGATATTCCAATACTATCTATCCTAATGTCTTTTGAAAATTTCAAGGGCCAGTTTCCGGAAAGCATTTGTAGTTGAAAATAAAATGTTAGAGGCGACAGTAGGTTTAAGTTTCAAACCACTGAGGGTTCTCTAAACCCTAGGCTGAAACCAGAACAAGGGATTTGAATAGAACATATTATTATATCTCCTAGGTTATGATGAGTTTTTTTTAAAGACCTTTGTAGTACTGAAAATTAGCATTTATGCATGTATATTTTCTAGGGTCCGCCTAGTAAAAGGTACAGTTGCATATGGGTGCCGCGGGGGTCCGTATTTTTTGAGGGAAAAAAATTATGCCGGCCGGTTACGAGGAAACCAACATGCCAGTGCTTTGGTCCTCTGATACATGGTTAATACTCTGGTACAACAAAAATCTGAAAAAGTATAACAACAAGGCACTTTGGCGGAGTGGTTAACGCGATGCCCTGCTATGCATGAAAATGCACATACAGGCATTTCCCTCGGGAGCGTGTGTTCGAATCACACAGGTGTCGATCTTTTTTTGTTTTCTCCCTTGCTGCGCTCAATGTATAATATCTTACGCTGTTAGATTATACCAAAGTTAAGAGCCAAGCGTTGGAAGCATGTGACGGTCACATGTCACTTCCTATTGCTCCCAGTACTTTAGTCCAGTTTGTAGTAGATAGCTTTCTCTTCTCTTCTTCAACGCATACTACTCTCTCCAGTACCAACATATTTCTTGTAGTACTCTCTCACACCAAGACTACATAACTAGGTAGGCTATTATCCCTCTTTATTACAAACCTCGGTTTACACATTGTATCCATTTCCCACGTGACTATTCTTAATCTATTGGCTTCATCCTCCATCCCATCCCACCTCTCAACGCAAAGGTCTGCCAGTTCAGAACACTTCAAAAAAGGTTACGTACTACAAAAAACAACCTAAAATGCCAACTGTTTTCACTTTTGTAATTTAGAAGGAGATGGATGCTCTTCGCCGATTCTTCCATCTTAATAGGTGTGACTGTAACTAGTACCCCTCTACTCCGTAGGGGCAGCTCGACAACTACCCTGATGTATATGCGCGCACTTTGTAACTAGATGCTTTTTTTGCTAGTCATAGCTAGAAGGTTGCCCAACTAGTTACAGAGCTTTAACTAACCAACTACCAACCAATGATAACAATTAATACCTAGGTAGCTAAACAGATGACGAGGTAATGTGAAACCTAGCATCTTCGGTGATATTAGTAACTTGACCCAATGTGCCTTCAAAATCTTCTAGGGGAATTTGCCTCCAACGACCCTCGATTTGAATAAGGTATGACGAACTGTATTAGTATATCAGTAACTAGTTAACTGGTTTGATTAAAATTTAACAATACAAGAATACTCCACCGCGTTTGCAGCCTTGGGACGTCTTTTTGGTTCTTCCTTTATATGTCCTTCTATTTTACACCTCTCAGTTTCATACATACTTGGACGGCAGAGGAAGGCGGAGAAAGGCATAATTTGTGAGACATACTTTCCTATGCAACCAACACCGTCGATTGGATTGGATGAGCGACCTATTCCTGATGGTAACGACAGTGTAAGGTTGGGGGAGGGAGAGACTAGAAAAAAATTAATCGACACCTGTGTGATTCGAACACACGCTCCCGAGGGAAATGCCTGTATGTGCATTTTCATGCATAGCAGGGCATCGCGTTAACCACTCCGCCAAAGTGCCTTGTTGTTATATTACTTAGAATTCTGGTTTCTGAATACCCTAAACCAAAATCGGCCAGCATCGAGAGACATGGTCAGAGAACTCAACCATAGCTCACTAACAAGTCATCAGCTTATCGGCACGTGCATGTTTGTTGTTGGTCGAGTTTGGAATTTGAACAAGAAAACAACCGAGACAAGCATGGGAGCAGATCAAGATATGGAACTGGAGGCATGCACCTGCTACTGAGACCAGAAAATCTTGAATATTCCCAAGCATTGTGCCCGTTTTTTGTCAACCACTGCCATGGCGCGTCCCAAAACAGTTCGCGCACCGACAACAGCCAGTCTTCCAAACAATCTCCGCATTCCCTCATCGACTCCGTCTCTCACAAAATCCCTGGGGAAACTATCCAGACAAGCCCTATTGGACCTGGCATTTACATGGCTTGACGATCGCAACATTGCCTCATCCCCACCTTACCTACAGACCGACGAAGAAAATGGCCCCGATGATGACGAAGCCCTCCCCTACCCCGCTGGGGAGACAATCGAGGAAGTCCGCCAGGTATATGAAGATCTACAGGACCGAAAGGGCGCAAAGCGCGAGGTTCTCGAACGAATATTAGAGGGCGATTGGCGGCATGGAATCACACTTCGCCAGCTGGCCATGGCAGACCTCCGCTATATGGACGACCACCCCGCCAGCCTTCGATGGACAGCACTCGAGCTCAGCCGGATTGATATAAATCGCAAGAACTCTAAGGGACTGTCACCCGTTGACTGGTCTGGTTCTGTACCGCGCATGCAAGCGGCAACATTTGTACAAGGCCTCCAACGAGAAATCTCCCCATTGGTCAAGGCCCATTACCACCTCGCCCACTCGGCAACACTGCCGCTGACATTCCTACGTATCTTTGTCGTCGACTCACCATATCAGTCCCCTAGGCAGGCAGCTGAGATCTTCACTGACTCGTCCCGAGTCATCTACGTCGCTTTCCCGGATAGCTGCCCTTACGTCTACACTTCCATAGCAGCTTCCACCGGATCAAAAGCCGCTCCTTCGACAAGCTCGGTTGCTACTGATACTCGAACTCTTCAGCGCCTGGTACGCGATTCCATTCCCAAAGCCTTATCCCGCCCACAGGAACGATTCTCTCTGCAGGCGACATCCCTGGCAGCAAAGAATCTGACTACACTACTAGCCCTCCGCGGCCCGGGAAGATCAATGGCATCAAATGGCGCCTTCAGCATATTTGCAGACGCAGCTATTGAAGGAAGTCCATTGGACCCTCGACCTTCCAATACAGTCTCACCTGAAGAGCATATCAAAGCGAGTCATTCTGGCCCAGCAGAAGGCAAAGAAAACACAAATGGCTCAGCGACCAAACGAAGGCCCAGCGGTATTGAGACACACCCTGTCTCTCCAGATTCGAAGAAACGCCGCCTGGCCATCCACTCCCGATTCGGAACATTGGGGTCATCACTCGCCCCGGCCCCGCTGGACCGTCTTGATATCCGACTCATCGATAACCCGGGTGCCAATGATGAACAGGATGATGATCTTGATGATTCTACGTCCACGCTACCTGCCGTGTCACTCACTTTCTCTGGCTCCGACGTCATAGGCGGGATTCGCAAACTTGCAGAGCTAGGCATCGTTGACCCTGAACATATGCCGTCGTGGATGACTGGCGAGGAGGGAGTTAGTGTTGCGACTGTTCGAAACGGTCAAAGGTTCCAAGAGGATATATAGAAGAATCTGTGCTTGGTGTTCTTGGGACTTGGGGAGTTTAGAAGCGTGGTGCTTTTTTTGTTTCTTAGGCCATTGGGCCTTGATATGATACCCGGACTTTAGATGACTCGTTCAATTTTGTTGCTTTTTTGTCATGTTCGGCTTGACCCTAAGAGTAATTCTTCAAGATCTCCCAACCAAGTGTAATAGCAAGTGAATTTAATCTACACTCGACGTTGAAAATTGCGAAAAGGACATCAAATTCATTTGGGTTTATGCGGCATAAAAGACTCGATCCCATTCTAACACTGGACACCACCTTTCCGAATTCACGGCACCAGTATTTCTCCGATAAACCAACACCACAAGTTGAACCCCGTTATTCCAGGCCTAGTTATAGAGCAATCCATGCTTCGGTCTGTGCCGGCCAAGAATGAGTATCACTCAATGACAGATTTCTTAAAACAACTTATTTCCAACTCTCTTTCCCAAAGACAAACCGAATTAGAAGGCCAATTGATAAGAAGACAAGATAGTTCCACATCAGAGTCGTGCCTGAATCTTACAGATATGTGTATGAAGGCAGGTCGCCCCTTTCAGTCCAAGAAGCACGTTGTGAGTAAATGTTCCTCTGAGGATTCAGAGGTCAAGGTGTATGATGGACTCTAGGAACAAAAACATACTGATTGAGCCATGGCATCCAGTGACTATTCGAAGCCCACGTTCACATATTTCCCTGGGATACGAAGTCCTTTGGTTCGGACAGCCTCTCTAGTGAGATTGGGAGTTCCATGTTCATCGCCCTTCCATGCGCCTTTGCTAAATGGGGAGAGCTGTTGAGCTTCAAGTTCTTATAAAGACTTAGAAAAGTTGGCAGCACTTACCAGTAGAGACAATGGACAACATCGTTGGATACATACATAGTGGTCTTCCACGTTTTGAAGCAAGCGTCATGAAAATTGCTGCCGCATGACTGACACCACGTCGTTTTCTTGTTGGTCCCAAAATCTTGAAAACAGATTGGGCACTCGCCCTCGAAAGGCTTCCTTTCGCCGGTGGAAGTAAGGGTAGTCGTGTCGAGGTTTCGTTTCATGGACAATACAGCAAGCATCTCACGTAGCTCCTGAGGAACATGATATTGAGTTAGGGACATGTATCCACAGAGTGATAATCGATTGGGGTTCGCAAGGACTCACGGATGGCAAGAATGCACGCTGGTACCTCAATTCCCCAGCGACATCCATCGCAGATAGGACTTCGCAACATATTAGCAAAGTTCAGATACTGCTAGTTGGGCTGTGCAGATTAGAGGAGGTATGTATCTGCTGAGCTGGGTTGAGACTTGCCAAAGCAGATGTGTTTACACTGCACCTTCCGGAATATGACGTCCGGACAGTCACATGTAGGCACTTTGCCAATAATCGTTTTGTAGACATTACCAGTAGACCCAACAACCTCGAATGTCATTTTCGGAACATTTGCGGTTCCACCAATACTGTGTCTAATCATACACATGCTGAAATCAACGTTGATTAGCCAATCGAAGTGGGCCATATTGGTATGTTCACTTGCCCTTGGATGCGTGCGAATCTTTCTAAGAACCCATCTGGAGGTGAATCTAGCCACGGAAGTGCGCGTTTCTCGGACATGGTGGGAGACACTGGGTGGAGTGTGCTCTGCTACTTGGATTGGGCTCTTAGCCCTAGGTTTTTTACTAGGACTAGTAGGCTCGACAGTGAGGTCGACTTCTGTGTCAAAAAGATCAGGGTTTGATGATAGGCCGGGAGGGAAGGAAGGTTATTTTCTATCTTTTTAATTGACAGGAACTTTGGGACATGTGTACTTCACACAAGCATGAAAAGATAGAATCTCTAAGAAGGAAAGTGAATCATGGACAAAGGATGCGTTGCAACATGTACGTATTGCGGCAAGCAAAATGTAGAGGTAGTTGCAAGCACATGAAGTGTCATATGACTCTACAAGAACTCCCACGCAGGTATGAATGGCCTTGTTCTCAGCAGGTTGGCCATTATTGTTCCGCTTTCACTTCAGGATTGTCATTGTTGTGGACTGACCTAGACTACAGTGGCATTTGGAGTAAAATTTAGAAAAGAGAGGAGTTTGTAGAGGGTAGCAGGCCTACTAGATACGCATATGATGTATGTATGTACCCAGCCCTAAAGAAGCTCCCCTACTCTTTGGGAAAGAGCGGGTGTTTGCACTGTTTGTTTGGGGTAGCTTCCTATCGCTATCAGCTCGTGGAGAACGGTGGACTGTCCCTCCTCATTGACAAGATGACGCTATACTGCAAGACTCTGGATTACAGCTAAATCTTGGCTTCATTTTTTTTCAAATTTTCTCCCTAGAGTTTATATCTGAACTTATTTTCAATGTCACGTCCACGGGCTCTATCGGGTGCTGATGCTCCGAAGGAACCACATTTGGTCTCTCTCAAAGGTATGTGAATACAACCCATAGTTGGACCAGCAAGCTAATTATGAATTGATCAGTGTTGCGGTAATTCCAATTATCAATATCCGTCACGTTGATGGCAGCCCCTGACTCTCAATACACAGCCTTGCGCGGCCATCACTTTCTTATCAGCACCCCCTCCCGACATCTAACACCATGATCTCCTCGAAAGCCTCACTAAGCTATCCCTCCGGTGACTCCGATGATCATTTCATACTAACGCCTCTTGTGAGAAGGTGACCAAACACCTCCAAGAAACTGTTCACTAACGGCAATAGCTTACTCTACCTCCCTCCTTCGGATCCGTCTACGTTGGAGAAACCTTCGGATGCACACTCAGTGCAAACAATGAGATCCATGATGATGATAACGAAAGACTCCTCACATCGGTGCGCATAGTAGCAGAAATGCAAACACCTTCGTCGGTCGCGGCACTGGAACTGGAACAACCCAGGGACTCTGCATCAACAGATGGGCTCAAGATCGGCCAGTCATTACAAGAGATCGTACGGTTTGATTTGAAGGAAGAAGGAAATCACATACTAGCTGTCAGTGTTAGCTACACAGAAACAAAGATCGGCTCCGACTCGCAGGCAGCTAGTGGCCGGGTCAGGACCTTCCGCAAGTTATACCAATTTGTGGCACAGCCCTGTTTGAGCGTTCGGACCAAGGCGTCCGAACTTCCGCCGCTCGAGGTCGATAATAGGTCACTTGGACCATACGGGAAAACGAGGTTACTTCGGTTTGCCCTGGAGGCACAACTGGAAAACGTGGGCGAGGGCGCTGTGGTAGTCAAGGTATGAATTTCCTATCAATCCCTAGCGAATGAGTGGATTTTCCACGGCGAAACGCGGCTGTACCTGAAATTCGGGCTGGGCCGGAAATGCTCAACAATTTCGCTAACGTCGGGGGATGGATAGCAAACAAAACTAAATCCCAAGCCACCGTTCCAATCAAAATCGCTAAATTGGGACACGATGAACCCGGACATGTCACCTGTCGCACTACCTACACTCAATCCGCGGGATGTCCTACAGGTAGCATTTTTGGTGGAACAAGAAGAGGGCCAGAGCGAGGGACTTGAGACTCTCCAAAAGGACCTGCGACGGGACGGTCGTGCCACGCTGGGTCAGTTGTCGATAGAATGGCGCGGCGCTATGGGGGACAAGGGGTTCCTGACGACGGGAAACCTGATGAGCCGGAAGCGGACCTGAAACGCGGTGTGCAACCAACCCACCGCATCGTTTCCGCTACCGTATCATGATGTGGACGCCGATTTGTTTTGGTGCATCCAGCCGCCAGGTTGCATGGAGGAGGCCGCAAGGGCGGCTTGTACACATTCCCAATGGACCACTTACACAATATGACCATTGGCATTGGCAGCAGGGTCCTAAATTGGGGGGGGGGGATATACTGTGTAATACATTGGGCTCTGAATATACCCACACAATTTATGTAGGCCTGAGGACTGCCTGAGGCTCTAGAATAGAGTCCGGTGCATTGACCGAGCTCTTTGACGCCACTAGTACGGAGTGTAAACCAGCCTTGCCATGCAGCCGACGCTTATTTTTTTTTGTCGCACGGCAGTTGCATTTCGGCAAGGAAGCTCTGGGTATTTGCAGACTTTGGCTGAAAATTTGCTACTCCCCATAGGGCTTGCCCAAAATTAAAATTAAAAACGGGAATTTGTCCTTGGCCCAAGGCCACGTATTCTACGGGATGTCACATATTGGAATGATATTTCGGGTATACATACAAAGGTCTCTTAGAGTCCAGATTCGATATTGTTGAGTGAAAAAGAATGTTAGAGTCTAGACTTTGGCTGATGGATTCCAGCTATTCAATGGGTTTCCCGAAGATATCTACAATCTCATCACACGTCCTTAGTCTCTTTCACGGTCTTATCCGTAATTACCTATGCAATTGATTCTTTCTTGGTTTGTGAAGATATGGATTTCGGGCTACTCTCATGCAATTTGTTGATCTGCTCCACCGCCTCTTCTATCCAACATTTGAATCATACTGTTGACTGCATTGAGACGCAAGTACAAATGCACACGGTGAGATAGTTTGAATCAACTTGCCCAAAATCTTGGGATGCGACCAGTCGAAAAGGGTTATCGGTGCAGGGGAGCCCCCCTGTGTCACGTAATGCGGGTATCAGCCGTGCTAAGGGCATTAAACAGACACTATCCATGGACGTATTTAGAAACTGTATGGAGTCAGTAGATTAGACACTATACTGCTCGTTTACAGAAGCAGGTAGTTAGAGAGTGATTTGTATATAGAGATCCTTGGAACCGGAATACTGACATTGGAACAAACTATGTAATTTACCTCTTTTTTTATTTTTTATAAAATCGATACCGTGGGAATTGATCCAACTGTGGACTTGATGCTTTCTTTCACCATTCGGCTCCACATTGTCCAACTGTAGTATCGATCATCTCCCGGGACAAGCCACTCCACTTGGTGACTCCTGACCCAAAACTTCTATGTATTTAGTACAAAGTATGTTATGCACAGAACGAGTACAGCAGAAGTAACGAGGGTTGGAGAATATAGATGTTTATGGGAAAAGAAAAAAAAAAAGCCACTGAGCAAAGTCCGAAATCTAAAAAAGAACATTCCCACGAGGGACTTCGTAGACGCCTACTTTGTACAAAACTCCCCAGACCTCGGATAATCTTACCCCCTGAAATTGCCTTGAAAGTCAGATGTAATAATGACATTGTGGCGTTATACTAAGCTAAAGACCCCTAAAAAGAAAGACCTCTAAACGCCATGTCTCAATAGAAAACAAACCGTGCCCAGATGAACGTCGTTGACGAACCTCGTTAAGAAAAGGATCAGCCAAAATCCGCTTATCGTGTAGCTTAACCATTGACGGGCCTCTTGCTTTATTTCTTTATGAGATCAATATTGGGAAGTCATCTATAATATGGATGAATCTCGTTCTGGAGATACCTATGGAGGACCTACATAGCAGTTGATATAGACATTTATACCGAACCTGTATTATGGGTATACCCCGGAAGTCTGGATCCCTCTAGAGTCTAGGCACCCTGCACAAGCCTGCAGGTTGCTACGGTATCAAGACTCTAGTGTCTAGTGCATTGATGCTAGGGCTGTGAAGCCCCTTGACTGGTTTGGCTTGACTAGTTTTTTTTTTTTTTTGGTTAAACATTTGGACTTGACACGGGCAACTCTTACCATTTTTATATAGTGGAGTAGATATGTCCTTTCTAGTAACATTACCACACGTCGAAGCAGCCACCCGTGATCCTAAGGGGGAAAAAGAAAAGAAAAGAGAAAGAAAAAAAAAAGAAAAATCAAAATCAAAGGAAAAAGATAGAAGGCAGGGAAAATAGTTGGGTAGGAATAATATACCTAGATATATACCTAGAATACACAAATTAAAAAGATAATCAGAATCGAACTCCTTTTTAAATACGTTTGACCTTCAAAACCACCCCCAAAATTGATCTTCACTCTGAACTGCCCCTCCCTCCCGTTCTCCCCCATTTTTATCAGCGTGTCCCCCTCCCGAAAACTACATGCGCTCAATTCCCCTGCGTATTTCCCTTTCCTGGAAATATTGCGATCCATGTGGTGACTATTAAGGTATTAACCTGCTACAGTCCGCCGTGACTCTCTCCACAATGCCACTGTCAAGCACCTCGGAGGGCGCCCCCCTCGCCGACTACTTCTGGATAGCCGGTGTGGATGGTACAGAGATCCTGGACACCTTTCAGAGATTGGGAGAAGATTACCGTGCCAATGGTGCCGCATCACCAGGCCCTGCGCTCGCAGACACCATTCAGGAGGACGCCGATGCGGAAGAGGACCACAACCTGGATGGAGTCTCCCGGCCAAGCTCGATGCTATTTACCGGCGCCGGTCACAAGGGCTCTGCCCAACGACTCTCCACCCTCTCGAAGACCTCACAGGGAACAAACGGTGGTAGTAACAGTAACCGGAGCAGCATGACTGTCAAGGGTGCCTCGTCGCCCCTGCATGCCTCAGCTTTGTTCTCCGAGGACTTTGATTTCGACTCCGCGCTGTTCAAGTTCGCCAACGAGCGAGAATCTTTCCTAACCGACTTGAGCTTGAGCGCTGGCGCCATTACCCCGAATACCCGCCCGCGATCCAGGGTTCGCACGCAGAAGATCGTCGCCGACGATTCGCCCTCGCCAAGCGGTAACTTGCTGAGGTCAGGTATTGGGAGCGTGCGGAGATCCTTTCGGGATATGAATAGTATGAAGCGGCAGCCGTCGATTGCTCGTCAGGGTGAGAATTATTCTTTAGCCATGTTTTTCAATCGCTCTGGAACGGAATTGTGGCCGGTACTTTCTGTGGATGCACTAGCTAACCATGAATCGTCTTCAGCTTCGGTGCGAACTTCTCGGCGACTTAGCAACTACAACTCGGTAATCCCCGTCCCGCAACCTCTCGAGATCTCCCCAACAATGCACCCGTTGAAACGACGATTCGAGCCCGTTCTCCTCGACCGATACCCCACACGCGGCATGCCGGACGAGATGAAGCAGCGCGGCAATTTCCCCGATTACGTGCCTATGTTCGCCTTTCCGAATGATGTCAACATCGTCTCCTCCGATCAGCGCCCACGCTCTACCTGGCACGGATTCACCATGACAACAGACAATGGTTCCAGGCTGCATGCCATCTGTGTCCTCATCTGGATACCCCTCAACCAAAATGCCGCAGAGGAGCTCGAGAAGCGCTGCGAGGAATGGCGAAAGGACAACATGACGGATGAAGAGCGGGAGCTGGCTGCAAGTTTGGGCGAACGATTGGCATCAGAGCGAGCCAAATTATCCCGGCTCCTAGCCCAGCTGCCCACTGTCCCCTCAGGATCTGAATCCCGCGAACAGCTCGAAGATGAGATCAGCGCCGTGGAGGAGAAGATTGGGCTAATGACCGATCTCCTCCGCCCGGTCCGACATGGCGCAGCCTCCAAGATCGAGGGTCTGACCGATGGTGATACTGGGTTCTGGATTCCCCGTGCTTACGGTATCTTGGGCCGAGAGAGCACGATGACGAGTTTTTGGAAGGAATGGCTCAAGGCTATTGTGGTGCCCATGACGGAAGGTGGTGTACGACATGTGCCTCCGCCCTCCCCGCGCATGGGTGTATGGCAGCCGCTGGAGCGATATGTCATGAATCTCTGCACAGAAGCATTCTGTCCAATATCCTCGAAGACTCAGGTCGAGATTGCGATTCGTGAGCTACGGTTGTTCGCACGTAAAGAGGCGCCCAATGAGATCCCTGGTTCTCGGAATGTAGGTGCACCCCAATCTTGATTAATCTCACTCTCGAAACTCTTGCTGACTGATTGCCAGACTGATCTCTATGCCTTGTTCCGAACTTTGTCGGTTCCCAATATTATCATTCTCTTTGAGGTAGGCTTGGCTTGCCAGTTCAGTTGACAAGAGATAATGCTAACAACACACAGTACGCTCTTACCGAATCCCGTATCATCTTCTTGTCTTCCCACACTTCTATGCTCTATCTCGCGACCAGAGCGTTGGTCGATCTTTTGTTCCCTCTTGAATGGACGGGTGTTCTCATTCCCGTCCTTCCTGCGCGCTTAATTCAGGCTCTCGAGGCCCCTTGCCCGTACATCGTGGGTATCGAGCGTCGGTACGAAAAGGTGGAGCTGCCTACGGACGACTTTGTCCTGGTTGATTTGGACAACAATATGATCGAAAGCACCATTCAACCGACCTCTCTTCCGCGTCATCAACGCAGGAAGCTCCTCTCTTTGCTGCAATTAGCTGCTCCTCAGCACGGTCGATACCACATCCCCACCGGGCCTCCTGCATATGCAATCGAGACGTACCCGTGGGACTCGTTCATGTCAGAGAGCAAGGCCAGTTTCACGTCCAAAGCGCCTGCAACTAACCTCGCGAAATATGTCAGCCTCAACTCCAGTGCATTTGGTGCAACATCCGTGATGCCAGGTTCCTACACACCCCCGATCTTCAATGTCTTCCTGCACGCCCGAAGTGAGGCCGGTCCCTCTCGTGGGTACTCATCTCGCGGCAGTGAGCGTGAGCGCCCGGGGACTAGTTCTACTATGAGAGCTAGTGCCTCCCCGCCATCTCCGAGAGAGAGTTCGCCTACCTCTGGTTTCTTCCCTCCCCCGCCAGCCCCCTCGTCACGTAACGATTCCGGCATGGCATTGCAAGCTTCATTGCGCGAGAAGCGTTCAGGACATTTCGATGCGGCTTCGCGCCGAAGCTCCTCGTTTGGAATGAGTCGACGTCCAAGTGCTCCGTTCCTGGGTCATGCTTCGAATCTATCAGTGACAACTCTCAACACTGACTATGGTACCGGATCCACATATGCACCGTCTGTGTATGCGCAGTCTACCATCGCTGCTTCCACAATTGTCCCTCAATCCACGTACCAGCCCTCCGGCAATAACGAGGGCACTTGTTGGGCAGAGGGTCACTTTTTCCAAGTCCAACCCTGGGATGACAAGTTGACCTGTGCCATCTGTGATGATCTGGCAGAGGAACATATGTACAAGTGCTCTGCATGCAAACTGATAGTCCACAACCGCTGCTCCTCTATGGTGTGTCTACCCTGTGATGCAGCCTTCCATCCGGATCAGATTCGCGCGGCCTTTGTCCGATGCTTTGCCAGCTTGTTCTACACGTACAAGAAGTTTCTTTTGCCTGCCAGTGGCGCTAAGAAGAAGTCCGGCATGTATTACAACTTCAACATGGAAGCTTTCATGAAGAGCCTTCCAAGCGAGCATGCCGAGTATATCACAATTCTCCAACAAACACAAGGTAAGTTGGTGAAATCTCACCCCACACCGCAGAGGAAATACTGACCCAATCCTAGGCTTCAACGAGTTCATCAGTGACCGTGAGCGAACAAACCCGAAGTCCAAGGACCCGCGCATGACCTTGTTCGATGAGATTATTCTTTCAAAGCGCAACCGCGGCCGCACATCCATCTTCTCCGGCCGGTCAACAACAGACTTCCTCTCAGACACCTCGAACCATCTTTGGCGTACAGCCAACGCTACTTTCTTCACCCCAACCAGCCGCAGCCAGCAGAATCTTTCAGCCGACTACGGTAGAGTTCCCACAAGAGGTACGCTCGAGGGCTCCAACACCCGATTCAATCCGCCCACTGACAATCTCCCTCTAGCACCGGCAAACCTGGATACTAGCCTGATGACAGAACCCCGCATGATCCACGGTGCACCACGGGTTTCCAAGACGGCAAATACTGCCCGCAGAAAGCCGCTGCCCAACATGATGAACGGGCTTTCCATCTCTCCGCCGAGTTAATTGGTGCGATTCCACACGCGAGTGCCCGTCTATCTTTCATCGTTATCTGCCCTACCTTTGTGCGGGTGGGTCCTATGTGAGCGGACCATGTGTCATGTCCACCTTCTCGAAACACTTCCTCCTGTTTCCTTGCGCGAGTCTGAAACCTGAAACTCCTTCCGACTCAGGCTCGGGTCTCGATTTCCCCGATTCATGGCGTTGCCCATTGCATGCTTCACCTGACGATAAGCAAATAAGGATTGTGCATTGCCCCCTGCGTGTCTTCATTTGGGCCTGCGTCGATCCAAGCCGAGAATGACAAGCCGCTGGCTCGGCCGAACTTCTCGCCTCCTGCTAATATCCCGCAAATGGAAGGCTGCATGTGGTTGCACACCTTTGGCCTCTCTCCTGCTTGAACTTATTTCCCTTACATGACCTACCATGCTCTATCATGGTAGATATCCGACGTCTCAAAAGATGCCAAACAGTCCACGCACCGATTTTCGGTTATGTTGCTGTCCTCGTACATAGTGTTGACTCCGGCTTGATGCACGGAACCATGAACAAACCCTCCTAAAAGCGGCATATTGATTTGCAAAGCGATTTGGTGGTTATTCGTGCCTGATTTCGATACATACATCCGTGTTTATCCTCTGGGACCAATACCTCTCTGCTTTTTTTTTTGCTCTTTTTACTCCTCTTATCTTTCGGCCTGCGTTTCCCCCTTCTCCTTCCTCACTGCCTGTTACTACCCAATACCCCCTCTTGATTTGGCTGGTATTTTTCTTTCCTTGTGTCTTAATTTGTTGTTTGAAATACAATGCTGGGCGGATCTAGTCTCGACACCGTCTTTCTTTTTTTCATATATGTCGTGCTTTCGGTGTCAAATCATCGTCTATGACTATGCTACGTGATTTATGACTATCCTTCGGGTGAATTTCCTTTCAGATCGGATTTGACGTTGTCACTTAATTCTGGTTGGTTTTCGTGCATCGAGATAGAAAGAAACAATACATAGATCGTTGTTTTATTGTGTATATTGTGAATATGGAACCATCTCATCCTGGTCTTTGCGCCTTGTACAAGTGTCAATGTACTCTTCCACCAATCCCGGTGTCTGATTCGTTGCTTACCGTCTCCCTTGGATACAACAGGTTAGGTAACACCTATAACAAAAGCCGATCCTTCGCCCTGGCCGAGACTAAGACTATGGCTTAGGTTATGATTTTCCCTCGTATCGGATCAGGGCGCTGTAGTAGTGCAAGCCCCTGTCAGGTTATGAGGCTAGGCCGGTGCCTCCAGCTAGGTTGATAGTTTTTACATAGGTTGATATGAACACATGAAGGTGTAGATATGTCAATTGGCAAGATTTATAAGCATCTTACTACTGCGCAATCCCTTTTCCACTTCATAGAACTCCATATCACAAATTCATATGCAGTATAATTTTATGTCGCGACCGCTGATTGGTGGAGAAACCCAGCGCCGCTCCCACTTTTCCCCGCGTCCGCCTGCGTGGGAATCCCATTGTCGCGCATTGGGTGGAACCTCCGCGACGAGTTCTTCCATCGATCCATGTTGCCTCAAATGGCTTTCCATTATCTTCGCGGCTGGGTTTAATACCTCCTAGGATTGACTTAGCGTCACTTTATTCTACCTGCCCCCAATTACCCCATACCTTGGAGCTAGCCTCGTTCGGCCCGCTCCCTTTTTTTCCCTAATTGTTTTGTTAAAAACATATGCTCTGATACTACCTACCTGTTACGTTACCCGGGTCCTGGCTGTTGAGAAGCGAACTGCGAAAAGCTTCTCTACTGGGTGCTTTGCGCTCCATCATTCCCCCCTCCCCGACTCCCATTTCTGCCTGTTCTGTGCCGTACTTCGACCTGCACCACATACATCCTCGCCAGCACGAACTATGAAAATACCTGGGACTGCTATGCCATGATTCCGACAGCATTTAAACAGCACATGGCCACGCCGCTGCTCGACGATCCCCCTGTCTCCGCCGCTCTCAAAGCCCAGGACCCCCCTAGCGCAAACCCCGATATTGCAGTCCCTTCCAATGCTACAACAATCCTCTCTCCTGCTCCTCCAGCTACCGGACACAAAGACCAAACAGCTGTGGACACCACTGCACCGGCAGCCGATGCTGCCGCGGGGACCGTCGTGATCATCTACGGTCAGAACCAAGGGCATATCGTACAACTGGTCGCGGAGATTTTGGGCAAACCATGGACAACGGACACACCGCTTGGGACGCTCGTGCGAGCCAGAGATGCAGTGGTAGTGGGGATGCTAGCGCACGACCTAGCGCGGAGCTTGCAAGGATGTGAGCGATCAGCCCTGGTTCTGGTGAACACTTACTCTGTGGAAGACGGGTCTGCGCCAGAAGACTCGCTCACCGAAAGCTGCGATTATGAGTTCCTATATTCGCGGAGTCCGTTTCTGCGCCGGGATCTGTCGCGGTTTTTGTCTTTGATTTTTGGTCAGACGAGGCCACATGATGATTTACGGACGAAGACCAGGACGAATTTTATCTCGACTACTTTTCCTGATGTGCATGCTGCTTTGCCGAATTTGGATATCCTGTCTGTGGGATCTGATGCTGTGGAGATTCGTGTGGATTTACTGGTTGAGCCTGTGCCGGAGGGTGAGACCACTCCGCCTGTTCCGAGTTTGAAGTATGTTGGTCAGCAGTTGATGTTGTTACGGCAGCATACTGAGTTACCTATTATCTTTACTGTTCGTTGTACAAGGGAGAATGGCAAGTTTCCGGTAGACGACCCTGCGCTCTTTTACAAGTACCTGCGGCGAGCGATACAGTGGGGAGTCGAGTACATCGATGTGGAACTGTGGCTACCAGAGGAGATCCGGCGCCAGCTATTTGAGAAAAAGGGCCACAGCATGATTTTATCTGCGTTCCATGACTTCTCTGGGACCTGGAAGTGGACATCCGAAGAGGCACAGCGCATATTCACGGAAAGCGCCAAATACGCCGACATCGTGAAGATGATCGCCATGGTCCACACAATCGAGGAGAACTACGAATTAGAATACTTCCGCTCTACCATCAAAAGCCGCGGCTCAGGCCCACCCCTGTCAGCAGTCAACATGGGCCAAATGGGCCAGCTATCACGAGCCCTCAACACCGTCTTCTCTCCAATCACCCACCCCCTCCTTCCAATGATCGCCGCCCCTGGCCAGCTAACAGCAGCGGAGATCAACGAAGCCCTTCACATAATGGGCCAACTCCCCAAACGCGAGCTCTACGCCATCGGCTCATTCCGCTCAACCCCGCACTCAATGTTCATGGAGAAATGCCTAAATGAGCTTGGCCTGCCGCACAACTTCACCTCAGTCGACCGCGGCCCAAAAGGCTCCATGGAATCCGTCCTCCTACAACCACACTTCGGCGGTGCCTACCTCAACCCCCCAGTGCCAACCACAACTGGGTTTATCCCTGCAGTCAGCGACGCAGCGCGCGCAATCGGCCTGGTCGACACTATCGCCATGACACCGGGCGACACCGCACCAGGGATCTCTCGTTTCATCGGCGAAAACGCCGCCTGGAAGGGCATCCGCGCAACCCTGACGCGTGAATACGTTCCATCCGCGTACGCCAGCCGTGCAGCGATCATCCTTGCTGGCTCCCAAGCAGACGCTTCAGCCGCGATTTTTGCCCTACGCAGTCTGGCTGTTGGGACAATCTACACGGTCGGGTTTAAAGCGAGTGGCCCGCTCGCTGTGGGCCTTGAGCCGTTCACATCCATTCAATCTGTCAAACGGGTCGAGCAGCCCTTTGTTATTGTCTCTGCGCTGCCACCAGAGAAATCGCTGCTGGTGCAGCCTCTGCTGAGACATTATGGCGTCAATGGCCGTTCGTCGCCGCCTTCTACTCGTGGTAAGGTCTATCTTGATCTGACCAGTGGGCCGAGGAAGGGTGATCCTTTGGCTGTGGCTACTAGTGCTGGGTGGACGGCGTATGGGGTTGAGGATGTTAGTGCTTGGACTACTGTTGAGACGCTGAGGTTGCTTGTTGGGCAGAATGTGCCGTTTGACTTTGTGCGTATGGCGTCTGGGAGGCCTTTGTTTTAGTTATGTAGTATAGTATACTGCATACCTACGTTGGTAATTTGCGGTTCGGTTTTGTTGTCTGTTGTTGATGCAACAGACGTTGATGTTGGATCGGAATTTTGTTTTAAGGGGTTTGGGGTAGGGATCATATGCTATGTTCTTGTAGGGTTCTCTGTCATGCCAGATCCTTGGTTCTTTGCTGTTGGAACGAGTTCAAGTCTAGGCAAATCGCGCTTTGTTTATTGTCCCTACGTGTACTTTGTAGAATCAACTGCACCACTGGGTATCTTTGACGTTGTTGCATGTATATACCTCAGCTAGCAGGTGATAATTGGTAGGGATCGCTGCATTTGGCTCTCCTATTGTGGAATTTTGAGACGTATGTTCATAGAATCCACGTTTAATCCTAACAACCTTGGAAGCGATACATAAATGCTGCATGATGAGAGAAAGTCTGGGGTCAACCACTCATCTCCTCTTTACCCCAAGCCTCATTTCTCTGTAGCTTTCTATATTTATTCCTTCCCCAGTTCACGTAAAAAACATGCATCTGCGTCCCGATCATGTAGTTCGAGACCTCCCAACCCTCCATGCCTTCATCAAACAACACCCACTAGGCGTCCTCACAACTTCCCTGCATTCGAAGAATCACCCGACCCTGCAATGCAGCCACACCCCTTGGGTGTTGGAGAGTGAAACAAGCTTTGACCTTGAGTTAGCGAAAAAGCAAAATTAGCCGATGACAACACCCTGGCACCGCCACATCCCTCCACGTGAGTCCTCCGAGGTCATGTCGCGCGCCAAAACCCGCAAAGCAAAGCGATGGTAGAATCTGCCGCGGAGTACAGAACCAAAACAATCAGTATCCAGGGCGCATTTCCCATAGCAAGTTCTGCAGAAGAACCAACAACATCGTTAGGCCATACACTCCCTGGTGAGGTCTTAATTGTCTTTACTAGCCCGGTAGACCACTACATCACCCCGAACTTCTACATAGAGTCCAAACCCGCTACGGGGAGGGTCGCTCCGACGTGGAATTACGCCGCAGTGCAGGTCTACGGTCGGGCGACTATCTACCACGACACGCAGGACAAAGAAATGGAGTTGTTTCTCCGACGACGGCTGGGTGATTTAGCTCGGCTTGGAGAGGAAGGAGTGATGGGGTTCCAAAATCAATCTGGGTTGGGGTTGGGGCCTGACGTTAAACATGGGGGAGATGGAAGTGGAAGTGGAACCGGGGATGGGGATGGGGATGGGGA